>JAUDYJ010000004.1:71918912-72396412 GCA_030761175.1 Masticophis lateralis | reverse complement strand
TATAGGTCCTCGAGTTCTTACAGGAAGGCTTTATCTCGGGTTTGTCACCCAATATGCTATGGCGTCAGGTGGCGGCTCTCTCCACCATGCTGTCTGGAGCCTCGACAGATCCCATTTCCAAGAACCTGCTTATTCGTCAATTTTTGCATGGTGCTACCAATATCCGGCCCCCCACTATCCATCGGTATCTGTCGTGGGACCTGCCTAAGGTCCTGGCAGCCCTGACTAATCCACCCTTTGAGCCCTTACGAGATATTTCTTTGAGATATCTATCCTTCAAGGTGGCCTTCCTAGTGGCGGTCACCTTGGCCCATAGGATTTTGGAAATGGCGGTGCTTTCCATCTGTAAAGAGCTCTGCATATTCCACCAGGACAGGGTAGTGATGAGGCTAGACCCCTCCTTTATCCCAAAAGTTAATTCGATCTTTCACCAGGCCCAGGAAGTGGTGCTCCCGACTTTCTGCTCTTCTCCTCGACACCCTCTGGAAAAGCGCTGGTACTCCCTCAATGTTCGACGAGCGCTTAAGGTGTACATCTTCCAGACTTCCGCCTTCAGATGGTCAGATGCCTTGTTTGTGTTCTTCTTACTGGCTTCCTTAGGGTCAAAGGTTTCTTCGACCACCTTGGGGCGATGGATTAGAGCTTGCATCTCAGTGGCTTATGAGGCACATTCGCTCCCGGTCCCGCGAAATATCACCACCCACTCTACAAGAAGTGCGGCCACATTGATGGCTTGGTCAACACGTGCTTCCATCTCCGAGATCTGCAGGGCCGCGACCTGGGCTTCTCCAACACCTTTCATTCGGCACTACCACGTGGACAAGTTCGCGTTGGCGGATGCTGCTTTTGGACGAAGAGTTCTCCAAGGGGTCCTTTTGGCATCCTAGTTCTGGGGCCAGCCTTCTCCCTCCTAACTGGACACTTGGCTTTGGTATGTCCCAGCCTGACTGCCATGCCCGACTCTAGGAGAATGGGCGTTGGTTCTTACCTGATACGCCTCTTCTCTGACTGTCAGGCACGGCAGTCAGCCCCACCCTACATTGGACCGCCCCCGACGTACGAGAGATCGAGAGGGGGTGGGGCTTTCTAATGTTGTTTCTTTATAGTCCTAGGCACGCCAGTCTACAAATACGCCCTCATCTCAAAACTGACAGCTACAGCCAGGAGGAGGGACTTCCTTTGAAATTGTAGACCTGGTCCTGCGTGAACTCAACTAAGTCTCCTCCCAGCCTGACTGCCGTGCCCGACAGTCAGAAAAGAGGCGTATCAGGTAAGAACCAAAGCCCATTCTCTGAGGTATTCAACTGCATTATAACTGCAGTTATACTGTACATTAGTTTGTTTGTTTCTTGCCGTGAATTGGTGCTTATACTTGATATTGCAGTATTTGCATCTTTTAGTGCTTGTGCTACCTGTTTTTTTGGAACAAGCTTCAATGCAGGCAACCTTATTATGACATGTTTCTGCTGTTCTAAATGCTCAGTTATTCTTTGTTTCAATTCTTTTACTTTTTTAGTTGAGGGCTTTGTTCTTTCTGAGGCAGAGGAGAGAGTTCCTGGTTTCCAAATGAAAACAGTTGTATATCTTTGCTGGATGTCTATACTGCCAACTCCCCCTGCTTTGCCTCTTCATTCTGAGTTACTTCTGGCAAGTCTTTGATTTCTTTGCCCTGGGTAAACCTTTGCAGTTCTTCCAATTCTGCTTCTGTGAATACTTGATTCTGTATTATAAATCAGCATTGATCTGCTAGCCTCTGTTCTGTTATTTCTGATTCTGGATGTTGTTCTTTCCAGGATTGGTGCATTCATTTCAAATATCCTTGTTGCACTTGTTTGTAATAACAGATCATTATTTCTTTGTTTTCAATCACTGTATATTTGTGAGGAAGAAACACATTTTCTTCCAGTAGTTCTGCAGCTGCTGACTCTGGTTGCTCAGCCAACAGTCCTGGGTCCTGTAGCCATTTTTTTAAACCAGATATCCAGGAACTCCAACATCTAGAGCGGACCTTGTTAACCCGGGCAACATACGAGCCAGTATGGCTTTCAGAAACAGACATCTCACCATATTTTTTATGGGAGAGACACTCTTTGTCTGACTCCTCTGATGAGACTTGCCCAGTCTGGTTGACCCTCTGGCATAGCTCTCATCTTCCTCAAAGTACACAAGCCCCACAACCATGTCAAGGTAGTGCCTCACTGGGGGTTGTTGTTGTTATTGTTATTACAATGTGAAATCATAGAGCTGTTAGTTCTTTATGTGTTCACTTTCATACATAATTAAGTTTTAATTAAGAATTAAGTTCTTCCCAAGAACCTAGGATGTTTAATATATCAGGGTAGTATATAGCAATAGCACTTAAGCTTATATGCCACTTCATAGTACACTCTCTAAGATAAGGTTTACAGGTTTACAAAGTAAGCATATTGCCCCCAACAATTTGGATCCTTATTTTACTGACCTCAGAAGGATAGAAGATTGAGGCAACCTTGAACCAGTTAGAATTGAACTCCTGGCAGTGAACGGAGTCAGCCTACAATACTGCATTCTAACCACTGTGCCACCACAGCTCATGTGCAGATCTAAACAGTATGGCCTTTTACAATTGACTGATGGAAATTTTGTCAATGTGCAGATTTTCCAAGTCCAAAATTTTTTGATATTGGTTAATGTTATAATCTTTCAACTTTAATTTTCAAGTCTTAATATTTAGTGATCTCCAAATCTTTATTTTCTATTTTATGATCCCTGATAACCACATTAATATCCACACTTTCTTGTTTTCAGCCATGGTTAAATCTGATATGTTATGAGCTAAGACTTTATCAGTCTGTATTTGGAAACCCCACAATATTTTAACATGCTCATATTTGATTACTTTTTCAACTCTATTTTCCCACTAAAGACTATTTTCTTTAGTCTTTCTGCCAAAATGGCGGTGAAGTGTTTGTAATCTTTATTTAATAATGAAATTAGTCAATAACTCTTTGTAATATCTTGACCCTCCTTGGAAGCAACACAATATTGGTTTCTTTCCATGTCTGGGATATATTTCCTCCCTGTAGTATATCATTCATTGTGTCCTTTAGTAGTTGAAGAAGTTCATCCTCGAAGCATTTATAATATTGGCTTGTGAGACCATCTGGGCTTTGCCTGGCCTCATTTTTTTAATAGCTTCTGATATCTCAAAAGCAGTTATCAGATTGTTCATAAATTGTCTCTGGGTTTGTGATAGTTTAGGTAACTGTTGTCTTAAAAGGTATTCATCCATTTTTAGCATATCAATCTCCTATATTTTATGCAAATTTGAATAAAAATTATGAAAGGATTTTGTAATGAACTCACCGTCTGTTATTATATTATTGCCTTTGCAAATTTCTCTAATGTCTTTTCTCTTTCTTTTCTTAATTTATATGCCAACCATCTGCCTGGTTTATTTGCAAATTCAAAATGTCTTTGTTTTGCATAGTTCAATTTTGTTTCTATTTCCTGTACAGTTAACATAGATCATTGTTGCAGTAACAATTTAATATGATATAAAATTTTAGGATCCCTAGGTGTCTTTTGCAGCTGAATTTCTTTCTGTCTAATTTTGTCTAATATTCTTTGTATCTTTTCCTGGGACTTTTTCTTCTCTAAGTGATTATACCATATAAAACAGCCTCTCATAACCACTTTATTAGCCTCCCATACTGTCATTAAGCTTGTCCCCAAATTATTCTCGAAGTATTCCTGTAGTTTCTTTTTACAGTCTTTTACAAACTTTTCCTTTTATAAAATAGCTTCATTTAAACTCCATCTGAAATGTGAGCTCTTTCCTCTTAAAGCCAAAAGCATAGGATTATAGTCAGAGAAAGATTTAGGCAGAATATCCATGTTCAGAATTACAGTTGCAAGATTTTTAGATATCAATATCATTTCAATCCTTGAAAAAGATTTATATCTTTCAGAAATGAAGGTATATTCTCTGGCATTTCCATTTTTATATCTCCATGAATCTATTAATAATAATTATCCATCATCTCAAAGAAAGTCTTAGATAATTTACCCTGTGGGGGTTTAACTCCTTTGATGGATGTTCTATCCAAGGCTGGTATATTCACTCCATTCCAATCCCCCAACATAAGCCAGTTTCCATATGAGAAAAACAGTAACTGGTCCATTAAATAATCAAAAAATGTGCATTTATCATCATTTGGCTTATACATGCCATCACTATTGATTTTATTCCATTAAGTTCAATTTCCACTGCTACAAATCTACCATATTCAACTGCTATAAGTAACTTGGGTTTGAATTAGGGTTTTATATATAAAATAAGAGCCTGAGTGGTGTAGGAGGCTAATGCCTCCTACTAAAGGCAGCACTTAACATCCAGCTGCCTGCAATTACACCAGTTCGAAACACCCCAGGCTCAAGGTCGACTCAGCCTTCCATCCTTTCTAAGGTGGGTAAATTGAGGACCCAGTTATGGGGGCAATAAGCTGACTTTTTATAAATATACAAAAGTATGAAGGCTATTGCTTAATGCATTGTAAGCCACCCTGAGTCTCTGGAGAAAGGTGGCATATAAATCAAATAAAAAACAACAACAACAACAAAAACTTCATTTTTTTACACAACCTGATATAAATTCATTTCCTAGTCATTTATAAATCAAATATTTCTTGTCTTGTTTCTTAATATGTGTCAGGTATGCCTCTTTTCAGTACTCAAGAAAGAAAAACCCTGACTCCATTTTCATAGAGAAAGGTACTTTTACTGAGTATGAACTGAATGCAACCAAAGAAAAGCAAGATCTGAAGCAATAGGCATGAAAATCACATATAGAAAGCATCCTTAAAACCCTCCCCCCAATGATCCAGTCAGGAATATCCAATCCACATCCCCCCAAGGGATCATGTGGGGTGCAGTTTCCAATGGCTCCATCCTCCTGGTATGCACGGATGGTTGACCTTGACTAGTTATCAGCATACCTCCCAGCTGCAGAGAAACGGTGAGGAAAACTCTCCAATTTATTCCACCAGTTCACTTCCTCACTCCCAACTATCCAGACAGCTCCCCCCTCCTCCTGTTTCAATGGCAGCTGTAGCAAGCAAGCAATATAAAAGTGGAGACTGACATTTGGCCCCCTTCAGAAGAGATGTTAGGCCTACAAAAAGAACAGAATAAGGTAAAATAGAAAATTACATAAACAGGTAACATATGTACAGCTCCATAACTAAGGTTTATCAGGATATTTGGAATAAAACAATTGCAGCTGCTTCAGAGCCCTAGCATCTCATTCATTTACCCATTCAGACTGAGCTAATGGGAAGTGTTTCCAGGCCACCAAGTACTGCACCTTAACTCGATTTTTCCTAGAATCCAATATCTCTTTGACCTCAAAATGCTGTACCCCTTCAATGAGAATGGGGACAGGAGGAGATTCTTGGTCTGGACGCAGGGGGGACATACGCTCAGGTTTCAGCCAACTAACATGAAACACAGGATAAATCCTCCACAAGGTTTTTGGCAGCTCTAATTGCACCGTAAATGGGTTAACTATGCGTAAAATAGGGAAAGGACCCAAATATTTGGGCCCAAGTTTGTTTTTTGTTTTTTTTTTACTTTTGGGTAGTTTGCAAGTACTTGGTGGAAAGGAAAACCCTATCTCCTACTTTTGTAATCCCTACCCTGAATTCTTTTCTTATCAGCTTGGTTTTTATGAGCTCAGTGAGCCTCGTCCAGGTCCTTACATGTTACAGTCCAGGTATCACGTAGCTGTGGGTTTTCCTGAGGCAACTCTGGATGGGCACACCTTAAATGGGGTAAAACCAATACTGCTGTGTATAGAGTTATTATAGGCGACCTCCGCAAATGGCAACAAGTCTGCCCAAGTTATCTTGCTGATAATTTGTGTACCCCTGGGCAGAGCCTAACAACCCCAGGAACTCCTTCCAGAAGTGGGAGGTGAACTCTCTGTCTGAGATTATTTGCTCTGGAGTCCCGTGTAATCTATACACATGCTGGACAAACAGTTTAGCCAGAGTTTTAACCAAAGGGATCTTGGAACATGGGATAAAATGCACTTGCTTAGAAAAGAAATCAGTGACCACCCAAATGACCATATTTCCTCCACTTTTGGGCAACTCAACAATAAAATCCATGGATATCTCTTTCCATGGGGCTCCTGGCCTGGCTACACTCTGAAGTAACCCAGGGGGTTTCCCAGGAGGCTTCTTTGCTGATGCACATATAGGGCAGCTCGCCACGTAGGCTTCTATGTCTTTCTTCAGTGCCGGCCACCAGAATTGTCATTTAACTAAATGCAATGTCTTCACGAATCCAAAATGTCCAACTATTTTAGCATCATGGGTATATTGTAATACTGCCCCTCTCAGGCTGGTGGGGACATACAGCTTCGCTCCCACCCAGGTGAGACCCTCACTAAGTGTACACTCATTGGAGTGGGCTAAAAACCACTAATCAGTTTTTAATGCTTCTTTTAATTGCTTGCTCAAGTCACAAGGTTAGGTCCCCTTTCGCCTGGGCTCTAGTAACCACTGGAGCTGCCAGCTGTTTCGAGGGAATAATCGGACAAATCACTTTCGCTCAAACACTATTGTATTGAGGCAGTCTTGAGAGGGCATCTGCCATAAAGTTCTTCCTTCCAGGAAGGTAGCGCAGAGAGAAATTAAATCAGTTAAAGTGCTGGGCCCAGCAGACTTGCTTAGGTGACAATTTTTGGGGTGTTTTTAAGTCCTCTAAGTTTTTGTGATCAGTCCACATCTCAAAAGGGTGTTTCACCCCTTCCAGGAGATGCCTCCATATTAACAGTGCCCAACGAACAGCAAAAGCCTCCTTCTCCTAGATGGCCCATCTCCTCTTGGTCTCAGATAATTTCCGAGAGGTATAGGCACAGGGTTGCAAATTCCCCTCGGCATTGGCTTGAAGTAACACTGCCCCAATGGCCACATCATTGGCATCGGCCTAAACAACAAATGGAGCCTCCATGTCAGGATGTTTAAGGGCCAGTTCGGCGGCAAACAGTTGGTTCAGTTTTTCAAAAGCCATCTGACATTCCATAGTCCACTCAAGAGGCCAGGAGGGTTTTGGCTTCACCTCTCCTTTTGTTTTCAGGAGTTTAGTAATTGGTAAGGCAATTTTTGTGAACGAGGGGATGAACTACCGATAGAAGTTAGCAAATCCCAAGAAGCTTTGTAGTTGTTTGCGGGTACATGGAGGAGCCCATTCCAAAACTGCCCGGACCTTTTCCAGGTCCATTTCTATCCCCTCATGCAAGATGCGGTACCCCAGATAGTCAATTTTAGTCTGATGGAATTCGTATTTTGACAATTTAGCATACAGCTCAGCAGCTCTAAGTTTTTTCAGGACTGCTCTCACCTGTTTTACATGGTCGTCCATGGTCTCGGTGTAAATAAGAATGTCACCCAGGTAGACCAGGACCCCCTTGTAAAGGTGTTCATGCAGTACTTCATCAATCAGTTGCATGAACACTGCAGGGGCTTCTTGTAGTCTGAAAGGGAGTACCTTAAACTGGAAAAATCCCAGCGGACAGTTGAAAGCAGTTTTCCATTCATCACTTTCCTTAATCTGAACTCTATAATATGCCTCCTGCAAGTTCAGTTTAGTAAAAATCTTCCCTTTGGCCAGGTGGGCCAGCATGTCCTTCATGAGGGGCAGTGGGTAGACATTTTCCACGCAGATAGCATTTAAATTTTTATAATCAACCACCAGATGAAAAGACCCATCCTTCTTCTCCTGGAATAGCACCAGGGCGGCTACATGCGCCTAGCCAGTTGGATAAAGCAGCGTTTTAGGTTTTTATCAATAAAGTCTCATAGTTCCCCCAACTCCTGGGGGTCATGGGGTAGATCTTTGGTTTAGGGAGTTTTACCCCAGGAAGGATTTCTATATTACAGTCTGTAGGCCAGTGAGAGATCAGCACATCTGACGCCTTCTCACTAAACACCTCCCGGAGGTCCTGGTACTCTTTTGGGATCTTTTCCTCCCCACAATATGTTCCATTGTGGCCGCCGCCAACTCACTCGACATTTTGACCACACAATAGGGGCTTCCCCCTCTCTTTCTTTGCTGGCTAGAGCATATGTGCAACACGCCCGTCCTCAAATTTATGTGCGGGTTCCATTTTCAGAGCCAGGGCAGCCCAAGTAGGAGGGGTTGTTCCATCCAGGGGTGACAATAAAGTTCAAAGTTTTTTGGTGATCCCCCATCCTCATCTCTATCAGTTCAGTTACAAAATGGGCTGTCCACCCCGCCCCACAGCTACAGACCCATCTAGCTGATAGAATGTGATGGGCCTTTTCATCATTTTTAATCTTAGACCCATCTTTTCCACAATCTTAGGGCTGATGACACACCCTGTGCATCCCGAATCTAGAAGGGCTAGCATCTTCCCATGGGCCCTGGTGGATGGTACCTTTAGTTCCACTGAGATAGTCATGGGTCCCCCACTCTGACTTACCAGGAGGTCCTCGTTGGAATCAGTTTTGGTTTCGCTGTCATTGGCGGGGGTCGAAGTTCCCAACTCACCTTGTTGCAGGGGAGTGAACTCAATGACTTCCATCTCTTTTAGGGCGGTCTTGCGGGGTTTTTTTGGGTTTTTTTGAACATTTTTTATTTATTTTTAACATAAAACATAAAACAGTATCTTTTTAGAGCAAGGGTTTGATCCAGTATAAAATAAGTATAAATTCCAAATTTCATCAGTTAACATCTTAAAGAAAAAAGAAGAAAAAGAAAGAAACAGAACAAGTCCGAACCCAATTTTGTCATTCAATCTAACATCTTATTCTAACATTTACCATTCTATTGTGTAATCATCCTAAATCTTAAACTTTAAATCTAAACAGCTCTTTATGATATTTATTTATCATTTTAACAATCAGTATTTCATATATTCTCCTTACTTCTTGCGGGGTTTTGTGGGCAGTTTGTCAGCTCTCTTCCCTAGGGGTCGCCTTGGTTCCAGGCTTAGAGAAACACTCAGCCCCTCAGTGCCCCTTCTTTCCACATCTGAAGCACGCGGTGGACTTTGGCTTGGAGTCTGCGGGTCGCCATGCAGCCTTTGGAGCCTTCTTGTGAGGTGAGGAGGGTGATTTGCTCCAGGTGTGTCCACCGCGGTAGTGATCTCTGGCCAAGTCGATCTCCACATCAGCAGCCAGCACATTCCAATTTTGCAAATCCCTAGGGGCCATTTGGGAGAAGCATTCCTTGTAGACATCCTCACTGAGGCCATCCTTATAGCTTTCCAGCAGGGCTTCTTCTGACCACCCACTCATGTAGTGCACCAGCTCGTGGAACTCCTGGGTGTACTCCGCCACCGATCTCCATCCCTGATGTATGGATTTCATTCTGATTCTTGCCCGTCACTCAGCTAATGGGTCCTCAAAGCATGTTTTGAGGGCTGGCATGAACTGGTCATAATTTCTCATCAGAGGGGAATCTTCATTTTAGAATCCCACCATTCACTCAGCTGCCACCCCCTCTAGGGTCCTGGTAATGCACCTCATGTGTGTGGCATTTGTGGAGAAATCCTCCCTCCAGTCTTGTATGTGGTTCCATACTTGAGTTAAGAAGAATCCCAGTCCTTTTGGATCTCCCCTGTATCTTACTAATAGCAAGGAAATTTGGGGCTTTTTTTGCCTCTCTGGCAATGTCTGCCCAGCAGGGGAGCCCTGGATTGCAGCAGCCACTTGAGTTCCAGAGGCCTGAGCTGTCTTTTCCTGGGCTTGGGCTCTCTCTTCTATGCAAGCAGCAGCCTCAATTTTACCCCCGGGTAAAATTGTTCAGCCTCCCTTCCCGGCAGGCAACCCATGGGCAGGCAATCCATACCTTTCATAGGCTCTTCAACTCTCACAAGCCTCTCTCAGTAGTTGCAAAGCCTGGGTCATCAGGAGATTTTCTTTCTGCTCTTCCTGCCAGGCAGCATCTCTGCTTCAGTGTCTGGTAGTTGTTATTCCTTGGGGGAACTTCTCCAGCTCCGGCAACCTCCCCTCACGCCATTTGGCTCCCTCCGGCTTTTCCACAAGCTGAAGCCATCCACTCCGAAACCTCCCAGCTGGGGCATGATTGGGAGGTAGTGGAACAGCAGCTCTCATATCCTCCTGGTCGCTGTCTTGGTCAGACATTCTTTGCTCAGTCCCCATGGTAGTTCTCAGGGATGGCTCTTAATTGCAGACCTTGTTTAATGTCAGGTATGCCTCCTTTCAGTACTCAAGAAAGAAAAACCTTGACTCCATTTTCATAGAGAAAGGTACTTTTACTGAGAATGAACTGAATGCAACCAAAGAAAAGCAAGGTCTGAGGCAATAGGCGCGAAAATCACATATAGAAAGCATCCGTAAAACCCTCCCCCCAATGGTCCAGTCAGGATTATTCAATCCACATCCCCCCAAGGGATCATGTGGGGCGCAGCTTCCGATTGCTCCATCCTCCTGGTATGCCAGGACGGTTGATCCTGACTGGTTATCAGCACACCTCTCAGCTGCAGAGAAACACTGAGGAAAACTTTCTCCAATTTACTCCACCAGCTCACTTCCCCCTTCCCAACTATCCAGACAGCTCCCCTCTCCCCCCATTTCAATGGCAACTGTAGCAAGCAAACAGTATAAAAGTGGAGGCTAACATTATGTGTTTCTTGGAGATAGACTATATCGAAATTAAGTTTCCTCAGATAGTGAAATAATTTTTTTACACTTAGATGGGGTATTTGCTCCATTAGTATTCCACATGATAGAGTTAATCTCCATCTTTAAGTAGCATAATAGATTTCTGTACAACTATCTTGTCCACATCTTTCTTTTACTTCTTTCTACCACGTCTTCTTCTTCAATGCCACCTTTTGGGCCTTGCTCACCCACTGACATCTTTTTTATACCCATTTCTCCACATGGATCTGGAATTAATTTATATCAGATTTTAAAATCCTTAGCTTTCTCTATGGAATTCAGCCTAAATATTTGCTCATGGTAAATATTACCCTTTCCAATTTATCCCAATGGAATAAATTTTTTCTCTGCTTCAGGATATCAGTAAAGATATCAAAATTCTGACCGGAATTTCCTTCAGAACAATAATATCTATATTTTCCATTTTTAGCCTGTGTTTAAAATTGTAATCCAAAACCTGATCCCTTGTTATTCTTCTTGCAAAATGAACTACGAGAAAGTTACTTTCTCGTAGTGGCAAATCTGGAGTTTTTTCTGTATGTATTATCAAGATCAAATTCTATTTCATTTTCCTATTTATTAATTAACTGGGCCAAGGCCTTTACCATTTTAAATCTGATATCATCATCTAGTTATTCAGGTATTCCATGAAATTTTAATTGAAATTTTTTAATTTGAGCTTCCAGAATTGTTAACTCATCCAGTTCAGCTTCACATAAAGCGTTTGTATTCTCCAATCTATTCTCCATACAGTCTACTCTGGCTTTTACCTGTTTCATGTCTCCTTTCAGACATTTGATTTCTTCCCGAAGTTCCCTTGTGAGTGAATCAAACTTGGTTTGCAGCTTTAATCTGACATTTTGGATGTGATTGTGCATAACATGTACTCATTAATAAATGGCTTTAAAAGTTCTATGTCTCCTGATAAATGTTCTAATTTCTGTATCTTCTCTGTCTTTTTTCTTGTAGCCATCTCTTTGGGTTTAAAACTGAAAAAATTGAAAATTATAAATTACAGATTTATAGGCTTGAAACCTATATTTCACTGGGTTTAATAACAGTAAGGTTATTCTTAAGGAGAATCAGCAATATTATAGACTTTTGCTCCCTCTTGTGGTGAATCAGCGCTATTATCTGAAAAGGCCTGAAAAAAACCCAGTTCTTTACAGCATATGACCACAAATGACCAATCAAAAATTGTTAAAAATGAAACTGTTCACCCTTCCTCGCAGCTGTTTCCACACTTCATACAAAAGGTTCTTCTTTAAACTCCGAAAGCCAAATCTGTCAAGTCAGCTAATAATATAAAATTCACTGAAAAGCTTAAGTTCAAAATTACAAAAATAGTTTCAGAAATAGTTTCCACATGCTTTAGTTTTAGTGCTTTACTTTCAGCTTGTATCAGGCTTCTTATTCCACCTCAGCTATCTCAGCTTCTCTCTCTCACCATCTTGAATCACAAAGCCCCAAAAATGATGGAAATTCCACAAAAAAGGAAACAACAGACTGCAACTAGAGAAAGTTTCAGCATGAAAGATAAATATGCAAAAATTCCTAGTGCCTAAGAAGCTGTGGCATCTTTTATTGTCCATTAGAACAGCTGATTCTTCCAAAGTGAACTTGCTTGGTTACCCTGCCCCAGCCAGGGACTTACTTCTTCTTTTTCTTCAAGAAACAGTCTGAGAGTGCCCGGCTTCCCAGAGGAGCAAAGGGGTCAATTTCCAAAACCTCCCCCTATCCCAGAAAGGGTGATACTTACCATGAGCAAAGATTTAGGCTAAATTCCCTAGAGAAAGCTAAGGATTTTTCTTTTTTTTTTTTGTTTAATTTTTTTTATTAAACATTTTTTTAAAAAGTACAAACAAACATACAAACAACAACAAAACACACAAATAAACAAAAATCCATCTTTACATCTTCTTTTCAACTTGTCGCATCTGTAATCTATATTCATAATTATACATTTTCTCTTTCTTATTTTAACATATCTCTTATACCTATATTCCTACTACATCGTCTCTATGTGTTCTCTTCATCTGCATGTTTGATTTACTGTTCACCTAAATTGGTACTTAATTTCCTGTCTGTAATTTATTACTTCTCATTTATTTCCATGTCTTTTTCCCCCCTCCAACCAATTATACCATTTCTCTCATTTTAAATAGTAATCTGTTTCATCCTTTTCTTGTATCTCCTTTGTAAGCTTGTCCATTTCTGCACATTCCATAATTTTACTAATCACTTTATCCTATGTTGGTATATCTTTATTTTTCCAATTTTGGGCGAAAACTATTCGTGCTGCTGTCAATATGTGAATAATTAAATATTTTATTTCTTTTTCATAGTGTCTGGTAATTATTCCCAATAGGAAGGTTTCTGTCCTCATTTCTATTTTTTTGGTTTATGGTTTCTTCTATTTGTATTCTAATTGTTTGCCAAAATTGTTTTGCTTTCTGACAGGACCACCACATGTGGTAATAGGTTCCTTTTTGGTGTTTGCATTTCCAGCATATTGGGGAGGTGTTCTTTGCCAGTCTGGCATGTGGAAGGTGCCACCTATAAAACATTTTGTACATGTTATATTGTACATTTTGTACATGTACAGGTTTTCTTTATAGGATACAGACATTGTTAATTTATAATTGGTATTCCATAATTTCCTCCATTTTTCTAATTCAATATTACATTATATCCAAAATTTTTTGCCCATATTATCATATTTTCTTTGACCACTTCTTCTTCTAATTTGTGTCTTAATAGGTAATTGAAGGAGGCCTTGAAGGAGGTGGTGGTGAGGCCTCTCCTCAAGAAGCCCACCTTGGATCCAGTTATTTTAAACAACTTCCATCCTGTCTCCAACCTTCGCTTTATCATATACGCTCCTTCCGCCGTGACCTTAAAACATGGTTGTTTTGCCAGGCTGGCCTGGACTGATTGGGGTTTTAATGGGAATTTTAGTTTTTAGTGTTTGAATTTTAATCTGAACTGGTTTTATTGTTGTGAGCAACCCTGAGTCCTCACGGAGAAAGGGTGGCATATAAATCCAATTATAAATAAATAAATATAACTTTTTTTATCAATTTGTCGTCTGTTCCCTGTAAAATTTTATCTAATTTTATGGTCCTTTTTGAAATACAAACTGTGCCGAATCTGTCCTATATCTAGATTTTTATTTGCATGTATGGCCACCAATCAATGTCTATACCCGGTTCTTTCAGTTCTTGTCTTGATCTTAGTCCCCTTGATTGTTCAGCAGGTCTTTGTAGGTTTTCAATTTGGCAATGTCCATAGCATTCGGGTATATCTGTGCCTCCATAGTAGATAGCCATTCCGGAATTTTATCGTAGTGTATCTTTTTTATCCCCTGCCATGTCTGGGGAGGAAGCCGTTTTGATCAGGGTGGATATATTTATTTATTACTTTTTTTAGTCTTTCTATGATGATCAGTGTAAATAATTTGTAATCTAATTACTATCATTTAATAATGATATTGGTCTATAATTTTTGATTTGTGTTTGGTCTGTCTCCTCTTTTGGAATAAGTGTAATAATGGCTTCGGTCCAAGGTTTGGGAATTATGGCTTTCAAGAGTGCATCGTTAAAGGTTTCAAGTAAAATTTCATCTATTGGGAGCTGGCATGACTTGTAAAATTCTGCCGATATGCCATCTGGTCCTGGAGTTTTATTATTTTTCTGTTTTTTCTTTCTTGCCTCTATTAGTTCCATCATATTAATTGGCCTGTTCAGTAGTTCCCTATGTGTTTCTTTTAATCCTTTTACATTTGGTTTATTTAAGTATTGTTTGATGTCTTCTTCCACTATCTCCTCTTGCTTATATAATTTTTGAAAAATGACTTTCACTATATTTTTTTATCTTCATTTCTGTAATGTATCTCTCCTGTGTCATCTTGTAGTTGATGTATTGTTCTTTTCTCTTTTTCTTTTTTCAATTTATAAGCCAACCAACTTCTGTTTTATTTGCATGTTCAAAATGATTTTGTTTTGCTGCTTTAATCTTCCTTGCTATTTCTGATTGTGTGGTCAAATTAATTTTAGGTTTTATTAAATTTATTTTTCCTTTGATCGTTTTATTTTGGGGTTCCTTCTGAACTCAAATTCATATTTTTTAAGCTCTTTTAACAGATTATCTCATATTTGTTGTTTATCTTTATTTTTCTTCACCAATTGTCAGGCCTCTTATATATGCTTTTGCTGCCTCCCATAGATTTTGAAGTGAGGTTTGCTCTTTTGTGTTTATCTTGAAAAATATATTCATTTCTTTTTCCATCATCTGTACAGATTCTTTATCTTTTAATATTTTCTTAATCATCATCCATCTTTTCCTTCTCCATTGTCCTTTCCATATTACTTTTACCAGGTTATGGTCTGCCCAAGTATTTGTGATTATTTCTATCTCCTCTACATCTTTTCTGAGTTCTGTCATCATCCAAACCATGTCTATTCTAGACCATGATTGGTGTGGGCTAGAATAGAATGTATATTGTTTTTTCTCTTTATTTACCTCCCTCCATGCATCTTGGAAACATAGTTCCTGTGTCATCTCTTTAAACATACCTAGAAGTGTCTTTTTTTTTCCTTATTACTCTGATAATCTTTTTACATGTCCTTAATTGCGTTGAAGTCACCTATAATACAAATATTCTCAGATTCCAAATCTTTTACTTTATCGTGTATATTTTTAAAAAATTCATTTTGATTCCCATTTGGTGCACTCCTCTCTTTTTTTGTTCTGCTAATGAAGTATATAAATTCCCCAGTCTTGGATTCTCTAGCATCTTTTGGTGTTGTTTCTTGATATGGACTTCCTGTAAATTTATAATGTCCATCTTCAATTTTTGTAATTTTGTAAATGTTTGGATTCTCTTGGCTGGCGCATTTAGTCTGTTTATGTTGATTGAAATCATTTTTATTTCCTGTTCCATTTTTGTTCTTATCTATTCGTTGTCCTTAGTCTTCTTGTATTTCTTGTTACTATTTGTGTTTTTTCCCTCGCTCCCTCTCTCTCCATTCTTTCTCTTTCCAATCTTCTTTTTTCCTCTTGTTCTCCTTTTGTTTTGTCTATGGGATATTCTTCTTGGCTTTTATTCTCCATTTCCTCTCTACTTTCTTGATCTTCCTCCAAGATGAAATGGTGTTCAAAAAACTCCTGAGCTTTTTCTAAGTTATCTATCCTGAATTTCTTCTCTTGCCAAGAGATTAGAATGCCCTCCGGTATCAGCCAACAAAACATAACTTTATGCTTGCTTAATTGTGATGTGAGAAAATTGTAGTTTTTCCTCTGGTCCCTTACTCGTCTTGGAATTTGTTTGAGTGTTATTATCTCCTTCCCTTTGTACAGAATTGCCTCATCTCTCATCTTTTTGTAGATTTCTTCCTTTATCGGTTTTTTGGTAAATCTGACATGTGCTTCCTTTGGCAGTTTGTGCCTGTGTGCATAATTTGTATGCACTCTATAAACCTCGTCAATATCCCTTTGCATATCCTCCTTGTCTCTCTGTGTTGTTTCTCGCCAGGATCTCTGCCATTATCTCTCCTAAGTCTTCAACTTTACTTTCCGTTATGTTTTGGAACCTAAAATAAAAAGATGCCTTCTCCATTTCCAGATATGTGATTGTTTCTTCTAGTTCCCTTTTAATTGACATCTGTTTTTGTTCCAATGTCTCTATCTTCTTGTCTGTTTGTTCTATTTTTTATTCTACCTTTTGGATCCTTTGCTCATTCCTGACAATATTCTTTTGGATTTTTTCTATTTTGTCATCCATTTTCTTTATATTTGTCTTTTATTTCTCCCACATCAGATTTCAGATCCTCATGGTTTCTTCTTGTTTCCCCGTGGTTGTTCGCGATGGATTCTTGTATCTTGTTCATTGCTTCCTGGATCATTGCTAATACTGATTGAATGTTTTGTATGTTTTTGCACAGATTCATCTGGTGCACCATTTGCGCCCCTACCTAGACCGTGATGACCTCCATACAGTCACTCATGCACTCGTGGTCTCCCGGATCGACTACTGCAATGCTCTCTCCATGGGGCTACCCCTGAAGACCACTCGGAGCTGGTGCAGAATGCAGCCACGTGGGTTGTGATGGGAGTGTCCTGACACTCTCATGTTACACCCCTCCTGCGTGACCTGCATTGGCTACCTATTGCCCTCTGGGTGAAATTCAAGGTGCTGGTTATCACCTATAAAGCCCTTCATAGCTTAGGCCTGGGGTACCTGATGGACCATCTGCAGCCAGCAACAGATCCCCATTGCCTGGTGCGTTCCCACAGGGAGCACCTCCTTGGAGTGCCGTCGGCCAGGCAGTGTCAACTGGCAACTCCTAGAGAACGGGCTTTCTCTGTTGGCACACCTACTTTATAGAATCAATTCCCACTGGAACTCCGGGTGGCCCCTGACCTGTGCTCCTTCCACCGTGACCTTAAGACATGGTTTATTTCACCAGGCCGGATGGAACTGAAGGGGTTTTTAAGGGGAATTTTAATAGCTTTAGTATTTAAATATTGATGATCTGCTTGTTTTATTGTTGTGAGCCTCCCTGAGAGAGGGTGGCATATAAGCTTAAATAATAATAATAATAATAATAATAATAATAATAATAATAATAATAATAATAATAATAATAATACTGGAAGTGGAGCCTGCTTTTTCTTTATCCATTCCCAGCATGGTTTCTATCGACCTTTGCTGTGCTGGGGATGCTGTAAGAGATGTCTGATTAGAGGTTATTTCCTTTTTTCGTTTGGTTATAGTTGTTGTGCCTGTGCTTGTCATTTTTACTCTTTGTTGCAGATTTTTCCAAAATTTCATACAATGTCTTACTTTTGATATCTTTGTTTGTTGCCTATAATGGTATTTAACTTTACTCTATATCATACAAGTCCTTAAATGGCAATCTATATTTATAATGTTGTAAATTTGTCTGTAAAAATACTCTTAACACTCTTATAAGTACATAACCACTCTATAAGATAATGTAAATTACTATATATATTTCTATATACTTATTTAGGATTTTATAAGTTTTAACTTGTATATACACTTATGGAAAGGAGAAAGGGAATAAAAGGAGGGAAGTGAGGGAAAATTTTAAAATTCTAGAAGTTCATTAATTTGTTCTTAATATAGTTAGCACAATATATATAATCAACTCTAATGATAAGTAAATAAAACTAGCATTACTGAAATTAATATCAATATCAATAGTCCAATTTCATTTCATTTCATTTCATTTATTAAATTTCTATACCACTTTTCTCCCAAAGGATTCAAGGCAGTGTACAGCCAACATAAAACAATATAAGATACAAAATTTAAAAACAATTTAAAACAAATTAAATATTTTGACCGTTAAATTAAAAACCCACAAATTTAAAACACCCCATCCCAAATTCTTGTTAAACAAGTCCATCCTGTTGGAATAGCAAAGTCTTAAGGGCATGGCGAAAGGTACGCAGGTCAGGAATCATACGTATCCCCGGGGGCAGTTCATTCCAGAGGGCAGGTGCCCCCATAGAGAAGGCTCTCTCCCTGGGGGTCACCAGTCTACATTGTTTAACTGATGGCACCCTGAGAAGTCCCTCTCTGTGGGAGCGTGTTGGTCGGTGGGAGGCTATCGGTGGCAGAAGGTAATCCCATAGGTATCCGGGTCCTAAGCCATGGAGTGCTTTAAAGATGGTAACCAACACCTTGAACTGCACCCGGAAGACCACTGAGAGCCAGTGCAGCTCGGGCAGGAGAGATGCCACATGGGTGCATCGAGTCGCTCCCATAATCACCCGCATGGCTGCATTCTGGACCAGTTGGAGCCCCCAAGTGCTCTTCAAGGGGAGCCCCATGTAGAGAGTGTTACAGTAGTCCAGACAGGATGTGATGAGGGCATGAGTGACTGTGTTCAGGGCGTCCCGTTCCAGAAAGGGACACAACTGGTAAATCAGGTGAACCTGATAAAAAGCCCCCCTGGCTACAGCCGTCATATGATCTTCTAAAGACAGCCGTGCATCCAGGAGGATACCCAGATTGTGAGCCCTCTCTGTAGGGGCCAAGGTTTCACCCCCAATAGCCAGTGATGGAACCAGCTGGCTATACCGGGATGCCGGGAGCCATAGCCACTCAGTCTTGGAGGGGTTGAGTCTGAGCCTGTTTCCCCCCATCCAGATCCACACGGCCTCCAGACATTGGGACATCACATCAAGGACATCATTGGGGTGGTCTGGGGTGGAGATGTACAGCTGAGTATCATCAACGTACAGATGACACTTCACCCCAAAACCACAGATGATCTCCCCCAGAGGCTTCACATAAATGTTGAACAGAAGGAGCGAGAGGACCGACCCTTGCAGCACCCCACAAATAAGGCACCTCGAGGTTGAACTCTGTCCCCCTGCCAACACAGACTGCATCCAACTGGAGAGAAAGGAGAAGAACCAGTGCAGCATGATGCCCCCCACTCCCAACCCCTCCAGTCAGCGCAGCATGATACCATGTTCAATGGTATCAAAAGCCACTGAGAAGTCCAATAGGACTAGGACAGAGGAACACCCCTTGTCCCGAGCCTTCCAGAGATCATCAACCAATGTGACCAATGCCATTTTTGTGCTGTATCCCAGCCTGAAGCCCAACTGGAATGGATCTAGATAGACAGCTTCATCCAGGTACCATTGAGCTCAGTCGTTGAGCACTAATTACCAATCAATAGTCAACAGTCAGAAATTATTAATAATTAATTCTGTTAAAGTAATCAATTATGTATATAATTGGTTATTCTTCTCCCATATAATCCTCTTTCACTCTTGCATCATTTTCTGCTCAGTCCTCTGTACAGTTCATTTTTCAACTCTCTTGAAGTATAATTTTTAACGTTTCTCACCAGGAGTGTCCAAAAATCCAAATGTCCAGGTTCAACACTTTTAAGTAGCAAGTTCAAACTTAGTTGTTTTCCAAGCCTATTCTGTCTATAGTTCCATTAAAGTCACCACTTCTCCAATTACCGTTCCGGTTCCACCACTCGCTCTCCCTCTCCGATCCTTAATGGTTTCTGTCAGTCTCACAGTTAAGACTTTGAATTAGGATCCAAAGCATCGCCTTCCAGCAAATCTGTTTATTTTGGAATCCACACCACTTTCAAGTCAAAATCAAAATCCAAATATATCTGCTGAAGTTTTCTTCCTCATCTCTGCCACTCTCTCGCCTTTCACACAATCACTATCTGTCAAAGTTCCTTCTTTCTTCCATCACTCATTATTTCTTCTGCTCTCTAAAAGCTTTAGTCAATCTCACAGTTTTAGTCCAAATCACCTTCCTCCAGTCAATCTGTTTATTTTGTAATCCACTCCTCTTTCAAATCAAAGTCAAAGTATATCCGTTGGAATTTCCTCTTTTCCACCACTCTTTCTCTTTTCTCACAGTCACTACCTGTCAAAGTTCTGCTGATCTTATTTTCCAACCTGATCTTCCATTTTGGTAGTGCACTGTTTGGGTTTTTTCTTGTTTGCTCATTTTGCTTTCAAGATGTTCAGTTATAACTGAAGCTGTGCTGTATATTAGTCAGTTCATTCCTTTCAGTAAAGTGCTGCTTATATTTGATATTACAATATCATCTTTTAACATATGTGTTGGCAGTTCCTTGGAACAAGTTTCAACTCAAACAACCTTATTCTGTTGTTTTTGTGATGTTCTAGATCATGGGTCCTCCAACTATGGCCTGGGGACCTCATGAGGCCCACTGAAGCAATTAATCCAACCCACGGAGCACCCGCCCACATTGCTCCCCCACCCTTCAGCAGAGTGCAGGACTTGCCTTCCGGAGCCCTGCGGGCTGGAACTAAAAGGTAAGATCAACAATTTTAGTCTCAGAATGCTTCTGGAATGGAGGGGGGGGAGGCCAAAAAGCAGGCATAAACGGTCTGTTTTGGGCCAAGAAATGAACTGGTTTTTGGCCTCCTTTCACACACACACACACACACATACACACACACAGACACACACACCTCCAGAAGCATTCTGCAGGCCAAAAAAAAAAAAAAAACAGGCAAAATGGCTCATTTTTGGGCCAAAAATGGGCTGCTTTTGACTGTTTTTGGCCTCCTTTCACTCCCCCAGTTCCAGAAGGATTCTACAGGCCAAAACCAGGCAAAACCGGCTCATTTTTTGGCCAAAATGGGCTGTTATTGCCTGTTTTTTGGCCTCCTTTCACCACCATTCCACCTCCAGAAGCATTCTGCAGGTCAAAACCAGGCAAAAATGGTTCATTTTGGGGGGGGGGTGTGAAAAGAGGCCAAAATACATTCTATTACATTATCCCCCCCCTCTCTCTCTGACATATTAATTTTAATTTATGCTCCCCTCTTATGACTACTCCTACATTATTTTAGATTAACAAACTAGAATACATAATTATTTACAAATATATTAAACAGTTACAGAATAATTGGATAAAATATATTTCAAGTTAGCTGTTAAGGAAGTTTTGGGTGTTGTATAGAGTTACTCACTTTGAAAAGGTAGCTATTTAAAATTACTTCATAACTCTCAACTTTCTAGCTTTTGAAATAGCCTTCCTTCTTCTCCCCCTCGCTTCTTTCTTTCTTCAATTTATAATATACAGTTAGATGAATAGTAATGGTAATGAATGCATTTTTAGAAGACCTGGAGAGATAAATTGGGGGTAGATCATCAGAGAAGGTTTATTTATGTGGCCAATAAAAATTGGCATTTACACAAAGAAACGTATAGCACTACATGTTATCATATACTTCACTAATTTTAGATAAATAAAAATAATATAATTAGTGTATTCTTTAAGAAAAAAGCTTAAATTAGGGGGGGGGAAGTAATATCCCTTTTAGACAAAGCTATCTCTAATCCCAAAACAATACAATTAATATCATTATTTTCTTTCCATACTGTGATTTTAAGTGGTTATGTGAAAAGTTTTTTCCCCTCTGGTTTTCCCTCTGGTTTTCCCCCCAGGTAAATAATTTGGTGTGGACCTACAATGAGGTAACTTCATCCTTTAGAAACCATGCTGTTTGTCAGCAGGAACACCAATGCTGTTTTCATGCTTGAGTGACAAAGATTTGTAGCTTAAATAGCCTCTCATTTACAGCTATTGGACAGAACAGCATTCTTTTCCGAACAACATGAAACACATTGATTTTTCATAAATGATGACAAAAACTTTTGTTGGCAGGGAGAAAGAAATACATGGCAATAGTCATATTCATTTGCAAGACAGGAAGAAGCTGATTGAATACATAATTGGGGCAGAACTCTTGAGCAATAAATAATCGTAAACTGAAGGATAAAAGCAGAGGGATGTCTCTCTCTCTCTCTCTCTCTCTCTCTCTGTGTGTGTGTGTGTGTGTGTGTGTGTGTGTGTCCCACACATACATATATATTTATAATCTTCATGCATTCATATACATTAAATAAAACAATTCTTGGAAAAAAGCAATGTTGGAAGAAATGTCCATCTGGCTTCAGTTCCAAGTGGGGAGAAAGACACTGGAAACATGGAGGCTATTTGGAAAGATGATTTAATGATGGACAGGACCACATGGTTTGAGGTTCTGGGCAAAGTGAGCACATGGGTGAGAGAGGGAGAGAGATTTATACCCTCTGTTGGGCTTTGAACTTGCTTCTTGTTCCTGTAGCAAGAAATGTATCCTGATTGGTTGTCAGACTTCCATTGGGCCATGCAGGGGTAACTTTATAGGTTGTCTTGAGTCCCAGGCTTGGTTGAATCTTGCTGGGTGGGTGATGTAATATTTTCAGGTGTCATGTGATGAGATGGGTAGAGGGCTATTATGTCCTGAGCATGAAGGTCTTCACCGTCAGGTCTTTTGTGTTATAGACAAGCTGGCCCAGCCTTTCTGGGGCTATTAGCAATGCTTTTCAAGAGCATGTTTCCACTTTTCTCATTCAGGGAGGTATAATATTCTGTCTTTTAATATTTCCTAGAATATTTCATTCTTCTAGGAGAGGGGTGGGTGCTAACTTCATACAGCAATTTGAAATACTTTTCACGCTATAGAGCTAGTCCTATCATCTAGGAATATGTTAGGTGATTATTTAATAATTGGGTTCCAAAACATAGTCTTTTGAGCTTAATTATAAATTATAAAATGGTTAAGCAAAAGCGTATATGTTTTAATTCAAAATACAATCTAACCACTATATGTCCTCTTTGTTAATTCAAATGTAAATTTAATGATTTTATTGATTTAATTAAGTTTTGATGCCATCTGACACTGACTGCTTCTGGGCAGTTCACAAAATAAAATTTAGTTTTATGTATGCATGTGTAAGTGTCTAGGTGTGCTGGTGGGTTGGTGGGTTGGGAGAATAATTTGCTTTATTATGATTTGGAAAATACAATTTTAGAGAATTCTGAAAAAAGTTAAAAGGAAAATAGCTTCCGCTGCTCTTGAAGAACATGACACTATAAGAAGGTCTTTGACTTGCAAACATCTTCTAGTGAAATATTTGTTTACTAAAATTCAGTCTCCCCATTAAATTATTATCTCCAGAAACTTGCTGATATCACTCACGCCAGTCACTCTCTCTCATCCTTAAGTGGAGGCAATGGGAAATCAGTTCTGAAATCTTGCCAAGAAAACTGTAGGGACTTGTCTAGCAATCACCAGCAATCAATACTTGCACACACAGCTTCCGGTGGCGTCTCCGTCGTTGCCGGACGGTCTTTTCATGACCGCCGGCCTCGCCGCGCGTTGGAGCTGCCTTACAGCTGGCAGGCGGCTTGGAAAACCTGCTCTGTAAACAGCAGAGTGGGTAGAGCCTGTGGGGGTTGGTAGAGCCCCCTGAGTTGCCCCCAGGACTTTTCTTTTGTTCTGGGAAGGGCTCAGGGTGATGGCTCCCTATTCACCTCACAGAAGCTCTGCGCAGCGGGGGACCTCTGCTCGCAGCAGCAGAGCCAGACGATGAGAGCAACGCCACTAGAATGAGAGAAATCTACAGCAAGCGAGCAATCTGGTGAAACTAGGATTCACTAAAAAGGAAAAAGCAAGTATTTGTCTTTCTAATAATTTTTAAGGAAAAAAGAGATTTAAGAAAATACCTCAGAAAATGGCGACTGGCTTTGCTAGAGAAAATGCCTGAGAAAATGGAGAGTGGAAAGTGAAAGTGAGAGTTAAGCCTGCTTTGAAGTACTTAAAAGAGACATTCTAACAGGATTTTTAAAAGAGAAACAAAATTGATTTAAATAGAATCCCTTTGCTTTTTTGGGAAAAGTTAAGATTTTGTGGAAATATGACTCCAAAACAAAAATCAAGGGGGGGGGGGGGCTCCCTTACTTATCAGACAAAGGAAAAATTAGAAAAGACTCAAATGCAGTTGCAAGGAATTGGAAATGAGGATTTAAAAGACTTTATAACTAGGTCTTTGGGAAGTGTTGTTGAGAAGATAGAAAGCTCACAGAAGCAACTTGAGGAACTGGTACAGGAAAAATATGATAAATTGAATCAAATTATTACTAAAGTAGTTTCTGATCTTTCAAATGCGATGTTGGAAATGGGGAAGAAAGTGGCTGAAATCAGTACAGAGCTTGATTCCAAGATGAAAGTCACAGAAGAAAAATTTTTTATAGCTGATGCCAGAAATCAAAAAAATGAAAATGATGTGATGTGATGATGCTTCAATTTAAAGCTATGGAGTCTGCGATAAGATTAAGAGGCATAAGAGAGAATAATACAGAAAATTTAAGAACAGTTTGTGCTAAGGCATTAGCCGCATTACTAAAGTTGGAAGATGATCAAATTCTTGGCTGTATGGAAAAAGTCTACACGGTGAATTCACGTGTGGCCAGACAAAGGAATCCGCCTAGAGATGTTGTTGTCTATTTTACTGATAGAAGATTGAGAAATGATATTTTGCAAAAATCTACTCTGCCACTGTGCGGGTAGAAGGTACACAAATTAGTGTTTATAAAGAGTTACCACCTAAGATTTTAAGAGATAGAAAAGATTTTGGTTTTTTGGTGGAGGAACTGAAGAGAAGTAA
Organism: Masticophis lateralis; assembly: GCA_030761175.1. Taxonomy (NCBI): domain Eukaryota; kingdom Metazoa; phylum Chordata; class Lepidosauria; order Squamata; family Colubridae; genus Masticophis; species Masticophis lateralis. The sequence goes on along the minus strand of JAUDYJ010000004.1, from coordinate 72,371,677 downwards.
GATTCCATTTAGATGGGATGTACCAGTTGGAGTAATTCTGAGATATCAAGATGTGAGGTATTGTTTAAATACTATTTAAAAAGCAGAACATTTTGTGATGGTGAAGCAAACTTCACTAAAGCAGAAGCAGCAGAAGCCCAGTACTCTACAAGAGCAAAAAGGAGATGATGGCAAGCAACAGAAAGCAGAAGTCAAGGCAGGAATTAAACCGAAAACCACTGCTGTGCAACAGAAACTTCTTGAATTGCTTGAATCGCTTCGTGAAACTTAAAGGACATTTATGAATAGATTGAATTTTCTACAGAAAGGATGGCAAATATTTTATTAATTGAAATAGTTTAAAAGATAATCTTGATCATACAGGATTCATATACGAAAATGGATTATAAAATTTTTGCAAAACTTATCCTGAGTTGGATTTAACATTTTGAGAAAGGTAAACAGTCCGCTGCAATACATGCAGACGATCTGTGGTTACCCTATTATAGCTTTTTGGAACTAATCATCTAGATGAAGAAAATAAAGATGAAAACATCTTGGAAACCCAAAGGAAGGAAGTGGAAAGGTTGGCAGGATTTGAAAGAGCTTTAAAGGAACATCTGGGAATGCAGCTTGTAGTTTTTATTCAAGCTTTGGAAAATTGGGATGAGCTGCATTTTTTTTGTTTGTTTGTTTGTTTTAGGTGGTACAGCAGCAGCTAGATTGAATGTTCTACCTAGAGGATTACAAAATACCTTTGCGGTTGGATTTTACAAATATAAAGTCACTCGGGGGGATTTTTATACAGAGAGATGTTTTTTCCTGATGGGGGCAGCTGGAATATGAAGTTTATAAAAACTATGTTGGAAGATAGTATATTCAACTTCAATCAAGATGAAGAGAAGACTAAAATTTGGATTATTGAGACAGAAAATTATTTGATATAATTGTTATATATTATATATCATATTTTATTATTATACAATAAGGGGGATTGATTTAGGTAAATTATTAATATTAGAATAGAGAAATGTTCGATGTTTTTTTTTATATAGCTGATGGGCGCAGTTGGAATATGACGTTGGTTACAGTATACTTAACTTTAATTAAGATGAAGAGAAGGTTAAAAATTGGTTTATTAAAGAAAATTATGAATAAAGAAAATTATTTGACATAGATGCTATATATTATATTTTATTATTATTCATAAATGAGTATTGATGGTTGATAAATGAGGTAAATATTACTATTACTAGTTTTTTATTATAATATTATTAGTTTTAGGAAAACTTTATTACTTATAGGTTTATTTGTTATATTATTTTTGTTATATGTATTTTTTATTTTTTAATTTGTAGCGGAAGCCAAGGGGGGGATGGGGGGATATGGGATTGGGGGTTGGGGGGTAGTCGGGGGGAAGGGGGGGTTTGGGAGGAAGTGGGGGGGAGAAATGATAAAATTTGTATTGTAAAACTTTTTCAATAAAAAAAAAATACTTGCACACACAAAAGGGAAACAGAGGTTAACTATACATTATGAACCAGAAGAACAGGGTTGACACCTAATAAAAGAAGAGGGAGGAATAATTTATTAGAGTATCAAAGAAACAAGAAGAGTACACATGAACCAAGTTAGAATGAACTATGCCCAGATACAACAACTCAAAGAAATAGTGTAAGGTTGGAAGATGTGGAGAGGCCTGGCCCATAGAATTGCCACGAGTTGAACATGACTGAATGGATATCACCATCACCATCACTGTTGTGGAATGAAAGACTGAAAAACATTCCTGAATCCAGAGACAGTTTATTGCGCAGGTTCAGAACCAGATTTGTACCTGAAAATTCTGAACAACCTGAAAGCTCTGATACAACTGCTTAAATATGTTTCCAAGACAAAGGGTTTGGTGAGCTCATGCATTTTCCATATATGGTTAACATACATTTGTTATATGATAATTGACATTTCCTAATTACTAAACCATTACTAAACCATTATTTTCTAGTTTATAAGATTATCTTTAGCTAGACAACTTTCCTTAGTTTTTTAATTACTAATACGGGACATTTATTGCTGTCCTTAGGTAATAATTAACTCTTAGTAACATACATGTCTTTGTGTCTTTGACAGTGATGCCCCTCAGATGTTTTTCCATATAGCTGTCCTTCCATGACAGCTAGGCCTCATCAGAAGATATATTACCAATAATGGGATTTAGCTGATTTTTAATATAATCTCCAAGCACTTTTCTCCCTTATCATAATGTGAATAGAGAGAGTCCTTTAACTGACCGTTTCTCCCTTATAATAATGTGAATAGAGAGTGTCCTTTAACTGACCCTGCATGATTCCTACTTTATTCACATTATTATGATTCCTACTGTATTCACATTATTATTTTATTCACTTTATTCACTTTATCACCATCACCACCACCACCACCACCACCTCTAGATGTTTGGGGGCTATCTACTAATGGTGAGGGTTTTTTGTTTTTGTTTTTGAAATAACTAAACTGTCAAAACAATGAGAAATCTCTGAAGCACCAGCCATTGAACTGCAAAAATGACTGGCAGAAACTGAGGAGGAGGAAGAAAGAAGCTGACCTTTATTATATAAACTATATTTCCTTCCCTTTTTTCCCCCTGCCCTAGAGAAAGACTGAGTACTTATTCCTACACAGGTCTTTAGAATCCTTTGCTTTTTCCTATGAAAAATATATGATATGTGATATGTGATGGTGGCTAAAAATGTGCAGTTGGCAGGAGATTGAATAAAAAGCTGAAAATAGTGTGTATTTATTAGGCTTTCACATCTCTTTACCTGCTATAGTAGCAGGTAAGTAAGTTCTAAAAGTGGGACAGATTTGTGAAGAACTCTAATGGACATGGTATCCACATAATTAAAACCAGGGAATTTAGCAAGCAGATAAGAAGCCATGGGAGTCATTCCCAAACTTCTCTTAGTACTTTACCTAGGAGATTCTTCATTCAGCTATGGCTTGTATTTGGCAGCTGAGCTGATTTATTTTGGCAAAGCTGCACTGTGTTCCAAATCAGAAACAGGGAGAACACTAGATCTCTCTCTCCCTCCCTCTCTCCCTCCCTCTCTTTCTCTGACTTTTATCTTATTATGCTTCTCAGTTTTCACAACTAGGTGCTCAGTTCAGAGTAAATTCTGTTAAATTAAAGGAAAAGGATGACCATGGCTCAGCAGTTTTGCATACAATCAGACAAATTCACAACATCATGCTGATTTCATTTCAAAATGCATTCAGAATTGATCCTGGATTCTTTTGACTTTTCTAATCATTGCTTACTGTACACAAGGGGACAGGGATGAAGATGTTTAGAATTAAATTTTTTTTTTCTTGTCTTCGATTGGGAATTGGCTCTGTGCAAAGCTTCAGGGTTTACAAACCCTTCTAGAGTTTCTTTGTTGAATGATTGCATTATGAAATAGAACTGTTAGTAATTTCATTTCTATCATTAAGCTATGGATTGGCAGGATGATTTTGCTTCCTCTGTGGCAATCTTGTTCTCCATCCCCACCAAGCAATGTTTAGAATTGTGTTCTTGGTATCTGTCAATATCTATTGCTTAGATGCATAGCTAGAATTTTGGTTTAAAACTAATGATATATGACACCACCTTTGAAACATTCAGTAGCATATTGAACATAAGGGACTCATTTTTTTCCATAACTAAGCAAATGCCTACAATTGGTACTGAAAACATAGAAGGAGGGCACTTGCAGTTTATTCCCATTTTTTACTTTTTTTTTTACTGGAAATTGAAAGAATTTTTGCTGATCATGCAAAAATAGCCTGGCATGACATATACCAGAAAAGATGCATGGGATTTATCCAGAATATTACATCCAATATCAGGTATGAAATCACTTACTTGCTAAAAAAGGTGTAGATGCTCAGGGAACTGATCTTCTGCTCCTTTAATTCTTAATACTACATTAATATATAATAATGATATGTAATCATGCCATGTAGAATTAAAACTAGAGTTGCCAGGTGTCCACTATTTGAGAGGACAGTCCACTTTTTTCATATTATGTTCACTATTTTTTTTTCACAAAATAGTGGACATTTGTTTATTCAAAAGCTTTATGATGAAATGGTACGTAATCTAAAGCTGTACAGTCTAAGAGAATAAGGATAGGAGAATCGCATTTTGTCTTTTTTTTCATAAGTTAGAATGAGACAAAGATCGAATATCCATTGAACGCTAAGTTGTTTCAATCTAATTGATCGCAATAATCCTCCAACTTTAGAAGAAATGATGAACATTTGGTTATTATCACCATGGCAAGAAGAACTTTCACCCAATACTCTCTTCGATGAAATTTCTGCCTTAGAAGAAGTTTATATTCATCTGCAGGGCGATTCATCCCTTGATAAGTGGACGTACTTTTTCAAGAAAGAGCAAGCTCTGAGTTTATTGAAACTGTTCCAGTATTGTGCATCAATTCTGGTATCAAATGCAAACGTTGAATGAATTTTCAGCGTCATGGGAAATTTGTGGACTGACGAACGTAACTGACTGCTTTTACCATCAGTTCGAAGTGAACTTTGTATATTTTTTAATATTTCTCAACGTTGTACTGAAATTAAAGAATTATTCCTTAAACACAAAGAATTGATCAAAGCTGTGCAGTCAAATAAAAAATACACATGACAGCCAAGTAAAATATAATTTAATATTTTACATATTATAATATATTTGATTTTGAATTTTAAGTAAAGTTTTGAAGTGATTATTTTAATACATGTTAAAATGTTTGTAAGAAAATATATAATTTAATTGTAAATTTTTTTAAAAAAATTTACTACTTAACCCCCCCTCCCCCGCTTGTCTGCTATTTTTTGAAAGCAGCCCTGGCAGCCCTAACAGCTAATAAATTTAGGTCCCAGAACACAGGCAATGAAACAACAATAAAAAACTCCTCCCCCATGTTGCTGCTTCTGAATTAAAGAAAGCTAGCAATTGAATCCAAAGTCAGAGAAGGGACCTGTTAGATTCGATGATGGAAGAGAGACGGACACAGGTCTTTCAGTGACAACAGCTCTTTATTAGTAGACCAGTACAACCCAACAACCTGCTTGTCTGGTAGTGTCCCCTTTTATAGAGGGCTGCCAGACAGCTTAACCAATGAGCTTCAAGTATTTTCCCACCATTTTGGAGGACCTGAATGAAGCCTATAGCTCACTCCTTATATGATACATAAAACCCCTCCACTCCTAGAATACATTTACTTAAGTCAATATATGTAAATATTTACAGACGTAATCACTCAGGTAGGCGGGGTTGGTGCAAGCCCTAGTAGACCTGCACAGTTCAGTTTGCTCCTGGGCATCAACTTGAGTGGGTGGATTAGTTGCAGTCTCTGGATCTGCCAATGGAACCTCCTGGAACATGTCGCTGGGCATGGTAGGAGCTGGAAGGCCCAACTCCTCGGGAAGTCTGTGCTGGAGTCTTGGTTCCACAGGTGGGCAATCAAGCTGCATAATCGGGTTTGAGTTCATATTAGACATTGGATTTAACAGTTTAGAACAGTCAGGGTCTGTCCTCCTGTTGGATTGAGTTTGGTCTGGTGTGCGAAGCGGAGAGTTTGAAATCAGGTCTTGGAGTTGGTCCATATCCCAACAATCTCCCATCATCTAGCTCAATCTTGTAGGAGCGAAGACCAGATAGTTCCACGACCATGCCAGGAATCCAGAGAGCACCCACGGCATAATTGTGGGCCTAGACCTTGTCCCCAATCTCAATTTTTTGAATTTTCCCAGTGGAATTAGGGGAAGTGTCAGCAATATTATTTGGATGCAATCAGTCCAATTGTGATCGGATTCTCCATCCCATGAGGAGCTCCGAGGGGCTTCTATTGGTGGCAGCACAAGGGGTAATGTTTTAAATCAGTAAAAACTTATCTATTCAGGCTTGCCAATCTCCCAGACCCATTCTGGCCAATGCCTCCTTTGTAAATTTCACTAATTGTTCGGCCTGCCCATTCTGGCCAGATGAAATGGAGCCACCAGGGCATGTCTGATGCCCAAGTCGGCCAAAAAACATTGAATAGGACGGACGTCAATTGCAGGCCATTGTCCGAGACTAGCACATTGGGGAGGCCATGCGTAATGAACAGTTTTCTAAGAGCCTTAATGACAGTCTGTGCAGTGGTAGAAGTCATTAGGACTATTTCTAACCACTTAGAGTAAGCGTCAACAACAATAAGAAATATTTGCCCCTTTACTGGCCCTGCAAAGTCAATGTGCACCCTGACCCATGGTGCCTGGGGTGCTTCCCATGTTTTAGCCAGGGCTGTGGTGTGAGCCGGTCAGGATTCCTGGCATGGGGAGCAGGTGGTGACCCATTCTGCAATGTCGTGATCCATTTTTGGCCACCAGACGTAACTCCTGGCCAGGCCCTTCATCCTGACATACCAGGATGCCCAGCATGCAAAACTTCCAGCACTTCTCTCCAAAGTTTGGAGGGCACGACCACCCTTTCCCCCCACTGTTATAGAATGAAGTGACCAAACAACATCCCTGGGTCAGTCAGAGAGAGAGGTTTTATTTGCGCAAAGACTCAAGCTAGCATCCAATCTTAGCTCTAAGTAAAGTCTCCATGCTTGTATGACACATTATATACTTTTCTAAACAAAGGATTCTTCTAACACAGCAACTTTCCATACATTTGTTATTTTGACATTTCTTAATTATTATAGTTTTACATCGTCCTTGCCAAACAATCATAATTCTTCTGTAACTGGCTAAAGTACAAATTCTTCTTTTGATGGATTAATTCCCAACCAGATGGGTATCCTTGACCTAACCACCTCTAGCTATATGTTATTAGGAATGGTCCTTTCTTCTGACAAGTTAGGGGGCATCTTAGAGTGTTAGAGGAGATTATGCTGACCTTGTATTCTCTCCAGCTGGATGTATTTCTTAGCTTCAGAATATAGTTGCTTTTAGAATATCTTTTAGAATATAGTGAATATAAAATTATCCAGTGGCCATCCAAACGCTCCCACTTTATCCCCCCCTGTGAAAGTTTGTTTGTTTTTTATACATAAACTTTCACTTTTAACCTCTGAGTATACAAAGTTCAAATAAACAAATCTACCATATATAGAATCTACCAAAATATAATAATAAAAGTAAAGGATAGGTAGTTCTTGATTGTTTTCACTCTCTTGATTCTTGGGGAGATTTTCTCCACCTTTCTACAGGTCCCATTTTCTCATATGGGTCTGTCTCAGAATCTTTATGTTCTTCAAAGGCATTAGAGCTATCCTGATGATCGATGAGAGTTTTCATTAAAACTAACTTCTTTTCAGATTGCAGTTCCTTTACCGCTCTCTTTGATAGTTGTTTAAGCAAAGGATTTATACAAGAAATAAAAACTAGACCTGCTTCAGCACATATTAACAATTTTTGTTTTATCCTGCCGGATCCAGGCAACCAAGAAAACCACATATCTGCAGTTTGTAACCTGTGGCTTATTTTGGAAGCCCTATCCTGCAATTCATTAGCACCTTCCTTGACCACACCTGATTTCCTTTCTCAGCTGTCAGGAGGTCTAAGGCAGATTAGTTTTGTAAAATTACTGTTGCCAAGGAATCTATCTGATCTTGGACTTTGACCAAGGTTCCAGCAATCTGGTTCCAGCTCTCTTGAAGCTCTTCTGACAATTGCTGAAACTGTATTACAGAGTGTGTCAGACCACCTACACCTGTTCCAAGTGCAGTCCCAATTCCCATGATTGCTAATAGTGGGATCAATATTGGGACCCTCTTCTGAACATGTCCCATAAGGGGAACAGGGATAGTATGTTCTCCACTGACAACACCTATTTTAAGAAAAAGGTGAACTAATGTACATGTTCTTGTCCAGTTTGTTGGCAAACATAAATATGCACTCTTTCTGCACAAAAAGAACACTCCTTTTTTCTCTATGCATACTCCTATGTTCATAGAGAAAGCATGACTCCTACGATGGTCTTCATTAGTCCAGACCCCTAGAGTCCCTGCCACCAACATTCCTGTCAGTGGTTGTAATGGGACTTCTAGTGAAGGGTCCTTTTGTTTATCTCTGAGAATTGGTCCTTCTAAAAGATATCGGGAGGTTGTGTTCTTAGGTGGAAAAAGGATACATAAACCTGATTTGATCTTAAAGTTTAGCCAAACTGGAAACCATGGAGGCTGAAATGGTCTTGGACAGCTTTCAAAGGTTATATTCCATCCTCCCCACTTATTTTTGTTAAAGGTCAGTCCTGGTGGTGCTGAGAAAGTGACCTTTTGTCAAAATAGGTGGTGGGCAGAAGGAAACATATCCTTTGTTAATTTCGTATTCATCAAATACATCTTAGGGCCAAGGTATATTTTTGACGGGCATTGTTCTTCTGTCAGGGATCCTACAGGCCTACCAAGTTTCTGGTGTCTCTTTACACACCGAGAAGGCGCTCCTATGAGGCTAGGGTTAGGGTTAGGGTTAGGGTTAGCCACTTTACCACAATAAACAACCTTTTAAGGCAGACAGTTCATTCCGGCACGAGAAATAAGGCTGTGCCAATTCCGACACCGGGTTTCTGGGCCAACCTCGCCACACATAGTTTAAAATTGGCATATGTTCAGTGTCCTTAGCAGTATGCCGAGCAATCTCAGCCACAGTGATGGGCCCCGAAGTGATATCCTCTAGTAGGAGGGCTTGGCAGATCGGCACAGGGTCTTCTTCCAGAGTAGGCAAGGGGCAGCAGCTCAGTGCGTCGGCATGGCTCAGGGATTTTCCAGGCCAGTGAATTATCAGGTAGCTGTAGGCTACCAAGAATAGCAACCATCATACCATTCGAGGTGGCATGACAGCCGGATCGGGAGGTCACCCACCAACAAACCCAGCAGGGGCTTGTGGTCAGTCACTAGGGTAAAATGTCTACCATACAAATAGTCATGGAACTGCCGGACCCTAGTGACCACAGCCATTGCTTCTCTGTCCAACTAGCTGTAGTTTCACTCGGCGGCAGACAAGGTGCAGGAATAGAAGGCGAGAGGAGCCTCCCGGCCATTAGGAAGCTGATGGCTGAGGACAGCCTGCACCCCGAAAGGCAAGGCATCACAAGTCAGGATCAGGGATAAGGAGTCACTGTAATGGACTAACACACTGTCAAATGGCAGCAGGTTCTTTACTGCGGCAAAGGCAGCTGCCTCGACTGGGCCCCAAAACCAGGAAGACTTTTTTCTCAGCAGCTTATGTAAAGGTTTGGCCACAGTGGCCTTTTGCACCAAAAATATGCTATAGAAATTGAGCAGCCCTAGAAAGGCCTGCAGATCCCTCTTATTTTGTGGGGTAGGGGCATTTTGAATGGCGGCAATTTTAGATTTGGTGGGGTAAATTCCTGAGCCATCAATCATATATCCCAGGAATTCCACCTGGGGCACTGCGATGTGGCATTTTCCCTACTTAACTTTAAGGCCCACCTCTCTGAATCTGGTCAGGACACTCCTGAGATGGGCAAATAGGGCATGTTTATTGGTAGCGGACACCAAGACGTCATCAAAATAAGGCATCACCCCAGGAATGCCTTGTAACAGCCATTCCATTAAGCTTTGGAACAATCCTGGTGCCAATTGCAAGCGGCAGCATTTAAACGCACCCCTTTTTTTCTTTTTTTAAAAAGTTTTTTATTTTTATTTCTCATAAACACATTTACATGTACAGTCATTTCCATCATTTTTCATTCAACTTTTCTTTTAACTTTCATTTTTCATTTTTATTTTTTCGGGACTGGTCTTTTACCTTTTACCTTTACTCCAACCTTTCTTCTTCTCCTCTCCTTCTCTTCCTTCCTGTTTCTCCTCCTACTTCCTTTGTTCTTCTTCTCCTTCTCTTTCCTACTTCCCTTTCTCTTCCCCCACTCTTCTCTTCTTCCCTCCTTCTAACCTTCTCCTCTGCTCATCTTTCCCTTCCCTTTTCTTTCTCACCTTTTCTCTTTCTTCTTTCTCCTCTCCTCTCCTCTCTTCTCCCTTCCTCTCTCTCTACTCCTTCCCCTCTCTCCTTTTGTTTCCCTTTTCAGTTCAATCTAAAGTGGTATTTGAGCAGCCCCAATTTTCTATTTATCTTTATTCTCATTTCAATTTCTTATCCAATTATTATTTATTTTTATTTCATCATTTATGTACATTTTTATAATATCTCATTTTTCTCCTTTTACTTGACATCATCTGGATATCTATTTTTCTAATTGTTTTCTCCCATCTATTCTCTATCTATTTTATCTCCATATCCTTATTCATATTTCCTTTCTAACCAATCATAAAATTTATCCCATATCTTGAAATACATCGATTCCTCTTTATCTTTTATTCTCAATGTTAATCTATTCATTTCTGCACATTCTAAAATTTTCTTTATAATTTCTCCTTCCAATGGAATTTTATCTGCTTTCCAGTTTTGTGCATATACAATTTTAGCTGCTGTTATTATATAATAATCAAATATGTATCTTCTTTACTATAATTCTCTGGAAAAATTCCCAATAAGAATATCTCTGGTTTTAACTCTATATGTTGCTGCAACATTCCCTCTAACCATGTTTGTATTTTCACCCAATATTGTTTTGCTTCCTTACACAAACACCAGCAACTGGTGACATTTCCAACACTTAGCTGATTTATCTTTAAACATCTTAGTTAATCTTTCTGGTGGCATATGCCATCTATAAAACATCTTATACAAGTTTTCTTTATAGGTTATTGCCATTGTTAATTTATAGTTTCTTTCCCAAAGTTGTTGCCATTTCTCTAATTCTATGGTGTATCCAAAATTATTTGCCCATGCTATCGTTGTTCCTTTTACTTCTTCATCCTCTAGTCTAATACGCACTAAATAATTATATAATTACTTAATCATTTTCTCATCTGTTCCTGTCAATATTTCATCCAGTTCTGATTTCCCCAAGTTAAAGCCATATTGTCTATGATCTGCTTCATATCTTGATTGTATTTGCAGTCTTGTATACCAAGCTATCTCAATCCCTTGACCCTCTAGTTCTTGTTTTTGTTTCAATTCTCCCCGATCTGTCAAAATGTCTTTATATCTAACAATATTCCTGATGTTCACAATATTTGGGTATGCCACCGCTTCTATTGTAGAAAGCCACATTGGAATATTCAAATAATGTTTTTCTTTCACTCTCTCCCACAGTGATAACAAACCATTTCTTACATAATGTCTTTGGAAATATCCATGTATCCTTTCTTTCCCGTACCATAAAAAGGCATGCCAACCCAGTTGTAAATCATGACCCTCCAATGTCAATAGTCTCGTATTCCTTAATAAAATCCATTCTTTAATCCATGTTAATGCTGCTGCTTGATAATACAATTCCCAATTCAGAATGCCAAACACACCTCTGATTCTTGCATCTTGTAGCATTTTTGTATTGATCCTTGCCCTCTTTCCTTGCCACACATATTTCCACATTATTTTCTTCAACTCTTCAAAATATTTTTTCTCCAGTTTTATTGGTATAATTTGAAATAAAAATAATATTTTTGGTAATACATTCATTTTTATTAATGCTATTCTTCCCATTAGTGATAATTGCACGTTTCTCCATTTCTCCAGGTCTATTTCAATTTGTTTTTTCAGTTTATGATAATTGTCTTCCTTGAGCGTTGCACATCTTAATGTCAGATAGATGCCCAAATATTTCACTTTCTTCACAATTTGGATGTCCAGTTTCTCCATCATCTCCTTCTTTTGCTTTTCTCTCATATTTTTAACCAGTATTTTTGTCTTATCTTTATTGATTTTCAGACCTGTTACTTTCCCATATTCTTCTATTTGCTCAAATAGTTTTGGCACTGTCTCTATTAGGTCTTCCATGAAAAACACCAGATCATCTGCAAATGCTTGTAGTTTATATTCTTCTTTTTTGATTCTCATTTCTTTTATTTCCTTTTCCTGTCTCACTTTTCTAATTAAAATCTCTAATATCAAGATAAATAATAATGGAGATAAAGGGCATCCTTGTCTTGTTCCTTTTCTAATATCTATTTTCTCTGTCATTTCACCATTTACCATCACTTTTGCCGCTTGGTCTCTGTATATAGTTTGGATCGTATTTATAAATCTGTCTACAAAATCCATCATTTTCAATTGTTTTATCATAAATTGCCAATTCAAGTTGTCAAACGCCTTTTGTGCATCTAAAAATAACAATACTATTTGTTTCTCTGAGTATAATTCATAATATTCTAATGTGTTTAATATAGTTTGCATATTATCTCTAATTTGTCTTTTTGGTAAGAAGCCATTTTGGTCCAAATGTATAAACTTGTTTAATATTTTTTTTAATCTTTCAGCCATGATTGATGCAAAAATCTTATAATCCGCATTTAATAAAGATATTGGTCTATAATTCTTTATCTGTTGCAGATCTGCCTCTTTTTTTGGTATAAAATTTATATATGCCTCAATCCATGAGTCTGGAATTTTAGCTTTAAGTAATAGTTCATTGAATATTTGCAGCATCACATTGGTTAGTATATCTTGTAGGATTGTATATACCTTTGCTGGTAATCTATCCGGGCCTGGTGTCTTAGTTAGTTAGTTAGTTTATTAAATTTGTATACCGCCCTTCTCCTAGTGGACTCAGGGTGGTGCACAGCCAGGAATAAAAAACACTTCAATACAAAATTTAAAATTTGTAAAAGAATTAAACAATTTTTGGCCCAGAAAATTTTAAAAACCCATAGTCTTCCCTTTTTTCTGTCTTTTAATTCCCTCCATTAATTCCATCATAGATATTCTTTCTTCTAATAATTTTTTTGAACTTTTCCATTATTCTAGGCAGTTCCATTTTCTTTACATATTGTTCTATCTCATCTTCTATTATTTCTTGTTGACATAATCCATTGTAGTATTTCTCAAATATCCTCTTCTTTTCCTCGTTTCTATAACATATCTTTCTATGTTGATCTATTAATTGACTTATTAGCTTTTTTCTTTCTTTCTTTTATTTTATATGCTAACCTTCATCCTGGTTTATTTGCATTTTCAAAAAAGTTTTGCTTTGTAGCTTTTATTTTATTCACCAATTCTTCATTTTCCATTAAATTCATCTTGTTTTTTCAAATCCAGCAAGTGTTTAATCTTTTTGTCATGCAGGTTTTTTTGTAATTCCATCTCTAACCCCTACCTTTAAAAAATGATATTAACAAAACCAAACACTAATGTTCCTCCTAAAGGGAAACTAAAGTGAGAAAAAAAAGGAAAAAAGAAAAGAAAAAGAAAATCCAGGCAGTTGGGGAAAAAAAGAAAAGGAAAAGAAACACAACAAATGCCAAAAAATTTTAATAATCAAGAAACAAAAGCAAGAAGTCCAAAGGTCAGCCAAAAATACTTTAAAAATATATACTATAAACTATAAAAAAGAGAGTAAAGAAAAATATAGGCAAATAAAAAATAAAAATCTGATTATCAAAATGCAATAAAAAACAATAAGTAGAAGAAAAAAGAGTAATTATCCCAAATACAAAATATTAAATGTCAAGAAATGCAAAATCTGTAAAAAAAAAAAAAATACAATATCCAAATTTTAACTTTTCCATATTTCAGGTTTTAAACAGAAGAAAATAGAAGAAAGGAAGAGAAAAGATCCAAAAATTTGCACTCCAGACAGTCAGCAAAAATAATATACCAGCAGATAATGTATAGACAGAAAAAACAATTCCAACAAAGTATTATTCAGTTTTTAATCTTTTTTCTTCCCCTTCTCCTCTTTTACTCCCACTAAATCATAAGAAAGTTTATCTCAAATGATACTCAAGGTCATTCTTTGTTCATTCCAGACTTAAAAAAAAAAAAGGATTTTTTTTTACCACTAGATGGCACTGTATACATTCACAACTTATTTCCACTGATCTAAAGTCTATTCGTTCCAACTTTCTGGTTTCTAATTTAAAGTCCAAAATTCATCCATATTTCAATCTAAATTCACTCTGCCCAAACTGCTTTCCATTTATTATTCAAAATCAGTTCATATTCCTCAAGAAAATTAATGTTTATACACAGCCAACTCTTGTGTCGCCGCTAATCTGGAAAGGGGAGGTAGCCAAATATCCACTCCCTCCCCTTTTGCTTTTGCCATTCCTTTTTGTTCTAATTAATTTTTTTACAGTTCAGGTTATCTCTTAAAAAGTAGAAATCTTATTTCCAAGACAGCAATTCCTTTCTCACCCAAATGTTATGTTTTGTTTCCTCTTTCTTCCCTTCACTCGTGACTGCTCTGGCTTTGTGACAGCTCTAAATGGCTGTATTCCTAGCTGTAGAGTCAAAGGTTCTTAGCTGGTGCTACAGGGAATTTGCGGATTTCCTGTCCACACCTGCTTGTGCCCCCTACGGGTCAGCTATGGTACCCTATGAACCCCCAAAACAGCTGAGATATCGGCACTCACTCCAGAGCCCCAGAGTTTGTGTTGTTCTGCCAGTCGCAAGCCACACCCCCCCTAAACACACCTCTATGGGTGACAATTGTTTGAGCCTTGGCCGTGCTGTCATCAACTGGTAGTTGTTGGTTCGCTTGCGCAAGATCAAGTTTGGCAAATGTTGTTCCTGTTCCCAATGAATGCAGTAGGTGCTTTCTACTGGGAACAGGATAGGCGTTCTTCTGCAAGGCCTTGTTGATCATGCACTTATAGTCTGCACAGAAGCAGACTGAGCCGTCAGCTTTGACTAGCATTACTATAGGGCATCCCAACGGGCATGGTCCACTAGCTCAAGGATTCCCTGGCCAATCAATTTATCCAATTCCTTGTCAATTTTAGGTCTAATTGCAAGGGGAACCCTATGGGGCTTTATTTGAATAGGTGCCACCTTGGAATCTAGGCTGAAGGAGAGAGCTGTTCCTTTGTACTTGCCTAGGCTACTGCCGAATATGTCATTGAACTCCTTCATGAAGTCCTCAGCGTTGTCGTATGTAATGACATTGATCCCGGTCACTCCCATGCCCAGGGCCTCGAGCCGGTCCAAGCTGAACAGGCTTGGCAATGCCCTTCGACCACGGTTATGTTTAAAAGGCCAGAAAACCTCCAAAATTGCACTTGGAATGTTCCACTGCCTACAATGGGGATGCAGTTTCCTTAGTAGTCTTTGAGTTGTAACTGCTGTGGCCTCAAGTCTTTCTTCCTTATGCCCGGAACAATGCTCAACATGGTGTTCCATGCAACAATGGTTACGGACAATCCCATGTCAATTTCCATCTCACACTCTGTCCCCTCAATCAGTAATGTCACATGGATCTTTTTGGCCGATGAGCTAGTCTGTCATATATTTGTCTGATATGCCTCTCTGTCAGCAGCTGGAGATTTCTCCCTGCGATTGGGTTTCCACAGCCTAGGTTTCCTCTTCTCTGGCATTGCAGTGGCAACCGGTTGCTGTTTAGCTCTGAACGCAGTTGGCATATTTGCATGACAGATTCAAGCCAGATGTCCCTTTCGGTCACACCTCTGGCACACAATGTCTTTGTATCTGCATGTTGCTCTGGAATGTGGCCCTCTGCACCCTGCACACAAGGGTTATCTCCATTCTGCATCAGGGTAGGCTCTTTTCTTGTCATCTTGTAGCCAGTGGATGTCATTTTCATCTTCCGACAACTTGATCAGCTTGGTGCTCTCTTGATGCACTGCGGCAGTTTGGCGTGAAGTCAGCATGATTCCTGCTCTTTGCAGGGCAGCTGTTGATTTCTCCGAGTTCTCTGCCGCTCTGGCCTCATCTAAGGCTGTTTGTAGAGGGAGGGCCAGCCATTGTAGGTTAACATCCCTCACCCCACTTATGAGTTATTCCAACAGCCCATCCTCCAGTTCTCAGAACTCACAGTATGCGGCAGCTTTTCTAAGTACCGCTACAAAGTGCATCACAGATTCACCTTCTTCCTGCATTCTGCGGTGGAACTCGTGCCTCCTTACAAACTTCGACTGCACTGGGGCACAATGCATCTGTAGTGTGTAATGTAGCATGGCCCATGGTACCGCTTGAACCACAATTGGTTCGACAAGTACCTTGGCCATGTCAATCACATCCATACCACAATAACTGAGGAACAGTGCTGGCTTGCGGTTATTGGACAGTCCTGGGAGATAGTTTGCCTCCATGAAACATTCAAAACAATTCATATAGGAGTCCCAATTGTTGGTGGCTGGGTTGAGCGGAGCTGGTGGGGCATACACGGTCATCATACTGGCAGATGGTGGTTCTGCAGAACAGTGAGTGATGCTGGTTGTTCCCTATTTTGCTGGATTTCTGGTCTACTAGTCCTTATTCTTCCGATCCCACCTTCATCGCCAGTGTTAGATTCGATGATGGAAGAGACAGAAATAGCTCTTTCGGTGACAACAGCTCTTTATTAGTAGACCAGTACAACCCAACAACCTGTTTGTCTGGCAGCATCCCTTTTTATAGAGGGCTGCCAGATGGCTTAACCAATGAGCTTCAAGTATTTTCCCACTGATTTGGAGGACCTGAGTGAAGCCTATAGCTCACTCCTTATATGATACATAACAGGACCCTTACATGTCCTAGTCACTGTGCCCTCCACTCCCACCCCCTTTTCTTCTGAATCCAAGGGAAAAAACTCCAAGCCCAGAAACAACACTCCCAGAGCTGGAGAGCCGCACTTGCAGTAAGAAGAAAAACTTCAGGACTTTAAAAAGTCAGGGAGAAACCCCCTCCTCCTCCTCCATATGGATGCTTCTCAGCTAAAGAAAGTTAGCAAGGAAACTAGAGTGAGAGAGATCAAATGCCAGCCAGTCGATGGCAGTCCCGGGGATTTAAGCTTTGGGCTCTCCTTTTTCTTCCTTCCTTTCCAGCAAGCGGCAGTTTGCAGGCTCTGAAATTTACTTTCCCTTTCTGCCTTTGCCTGCTTCCCAACCAAGAAATGCTCCTTCTTTTGTTGCCTCCCCACAAAAAGAACCTCTCTTTCTTTCTCCTTTCTTCTTTCTCTTCTTCCTTCCTACCTTCCCTGCCTGCCTCCTTCTCATTCCCATCTGGTTCCAGAGTTTGGCAATGCTGCTGGTGGCCATGCTTACTGCAGTTGAGGCTTTCCCACATGGTGGGGGGAGGGTGGTCCCAGTGAAAGGGAAGCCACACAGGCTGTAATGCTGGGTCTTTTTGGCATTCCTGGCCCCCAGAAGCCTTCTGCCAGCCAAAAACATCTGTATTTTTGGTCTCCCCCCCCACCTCCAGTAGCTCTCTGCCTTACGTTCCACTTCCAGATCACAAAGGTAAATCCTGCACTCAGCCAAAGGGTGGGGGCCACTGGGTGGGCAGGGAAATATGGGTGGGGCAGCCTTGTGGTCCCACACGGGTTGGATTAATGGCTTCAGCTGGCCGTATCTGGCCCACGGGCTGTAGTTTGAGGACCCATGAGTTAAATGGATTCATGGAGGGATGGCATTTGGGAGTGGTTGGCACATGTTTGTACTACCTGTCTTGTAGGAGTAATTGCACATCCACACACCATTCAGAATCACACTGAGGCTATTTCTTTTATCTAACTCCACATAAAGCTTCCCCTGGGCTGGTTCTTGCTCTGTGGCACTAAGGCCCAAGCAGTCATAATTCCCTGCCAATTTCAAAGGGGAAGGGGCATGCCCCCTCAGGCAATTCCCTCACTGAAGAGGTAGCAGAAAAGAGATTTTTAGCTTCTCCACTTCTGGTCCTGCCCCAAACCTTTTGTTGCTGTGTTAGTTAGTTAAAAGTTTATTAGTCATTGTATTTCTTCTTTCTTTGTAAAGCCATCAAACAACAGAATAGGCATCTCCAAAGTTAAAAAAAAACATAGTTTTTTTTCAAAGTAATCCACAATATGTAACAAGACAAATAGGTTCTTTTCAGAAAAAAAAATAAATTTCTGCAATCAACACTTTCACTTAGTCACAGCTTCAATCGCCATTTTGAAACATTTATGTAGCAATCCGTTTGATCTCTTTGTCTGGCTTTTAAAGGTGGCAAATCCTTAATTATCACTTTTCTCTTTTCCAGTTCATTTCAGTTTTAACAAGAAAGTTCAAATATCCAGCTGTGTTTAGTTAATAAGCAGTTCCCTCCAATCAGTCAGTGGTGAAATAAAGTTCTTAAAGGGTTTAAAACTTCTTTCCTCTTTTTTTTTTCAAAATCCTCAAGCTCCTCAGATCTTCAGCTGCTAAGTAAGGCTGGATGTCTTATTTATAAATATCCTTGTTAACGTGTTGTTTCTTGCTTGGGCTGGTGCCACTCACCCGGCTCTGAAGCACATCATCCTTTCTTCCTTCCTCCTGCACTCTGCACTCTGCTTGTCCTGATCTGTCACAGTCTTGAGGTAGCCACCATGGCTGCCATCCCCCGCCACTGATTTAGAGGATTGCCTCCGGCCTCCGAGGAACTTGCCCATTCCTCTCAGCTGCCCAAGGGGTCCCTCTCTTTCCCCCTGCCCCTTCAGGACAAGGTAGGTCTGCAGACCTGTCAGTGGCGGTTAGCCAGCCAGGGTTTTGGTGGGGCTCATCAGAGCCACACCATTTCCCTGACTGCATCATTGTGTCGCCAAACCGGAGGTCAGATCTTGCTTTTCTTTTGTTGCTATCAATTCATACTCAGAAAAAGTACTCTTCTCTACAAATATGGAATTGGGGTTTTTCTTTCTTGAGTTTTGAATGGAGGCTTACCTGACATTAAGCAGCATCTGCTTTAACAGCCATCCTGGAAAAAACTCTACCATGAGGGCTGAGCAAAGAATGTCTAACCAAGGCAGTGACCAGGAGGACATGGGAGCTGCTGGGTCAACTCTCCCCCAGTCCCACTGTGGCTCGGAAAAGTTGGAGTGGATGTCTGAACTGCAGATTGAACAAAAGCCAGTCAGAGCCAAATGGGCACTGGGTGTAGGATGGATGGAGGCTCCGGAGGAGTTCCCCCCAGGGTGATAGCTACCAGATGCCAGCATGGAGAGGCTGCCTGGCAGAAAGTTGACAAAGAAGACCTCCTGCTGACCCAAGCCCTGCATCTCTTGAAAAAAGCTCTTGAAAGTCAGAGAGCATGTGAAAGGTATGCCTTGCCTGTGCATGAAGAGACTGAGAAACTGGAGATGGGGGGTGGGAAGCAGGAGCCCCTGAAAACCCAGATGAGATTCCTAGAGCCCGACCAGTGCCAGCACAGGCTGCAGGAATTTAAGCAGCAGTGGCAGCCCAGGCCCCCCTGGTGGGGGAAAGGTAATCCCCTGTAGGTGCCGAATTCCAAAGGTTCCATAGCTAGGAGTAAAATACAGAGGGGATTCTTCCTAACCTAAGTTTGGAATCATAAGCAGGAGTACAGGGAGAATTTTGCCTCAGAGGCAGCAATAGTAAGGTGTGGTACCATGGTCCTGGAAGGGACTGCAGCTGAGTGGATGGTGGATCTGCATAATGAGGATTCCCCACTGCTGAGGGATTACAACTTGTTTATGATGGCTCTCTGAGTGCGTTTTGATGACCTCCTGGTTGATTGTAAAGCTAGAACTAGGATAAAAACCCTAACCCAGAAGAAGAGATTGGTGGCTGAATACACGCAGAAATTTCACCAGTTGGTTGTGAACATGTGGGGATGGTTCACAGAGGCCCTGAGGGAATGCTACAAGGATGGCCTCAATGTGGATGTCTAGCAAGGATGTTGTTCCTGAGGGCCCACCCTAAAACCTTCAGTGCTGGTATGTGGCTGATGTGGAAATTGACCAGGCCAGAGATCAGTACAGGGGGCCGCAGCTGGACCAAGTCTTTCCCCTCTGCCCCAAAAGAGACCCCTAAAGTGACAAAAGGGGGCCCAGCATCTGAATCCAGATCCATGCATGCTTCAGATGTGGGAAAGAGAGCACTGAGCAGCTGACTGTTTCTCCAAACCTGACTCCAAGCCAACCTCAGCTGGAGGAAAGAGAGCCAAGAAGCTGCCAGCAAAGAACTGTGAAAGAGCCCTGAAAAGTGTGAAAGTCATTGAGTTTCTGGGAGCTCTGACCACCCCAGGAGACAGCAAAACTGACACCGACAATGACCCCCTTGTAAGTCAGCTTATGGGCCCCATGACCATCCCAGTGGAGATAAGGGTGCCATCATCCAGCGTCCAGGGGGAGATGCTAGCCCTTTTGGACTCTGAGGGTACTAGGTGTGTAGCTCAGAGGTGGTGGAAAAAATGGGACTGAGATTGAGGACAATGAAAGTGCCCATAGCATTTTGCCAGTTGGATGGGTCCGTAGCTGGAGGAGGGCAGTCCACTTTGTGACCGAACCAGTTGAGATGTGGATGGGGGACCACCGAGAGACTGAGTTTTATCATAGCCCCTGGAATGGAACTCTCATGTGAATTGGAGGAAGGGTTTGTTGCACAGCCGCTCCATCCTGCAGGGGAAGGAAGGGGGAAAACTCTTCTGCTTGGCCAAAGCCATGAAGGGGCTGGCAGCAGCAGTGAGTGAACACATTGCTGGGGAGGAGAAAATTCCTAAGGAATATTGGGACCTCAGGGAGGCATTCAGTGAGAGGACATCAGGTGTGCTCCCACCCCATCGGCCCATGGACTGCAGTATAGGGGTGAAACTCCCTAAACAAAAGATCTACTCTATGACCCTTTGTGAACTGGAAGAATTGCAAAACTTTATTGATTAAAAACCTGAAATGGGGCTTCATCCAACCAGCTTGGTCACAAGTGGCTGCCCCAGTGCTGTTCCAAGAGAAAAAAGATGGCTTCCTTTGCCTGTGTGTCGGCTACAAAAACCTTAATGCCATTTGCATAGGAAATTTTTACCCACTACCCCTTATGAAGGACTTGTTAGCTCATCTGGCCAAGGGGAAGATTTTCACTAAGCTGAACTTGAGAGAGGCTTAATACAGAGTCCAAATTAAAGAAGGGGACAAATGAAAAACTGCCTTCAATTGCCCTTTGGGTTGTTTCCAATTTAGGGTGTTTCTATTCGGATTACAGGGGGCACAGACATTGTTCATGCAATTGATTAATGAGGTACTACATGAACATCTTTACAAAGGGGTCCTGGTCTACCTAGATGACATTCTTATTTACACTGAGACCATGGAAGAACCCGTGAAAATAGTGTGGTCAGTCCTAAAAAAACTCAGGGCTGCTGAGCTGTATACTAAATTTTTGTATTGCTTAATGCATTGTATTGCTCAATGCATTGCCCTGAGTCTCCAGAGAAGGGCAGCATATAAATTGAATAAATAAATAAATAAATAAATTGTCAAAGTGCGAGTTTCACCAGAGTAAGATTGGGTTACGGCATATCACATGAGGGTATTGAAATGGATCTGGAGAAAGTCCAGGCAGCCTTGGAGTAGGCACCTCCATGCACCCACATGCAGCTACAAAGCTTCTTAGGCTTTGCCAACTTTTATCAACAATTCATTCCCTCATCTGCAAAAATTGCATTACCCATTACCAATCTCCTAAAAACAAAGGGAGAGACTAAGCCAAAGCCTAGCCACCTCCTCGAGTGGACCACAGAGTTCCAGGCATCTTTTGAGAAACTGAAATGATTGTAAGCATCCCAAAATGGAGGCTCCTTTTGTCATCCAGGCTGATTCCAGCAAATCCAGCAAGTGGCTGTGAGGGCAGTGCTACTTAAAGCCAGTGCTGCTGGGACTTCACAACCCTGTGCCTACACCTCCAGTAAATTAATTGAAACTGAAAGGAGATGGGCAGTCTGGGAGAAGGAAGCTTTTGCTGTCCAATGGGCCCTATTAACCTGGATGCATTTCCTTGAAGGGGCAAAACACCCTTTTGAGGTGTGGACAGACCATAAGAACCTAGAGGCCCTAAGAATACCCTGGAAGTTGTTGCCCAAACAAGTCCATTGGGCAGAACACTTTACTTAGTTTAAATTCTCTCTGTGCTACCTCCCTGGGGGAAAGAATTTTATGGCAGATGCTCTCTCAAGATTGCCCCAGTATAATAGCACATGGCCAGAAGTTATCAGCCTGGTTATTCCTTCTAAGCAGTTGGCTGCTCCTGTAGTCACCAGAGCCCAGAGGAAGGGGGACCTGAAACTATCTACCTGTCAGCCTCTCAACTTGCATTTCATTCAGGGCTGACATAGTAAAGGGGGGGTTAAATTACTGCAGTAGAATGATTTAGAGAATGGCCAATAGAATAAGGGAACAAGCCAGGAAAGGGAGGGAATTTGGAGCAGAGGTCATTTCCTGGCTGCATATGCGTTCGTAAAGACGTTGTTCTAATAAATAAATGTTTTTTTTCCTTTATTATCAAAATGTGAGAGGCACGTTATTTCTTTCTTAGACAACTCCATCTCCGACAGACAGCCAGGAAAAATTCTCTCTTCAAAAACTTTTCTTCTAAAATATTTATGCATTCCTAATCTACTTCACCCTGACGTTGGCAGACCTCCAGATGTCTCTGAAGCATTATCCAAGGCCATGGAAGAAAGCCATCTCCACCGGAGGTTTGCCTCAGAAAAGGAAAAAATTATGATGCCTTTTGCTGGATTCTCAACAAATGCCAGGTAAAGGAGGAAGGTTCAATGGCTCTCCAAACGGCAGCATAGCCCCCCCCCCCCACAGACACAAGGGAAAAAAAATGAGAGAAGAAAGCTCCAAAATGCACTCAGGGCTTCCCTCCCTGCTCAGCAAGCAACCCAGCCCAGCCACGGCATCACCCCCCTGCACCCAAATGAGAGATGATAAAAAAGCCCAAGGACACCATGGGCAGGCTCACAGACCCCCGCAATGGGAGGAGTGGCCATGGAGGGTGGAACCACCCCGATTCAGAGGGAAATTCAATGGCAAAGGAGAAAACCCAGCTAGACCAGGAACCGTCTACCAGACCAGAAACTACAGCATCACGGGCCATCCAGAGGCCATCCACCCCACGGAGTCCACTGAGGTGCTACAGATGTGGGGGAGTTGGGCATTTGGCATCAGTGTGTGGAACCCCAGGGCCAAAAACAGAACCCCCGGCCAAGGCACGACTGGAACGAGGACCCAGGCACACCACCAAGGCACCATTAAGACTTTCCCCGACTGCAGAAGTTTTTGCCCATCTGACTGAAAATAGGGGGAGCTTCGATGATGCGAATCGACCCCCCGAACTGTATGATGGCGATGACGATGGTGAAAACGACCCAATGGTGAGCGCACCCATCCACCCTTTTCTTTTCCCATATGCCTAACAGCCCCAAAAACAAGTACCCAAGGGACTTTCCAAGCCCTAGTAGATTCGGGTTGCACGAGGTGCCTGATTAACCTACCCACAGTCCTAAAACTGGGGATCCGGGCTAAAAGGCTCAGCCACCCAATCCGTTTTCAGCAAGTTGATGGATCCCTACTAGGGGGGCGGATACCACACATTTGACCGAGCCAGTGAAGCTAGAGCTAGCAGATCACTGGAAAATGATTTGGTTCATAATAGCCCCCAAGATGACCAACCCAGTCATACTGGGACAAGTGGGGCCCCACCATCTGGTGGCAAGAAGGGACCCGGAGACTGAGGATAGCAAGGGGACCCCACCCCCTGCTACCACAACCAGAGAAAATGGCCCCTCCTCCCACCCAGGGGGTCCAACTCCTCCCTCTAGAGGGACAAAAGATGCCTCCAACACAGCCGCCCAACCTGCCCTGTAAAGGGACAACAGAGCAACTGGCGGCCACCTCCAGCACCTCCCATGGCCCGGTCCAGATCCCACAAGAATACCAAGATTTGGCAGAAGTATTTAGGGAGACCAAGTGTAACGTACTACCACCCCACCACGACGCCGATTGCGCTATCGAAATCATCCCTGGTTCAAAATTACCAAAACCTAAATTGTACGCCATGACACCCCATGAAATGCAAGAACTGCGAAAGTACATAGACAAGAACCTACAAAGGGGTTTTATCGAACCAGCCAAACCATGGGTAGCGGCACCAGTTTTCTTCAGGGAGAAGAAAGACGGCTCCATGCATCTGGTGGTCGATTTTCATGGGATAAACTGTGTCTGCATGCACAACTTATATCCCCTCCCCCTCATGAAAGACATGCTAGCTCACTTGGCCAAAGGGAAGGTTTTTACCAAACTAGACCTTCGTGAAGCCTACTACCGCATATGCATCAAGGAAGGAGACGAGTGGAAGACAGCATTCAACTGCCCCCTAGGAAGTTTTCAATTTAAAGTGATGCCTTTCGGACTACAGGGAGCACCGGCGGTGTTCATGCAACTGATAAATGAAGTACTACATGATCACCTTTATAAGGGGGTCCTCGTCTACCTGGATGACATTCTCATTTACATGGAAACCATAGACGAACACATACCCCTCGTCTGCCAGGTGCTCGAAAAACTGCTGAAAGCGAACCTCTATGTCAAACTGTCGAAATGTGAGTTCCAACAGTCATGGCTAGACTACTTAGGCTACCGAGTGTCCAATGAGGGGATAGAAATGGACCCAGCCAAAGTACAATCAGTCCTTGACTGGCGACCCCCATGCACCCGCAGACAACTGCAAAGCTTCTTGGGATTCGCGAACCTCTACAGACAATTTATCCCCTCTTTTGCAAAAATTGCCAAACCTCTAACCGACCTTCTGAAAACAGGGAGTCCAGCAACAAAACCTCGCCCAAGACAGCCTCTACAGTGGAGCCCGGCCTGCCTACAAGTCTTCGAAACACTAAAAGAAATGTTTGCAAAAGAACCAGTCTTGAAACATCCTGACCCCAACCAGTCTTTCGTCATCCAAACAGATGCCAGCGACGTGGCAGTGGGAGCGGTTCTACTCCAAAAGAACAGCCAAGGGAACCTTCAGCCCTGTGCTTACACTTCCCGCAAATTCACCAACACAGAGAGACGCTGGGCAGCATGGGAAAAGGAAGTGTTCGCAGTGAGGTGGGCACTGTTGACCTGGTGACATCTGCTAGAAGGAAACCAGACACCGTTCGAGGTTTGGACTGACCATAAAAACCTGGAGGCCCTTAGGACCCCATGGAAATTATCACCCAGACAAGTCCGATGGGCCCAATACTTCAATCGGTTCAACTTCGAGCTGAAACACATCCCGGGGGGAACAATTTTCTGGCCGATGCCCTCTCCCGAATGCCCCAGTACAACAGTGAACGGGAGCAGGTGGTGAATGCCATCATCCCCTCGCCTCAAGGAGTGGGTCAAGTAACCACCAGACGCCAGCATCGCGACCAGCAGGGCCAACCAGAGGGTGACCTGACAACACGGCTCAAAACAGAGACATTGGCGGACCCCTGGTTCCGAGACAATCAGCATCTTTTGACAAGGAGGAACAACGTAGCATGGAAAGGGACGAAACTTTATGTCCCAGAGACTCTACGCACCCTAGTCCTCAAAAGGAGCCACGGCGTTAGACCAGTAGGTCATTTTGGCTTTCTAAAGACTCTGCACTTAGTACGAAGACAATTTTGGTGGCCTCACATGAGGAAAGATGTGGACAGTTATGTGAAGAGCTGCACCATCTGTGCCACAATGAAAAACTGACCAGGAAAACCTCCTGGGTTACTGCAGCCAGTAGCTGAACCGACAAGGCCATGGGAGGAGATTGCAATGGACTTTATAGTAGAGCTGCCGAGGAGTGGAGGAAACACAGTGATCTGGACCGTAATAGACTTATTCTCCAAACAGGCACATTTCATACCCTGTAGTGGGCTACCCTCAGCCCGCCAATTGGCCAAGCTGTTTGTGAAACACATCTACCGCTTGCATGGAGTACCCAGAAGAATCATCTCCGACCGAGGTGTCCAGTTCACAGCGAAATTTTGGAGGGAATTCCTACGATCCATAGGATCATCCCAAGGTCTCAGCTCAGCATTTCACCCAAGCACCAATGGCGGGGCAGAGAGACTGAATGCCATGATAGAGCAGTACTTGAGGTGCTATGTAGACTACCAACAGTCGAACTGGGCGGACCTCCTATCTTTTGCAGAGGTTGCGTACAGCAATGCTGTCCAAAGTAGTACCGGACTAACCCCATTCAAGGTAGTGAGCGGTATGGATTTTGTCCCCATGCCAGAATATCCCAGGGAACCCCCTTCTTCAGTCAGCTTGAACAATTGGATGGCGATGCTAAGAGAATCCTGGGAGAACGTCAAGAGGGCATTAGACAAGGCGGCACAGGCTTATAAGAAGCAAGCAGACAAGCACTGAGCCCCTCAAAGACCGTTCCGAGTAGGAGAGAAGGTCTACCTCTCCACCAAGTACTTGAGACTCAAACTCCCGACTAGGAAATTGGGCCCGAAATTTATAGGACCATTTCCTATGGTAAAAATAATCAACCCGGTCAAGGTACAATTGCAGTTGCTCCGGTTACTGGGAAAGATACACCCCGTTTTTCACAGTAGTCTTCTGAAGCCTGTGGTGGGGTCAACTTTAAGTCCGGTGCCACGTGATCCCCCAGGGCCCTTGATCGTTGGGGGCCAAACTCACTATGAAGTACAGCGAATTCTCGATTTGAGGTGGCACAGAGGCCGCCTTCAATACTTAATTAAGTGGAAGGGTTACCCATCATCAGAAGCATCATGGGTGAAGAGTACGAACATTCAAGCTGACCGCCTTATAGCTAAATTCCATGCAGATCACCCGGACAGGCCGGGAGGGGGTGGGACACAGTCCCAGACGGGGTAATGGTATTAGACCTGTTGTTTTATCTTGTGCAAGTTTTGCTGAGAGAATGAAGGGAAAGGGGCCGGATGTCAGCCTCTCAACTTGCATTTCATTCAGGGCTGACATAGTAAAGGGGGGGTTAAATTACTGCAGTAGAATGATTTAGAGAATGGCCAATAGAATAAGGGAACAAGCCAGGAAAGGGAGGGAATTTAGAGCAGAGGTCATTTCCTGGCTGCATATGCGTTCGTAAGGACGTTGTTCTAATAAATAAATGTTTTTTTTCCCTTTATTATCAAAATGTGAGAGGCACATTATTTTTTTCTTAGACAACTCTATCTCGGACACTACCGATTTAAGCAAGCAGTTAAAGGATGCGCTAAAAACTGATGATTGGTTCATATCTCACTTCAATGAGTGTACTGTTTGTGATGGTCTCACATGGGTGGGTGCTAAGTTGTACATCCCTGCCAGCCTGAGGGGAGCAGTGTTACAACAAGTGCATGATGCAAAATGCTGGACATTTTGGGTTCATGAAGACATTACACTTAGTTAAACGACAGTTCTGGTGGCCTTCACTGAAGAAGGACATAGAGGCATACATCTCTAGCTGTCTTGTGTATGCTTCTGCCAAGAGGCTACCCGGGAAGCTGCCTGGGTTACTCCAGAACATTGCTCCTGGAGCTCCTTGGAAATAGATATCCATGGATTTTATTGTTGAATTACTCAAAAGTGGTGGAAATACAGTCATTTGGGGGATTGTGGACTTGTTCTTCAAGCAGGTCAGTGGTGGTTTCCTACCAGTTGAAACTGGTGTCCATGCCTCAGCTGTTTTTTTCTAACATGCTTGCGCGATGTGCAAATTCAACACGTATGTGAGTGAAGCAAGAATGCACGTGCTGATCATGTGCAAAGCGTGCACACGATGCAAACCGGTGGTAAAACTTATTAGAACCCACCACTGAAATAGGTGCACTATGTATCATGCCCCAAGATTCCCTCAGCAAAGGTGTTGGCTAAACTGTTCATTCAACATGTGTATAGGTTACACAGTATTCCTGAACAAATAATTTTGGACAGAGGGGTTCAGGTCACCTTTCTCTTCTGGAGGGAGTTCCTGAGGTTGTTAGGCTCCCCACAAGGGCTGTGCTCCTCCCATCATCCTCAGACAAATGGAGCTTGTGAAAGAACTAACTCGGTACTAGAACAATACCTCAGTTGTTATGTAAATTATCAGCAAGATAACTGGGCAGACTTACTGCCATTTGCAGAGGTCACTTATAATAACTCCATACATAATAGCACTGGTTTTACCCCATTCAAGGTGGTGTCTGGTCAGGACTTTGTGCTCATCCCAGAACTACTGCAGGAAAAACCTCAAATCCCTTCCTTGCTGGACTGGATTGAGTAGCTTCAGTTTACTTGGCCCGTCACTTGTAAGACATTAGATGAGGCTCACCGAGCTCATAAAAAGCAGGCTGACAAGAAAAGAGCTATGCCAAAGGACTACCAAGTGGGGGATAGGGTTTTCCTCTCCACTAAATACCTACAGACTACCCCAAAGTCAAAAAAAAGTGGGACTAAGTATGTGGGCCCTTTTTCTATTGTATGAATTGTAAACCCAGTCATGGTACAGTTAGGACTACCCAAAACCCTTAGGTGGATCCACCCAGGGTTTCATGTTAGTTTACTGAAACCTGAACATTCCTCCTCACTTTGTCTGGACCAACCCCCCCCCCCCCCAGTTCCTCTCCTCATTGAAGGAGAGCAACATTTTGAAGTCAAAGAGATCCTTGATTCTAGAAAACATAGGGGGAAAGTACAGTATTTGGTGGCCTGGAAACATTTCCCTTCATCTCAATCTGAATGGGTGAATAAGCAAGCTGTCAGAGCTCCAAAACGTTTAAAGTTATTCCATTCCAAATACCCTGATAAGCCTTGATTGTATTATTTTCTATATATTTTTTATGTTTTAATACTTTCAGGAGGTATCTACCCTGTCCATTTTATTTTGTGTTTTTTTCCTAGGACCAATGTCTCTTCTGCAGGAGGGCCGAATGTCAGCCTCTATGATGCTTGCTTGCTATCGTCTGCCATAGTAATCGGGGGTGGGGGGTATAGGTATTTGTCTGGGGAAGTGAGCTGGTGGTGATGTCTCGTGATGTGACTGAAAAGGGAGGAAAAGGGAGGGATGCTCTCATTGTCTTCTGTGCAGCTGAATGGTCAAGGCCATCTGAAGATGCACCTCACATGACACTATGGGGGGCTGGTGATTGGACATTCAGCGGGTGTCCTTGGGGGGGAAGGGATTTGGGAATACTTTCAATATGAAATTTTCGTGCCTTTAACCTCAGATCTTACATTTCTTTCGTTGCTATCAGTACGTACTCAGTAAAAGTACCTTTCTCTACAAACATAGAGTTGGGGGTTTTCTTTCTTGAGTTTTGAGTGGAGGCACACCTGACACCAAACCAAGTTAGCTCTTAGGTCTTCTTTGATAGGGTTTGACAGCTATCACATCATTAGGTTGGAAACAAGTTTTCATGAGAGATGCTCTTCCTCTGATAAAGCACATTAACATGAGGCCAGGAGAGTCTTTTTATTAAAAATTAATTTGGTATATCTACTATTTAAATAATGTTTTCAAAGAAAATACATTGAAAAAGAAGTTTCTTTGAAAACAGTATTTAAATACAGTTATTAAAAAAAATTAATTGACAGATTAGGATTTTTAAAAGAAATTGCAAATGTATATTTTCTTTTTTTTTATTGAAAAGTTTTACAAACAAAAAATAACATTTTCCCCCACCCCCCTTCCCACCCACCCCTTACCCCCTTTCCCCTCCTCCTCCCTCCCCCCCTCCCCGACTTCCCAGAGCAAACTACAGGGTATTAGGAAAAAAAGAACAATAATCATAAACTAAATTAACCTAACCATCCATAAACTAACCCCCCCTCAAAAAGCCTTAACTCCCTTATAGATAACCCAAATTATCTTTACACTCATGCATATGCAATTTGATATCTTCTTCTCTGATACTTGTTTTGAAATAGTCTATCCATTATTTCCATTCCAAAATATATCTCTCTTGCATATGATCCTTCAAATATGCTGAGATCTTCGCCATTTCAGCTAACTTTGTTACTTTCAATGTCCATTCTTCTATAGTAGGCACAGAGTCTTTCTTCCAATATTGTGCTACCAACAGCCTAGCTGCTGATATAAAGTTTAAAATCAATTTAATCTCTATTACTGTACAATCAGTTATTATACCCAATAAGAACAATTGTGGAGTAAATTTCAATCTTTTTTTCAAAATATTTTGAATTACCCACCAAACTTTTATCCAAAATGCTTTGATCTTCTTACAAGTCCACCATATATGGTAATAAGTTGCATCATCACAATCACATCTCCAACATTAGGGTTGCATATTTGGGTACATACATGACAATTTCTTGGGATCTAAATGCCACCTATAGAACATTTTATAAAAATTTTCCCTTATATTTTGCGCTTGCGTAAATTTAACATTTCTAACCCAAATCTTTTCCCACGTTTCATTCATTATTGGTTCCTGAAAATGTTGTGCCCATTTAATCATACAATCTTTAACCAATTCCGTTTATGAATCTATTTCCAATAAAGCATTATACAATCTCTTAATATGCATTTGACTCTGGTCTCTAATCTGTTTTACCAAATTTTCTTCTCTTTGCATAAAACCAATTTTTTGATCTTCCCTCCACCTAGCTTGGAGTTGACCATACTGAAACCAGGTATAAATTATCCCTTCACTCTTCAATACCCCTTTCATTAAACAAAAGCTCCTTATAAGTAATCACTTCCAGTTTTTGTTCTATACTTATATTTTCTATTGATATGGAACGTTTCACGAATTTGTGTGTCATCCTTGCGCAGGGGCCATGCTAATCTTCTTTGTATCGTTCCAATTTTAGTATATGTGCTGCCAAAGCGAGCACGCAAATGTATATTTTCAATGGAAAGTAATCTATGTAACTACATTTTATTGGAGTATTCTTTTTTCATTGCCTTTTTAAAGATTTCATAGCATGACTCATAATTTAAAGTATAGTTCTTCATAATTTAATTTATGCTATGAATATAAAAATGACAAACAATTGCCCCCAAACCTATGCATCAATATCATGTAACCATTCAAGCCTTCCAGAGACTGGCATAATGGGTCTAATACTGATAAAATGATAGGTTTTGAAATAATAGGTCCTCCTCATCTGAGAATATTCTGAAAATAAATTTTTCAGGAAAAGAAATTGTACTCAGAAAGAAATGTGGGCATAATCTTGTAATAAATTGCTAATTACCCAGTTTAAAATGGCTAAATTCTGCAATTAATTTTCTATATACTGAAAAAAAAATGTTAGTAGATTTTTTTCACACCAATTACTACTATTTTATTGTGAAGGCTTTGTTCATTTTCCCTCTGACCACTTTTTATATTATGAATTTGAACTAAAAACTACCATGAGGCTACCTGAACTTAAGTAGACTATGCTGGCTTCTGATTCCTTTAAATGATTAATAAAAATATTTAACTTGTCCCAATATTTTATTCTGCCATTTTTACCTTTATCTTTTCATTGTTTTAAAATTTTTCTTCGTTTGATTGTTATGAGCTGCCCAGAGTTGTTGAGTCAGGTGGCATATAAATTTAATAAACAAACAAACAAACAAGTAAGTAAATAAATAAGTAATTATATTTTGCTTTAAAGAAACCTCAATTTACATTACTATGTCTTTTTCTGGACAATTAAGTTCCATAATTGAAAATACCATTCTAAGTTTTCAGATAAGATACCATCAGCTCTTTAGTATCCTTAGGAAATATTGGAATTCAACTTGAAATGCATGTTGTGCATTTTTTGGCTATGGCATTTGGTGGAATCTTGAAAGACTTTGCCCTCTTACACATTTTGACTGTAATAATATAACAGTGAAGTTCTAAGGTACTGACAAACAAATTAAAAGTTAATATCATTGGCCATTTCCCTCCATCTTTCTTTGATTTGCAAAATCACTTAAAGATTAGTTCTGAGCACTGATTGTTTAGTGAATAACTAGTGACAGTCTATCACAATATTAATGAGAAGTGGTTAGTAATCACAGTTTGATAGAAACCTGAGATTTATTTTTCCTTATTAAGATGAAACCCTGCTAAAAGTGATACTGCCATTCAATTGGAGGATGGGGGAGACTGGGATTCATTTTATTAGCATTGCCTGTGTCAAGAGATATTTTACAACCTATATCCTGGTGCCAAAGAGCCCTGAGATCTTCTTTACTTGAAGGAATTTTTATGATAGCCATGTTGGTTATTTTACTTTAAAGGATAACAGTGGGAATGCATGTTTGTCCAGGTTCTCAGGGAAGCTAGGAAAGAAAACATCTTCACACTTGTGTATTGGCTAAAATCTGCATTCTGACTTAATTCGGATGCCTGTTTCGTACACCCTATCGGAGAGGATGAAGTAACCCTGGAGAATCCTGAAAAACTCTGTCAGAGGAAAAACCTCTTAGTGTATTGCTTCAATAAATTGATTGATTTGGTTTGAACATTTTGAATGAACCAGTCAGAGCACAGCTTACTGGCTCTGTGTTTCCTGCACCTTCCAATGGTCAGTTGAAGAGTATATAAGTAGCAGCAGGATTGCAGCCAGCAAAGTTAAGAGAAGCTGAAGCTAAGAGCAGCTGAGCTAAGAGACTCTCCAGCAGAGAGACGCTGAAAGCCGAGCTGAGAGCCACAGAGACACTGAGCTGAGAGCCTCCAGAGCTGAAGTCACTATGAAGAGCTGAGTCACTACCTTGCTGCTGAGAAGACTCACGGACAACCCAGAGAGCCTCCCATGTTTGGGAAGAAGATTAGAGTTAATGGACTTTGCTGTCAGAAGAATCTTTTAGGCTGTTTGATGCCTTCTTGTAGGTTTTGTTTTTATGTGTTTTTATTATTAAACTAGTTACTTTTTTTCCTCTCTCAACTTGCATGCTTTAGTGCATTTGTGTGCGTATCGGGCCACGGTCCATTCAAACCCAGAAATCTCCTTCACAATTGGTAGTGAGACGATGGTTCAATGGACCTGATCTGTACCTCAATGCACTAGCATGCCTACCATCAAACCAATGTGACAGGATAAAGTCAAGACCCGGGCCTTTACCAAGAGTAAGCAACTCCAAGGTCGTTTGATGGAAGAACAAGCCAGGATTGTCTCAGCTGGAGGACTTCAAGCAATGGTCAGGCAGGAGAGTGAAGAGGCTGTGAGTTTTAATGCAGATGCCCTAGCTCTTGAGATACACGCTGCAGAAGGTGAATTTCCCCCGCTTGCAGGAGCAGAAGGTGAAGGGGCATCCCCTAAGACATCAAATGTGAGATCCATGGGAAAAGATGAGATGAGGTCAATAATACTTCAAACCTTTGGTCTCCCCATGACATGTGAGAATCCAGTTGCTGCCCTCAGCGTTTTGATGCATGCAGCAACTACGCCAGTAATGGCACAGGACAGGATTGAAACTCAGGAAAATGCCAGGCTGGTAAGGGATTTTCAAACTTCCCCCATAGCCCCCCTTGCCAGCTGTAGACCTTAGGCAGGAAACAAAGGACTGCCTGTTTTAAATTCCCTGCCAAATATTATGGCACCACCTACTGCCCAAACTATTTTAGATCAGCCAGCTAGAAGTTTTATTCTCCCCTCAACTGCAGCATCACTACTTCCGGTTGCATCTGAAATGCCACCAATGCTGTCTGGGTGGGCTACTACACAGGCGACCAATATGGTCATGGCAGCTACAACTTTAAATGTTAAAAAGCTCACCTCCTGAAACTGAGGTTGCTAGTGCAATTGAAACATTAACTGCATTATTTGGAAGTGACTTTCAGTTGCTCCTTGCTCAATGTGCAGCAGCAGCCAGTATTAGTACATCCTTGATGCCTCCAAATTGCCCCTCATCTGTTGTAAATGGGATGGGCTTTCCCATGGCGCCCCCAGTTTCTGGAGCTACCTCCGGGATTATACCAACTGAGGTTGAGGTTCCAGGAGCACGCTCAAAGTTTTCTATGGAGGGACAGCCGAGGAGGTCTTTGCATCCTGCATTACAGGATGCAGCCTGAAAATTTGACCCTCCCCTCTATCAAAGGAGGGTTGTTCTTGAATGACCAATCAGCAGTTTTTAAGCCAACTGCTATGATCCCTATGCCTATTGTTAGTATAAAGATTTGTAGCAGCATCGGGGACAGCAATTTCCCAATTTTATGCCTACAAATGCAAATATTTTGCCATCCAGTTTTAAAACCCTACACATTAGTGGAAAGAATTTAGAGGAATGGTCTAAAAATGTACAGGTAATTTTAATGAGGGAAAATGTGTTATCGCTATTGTTGGAACCTCCCTCAAAACCCTGGACTATGGAAACTGATCTTTTGCATCACAAAGCATTTTGTGTTTTGCTATCAGCCATTGACCCTGCTTTGTATCCCAGTATTCCACATGGTTTAACTATATGTGACGTTTGGCAAAAATTGTTTAAATTGTTTTGTTGCAAGAATTCAAATGCATCAAGCAGAATTTCCAGGGAATTTCACTCTGCAAAATTGAAACCAGGCACTGATATGAACGAACACCTTTGTGAACTTAATAGAATGAGGGAGGAGTTAACTCTAAGGGGACAGCAGGTAGATGAACAGAGTTTGATTAATATCATAATTAACTCCTTAGATCCTAGTTGGGATAATTTTGTGTCCCAACTAGATAACATTAGTCCTGAAAACATGTCCCTAGAGGTTCTGTCTGGTAAATTAATTGCTGAGGACAATTTGAGGAAAGATAGGGCAACTTTACATGGGAAGGATAGGCAAATGAGAAGGTCAAAAAGCCCCGAAAGGGTTTATATTGTTGGAGAATGTTTTAATTATGGGTCTAAGGGTAGTTATAAAAGGGATTGCCCACGTAATGCTAGAACATGCCAAAGGGCGCCCACTGGTGGTCAGTATAGGAAAAGATCACCCATCCCACAATGGAAGCCACAAGGTAATACTTCTAGTCAGAGAAGGGGTAGATGGTCGAAGAAAGATGATAAAAAGTACAGATTTGGTTTTGCTGACAATCTTGTTACTGTGGTTGAGACATCTGAATCAGATCTCTCAAGGAAACAATGTGCAAACTGTTGGATAGTGGAGCAAGCAAACATATTGTGAATAATCAAAGGTTGTTTATTGAATTGTGGGGATATAAATCCATGATTAAGATTGCAAATGGTAAAAGAGTAAGAGTTACTGGCATTGGTAATGTTTTTATTCCTGGGCTTGGGGAAGTTCATGATGTTTTATATGTACCTGATATTGATCATAATTTACTCAGCACTGTGAAGGTAAGTGAGAACTCTAAGATAGAGATATTGTTCACAGAGGGAACTGCTGTGGTTACCAATAATAAGCATGTGGTTGGGGAAGTGTTGAAAATCAGCGGTTTACCCTATTATTCTCCTATTTTAAAAGCTGAGGGATTTGATGTTACTAACCAGGTTACCACTTTTGACAGTGATGATGATGAATCCCAATTTGATTCAGATAATGATTTTGGAGGTACACAAGAGAAGAGGAATTTTAAAGGTGATTGTAAAAATGTTTTAAATAGTAAGAAGTCTGTAAGTTTTAACTTGAAACAGGAAAGGAGTGAGCCTGAGAATGCCAATGCAATCTCCATTGGCAAACCATTACATGATGAATGTGTTCATCTTATGCATTGTAGATTGGGTCATGTAAGCTTCCCAGTAGTACAAAAGGTATCTGAATGTTCAAATGGAACTAGGGTTAAAGATTGTAACATTTTTCTGGACTGTTCTATTTGCAGGATTGCGAAGTCAAAAACAAGCCCTGCACCCAAGAAATCCCAGAGATATTCTGAACACATATTCCAGTTGGTACATATGGATCTGGTGGGTCCCCTGAAAGCCTCTTTTAGTGGGAATCATTACTTTCTGACAATTGTGGATGACCATAGTAGGTTTGGATTTGTTTACCCTATCAAATCCAAGGACCAGACATTGTCTAAATTTAAGGAATTTTGTTGCCTAGTGGAGAACCAGCATAAGGTTAATATCCAAAAGATTTTTACCAACAGAGGAACTGAATTTAATTCAGTGCAGTTCTTTGATTGGTTAAAATGGAAAGGCATAATATGTTTGCCTTTTCAGAATGGGATTGCTGAACAATGGAGTGGAATGCTACAGACAATGGTAAGGTGCGTACTTGAGGATGCTAATTTAAGTTTTTCATATTGGGCGGAAGCAGTTTCATATGCAAATTATACACTCAGCTGGGTATGGTCCAGTGTGATACAAAAGACCCCATATGAGATACTGCATGGCCATAAGCCGAAATTGGCGCATCTTCACATATTTGGAGTAATGGCTGATGTCCACATCCCAAAAGAGCTTAGGAAGAAGGGGGATAAAGTCTCAACCAAACTGAGATTTATGGGTTATGAGACAGGTTCTAAGGCCTTTAGGTTCATGGACTCAAATGGGAGAATAGTAACATCTAGGTCAGTCACCTTTTATGAAGGCACTAATTGGAGTGTCTCCATGCAAATGAGATCCTGGCTCAAGATCCCCCTAGTAGTAATAAAAATGCAAAAAAAAAAAGTGTCTGAAGGCCTATCTACTGATAGCGACACCTCTAGTTTTGGAGATGAGGAGGACAGTACACCCCCTAAACCCTTGAAGGGATTTTTAAAGTGGAAGACGGAAACAGGATGGAAAGAAGGTCACTCCATTTTAAAGGTAAAGAAAGGTGATGATGAGGAGGGCAACCTATCAGATACTACTAGAGTGGATGAAGAATCAGTTAAAAGGCCAGTTCAATCCACTAGGGGGAAGAAACCCAAAAGGTATGAAGGTTTTGCCACTTCTGTTGACCAGGTTTCGGTCATACCCCAAGGATATGAAGATGTACTAATGCTATCTGATAAAGAACAACAAAATTGGTGTGCAGTGATGGAAACCGAATTGCAGAGTTTGAAAAAACTAGAGGTATTCACCCCAACAGAGTTACCAAGGAACAAAAAAGTAATTGGCACAAGATGGGTCGTTAAGAAAAAGCCCATTGAAGATGGAAAGTTTATCTACAAGGCGAGGTTGGTAACACAGGGTTTCTCACAAAGATTCCCTGACGATTATGTTGACACCTTCTCACCTACAGTATGGCCTGAAAGTGTGAAGACCGCACTCACTATAGCTGCCATACAAGAGGGGAGTGTGTATCAATTTGATGTACAAACAGCATACTTACACGCCAAGTTAGATAAGAAAATATATGTTAAGGCTCCTCAAGGTATAGATCACCAGGGAAATGATATTTGGCTTTTAAACAAAAGCCTCTATGGCCTTAAACAATCTGGTAGAAGGTGGTACGAATACCTTACCAGTAGTTTAAAATAGATGGGTTTTACAATCTCATCAGCCAACAAATGTGTGTTCATTAAAAATCACCAGGGTATTAAAGAAACAGTTCTGGTTTACATGGATGATATTTTGTATGTCTGCAAATCTGAGGACAGATGTAAGTTGTTTTCCAAGGAGTTAAGTAAGAATTTTGCCCTAAAGCCTCTGGGTTGGATTGATAAATTCTTAGGAGTCCAATTCGTAAAAACGGAGAAGGAGTATGAACTCTCCCAACAGGACCAGATTATAGAATTGGTAGAAAGATGCAACATGACAGAGGCCAAACCTTGTGACACACCCATGCAGACAGATTTCCTCAAGAATATGTATGCTGAAAGTGAACCTTTTGAGCAGGAGACACTTTATCAGTGATGGCGGGAGCAGGGGGCCATATCGTGTCAGGGGAACACGCGCCCGCTGTTTACGAGTGGTGGCGTGTTCTGGACCCCAAGGCTCCTCCCGTTCCCTAGGTTGCACAGACCCTCAGGGCCTGGGCCTTCGGCTGATGCTGTGCAATGCCAGGTCTGCAGTAAATAAAGCCCCCCTCATCTGTGAGCTTGTTCAGGAGGGGGGTGCGGACCTGGCAGGTGTTACGGAGACCTGGTTGGGCCACGAGGGGGGGTGCCCCTCGTTGAAATGTGCCCACCGGGCTTCCAAGCATTTCATCAGCCGAGGTCACAGGGGAGGGGCGGGGGGGTTGCGGTTATTATTAGAGAAAGTCTGAAACCGAGGGAGGCCACTGTTCCTCAAATGGCTGGTTGTGAATCCCTCCTTGTGAAATGGGGTCATGGGGTTCAGATGGGTTTGCTGATCACGTACCTGGCTCCCTGCCACGTGGCAGCAGCCCTGCCCAAGCTTCTCGGCGTCATCGCCGCGGTGGCGGTTGACACTCCCAGGCTTATGGTCATGGGGGATTTCAACCTGCCGTCTGTGGGGGAGATGTCTGAGGTGGCTCGGGAGTTCATGGCTTCCATGACGGCTATGGACCTGACCCAGTTAATTCATGGCCCTACCCACACGGGGGGAAACACACTGGACCTGGTTTTTGTCTCTGGACAGTGGTTGAGAGATCTTGATATAGGGGACATAGTCATTGAACCCTTGTCATGGTCAGATCACTCTCTCCTTCATTTTGACTTTCGAACTGCAATACCCTGCCGCAGGGAGACGGAGCCGGTAAGATGGTTCCGCCCCAGGTGCCTGATGGAACCTGATAGGTTCCAGATGGAGCTTGGGCCATTCCCTGAGGCTCTGGCACACGCCTCGGCCAGAGACCTGGTGGCCGCCTGGGATAGGGCGGCCGCCGGAGCTCTGGATCGGGTCGTGCCTTTGCGGCCTCTGACCCGGCGTCGATCTCACTTGCCTCCTTGGTTTACTGAGGAGCTGAGGGAGTTGAAGCGCTGGAAAAGATGCCTAGAGAGTAGTTGGAGGCCCAGTCTTTCTGAATCTGACCGGACACTGGTAAGATCCCATATTAGGACTTACCTAGTGGCGATAAAAGCAGCGAAATGTAGCTATTTTGCTGCTCTTATTGCATCATCAGATAACCGCCCGGCTGCCCTGTTTAGGGTGACCCGCTCCCTGCTCCACCAGGAAGCGCGGGAGGACCCCTTGGAGGGTAGAGCCAAGGACTTTGTTCAATATCTGCATGACAAAATCACTCAGATTCGGGAAGATTTGGACTCCGACTGGGTGGTCTTGGGGGAAGGGACCGGGGCAGGTCTTGAGAATGTTATCTGGGCTGAGTTTGATCCTGTGACCCCTGAGGATGTGGACAGGATAGTGGGTGGACTGAATGCGACCACGTGTTTATTGGACCCGTGTCCTTCCTGGTTAGTGCTGGCTTCCCGGGAAGTGACACGAGGCTGGCTCCAGGGGATTATAAAGGCTTCATTGGGGGAGGGTGACTTCCCTGCCACCTTGAAAGAGGCGGTAGTGAGGCCTCTCCTCAAGAAGCCTTCCCTGGACCCGGCAATGTTGGTAAATTATCGTCCGGTCTCCAACCTTCGCTTTGTGGCGAAGGTTGTTGAGAGCGTGGTTGCGAAACAGTTTCCCTGGCACCTGGATGAAGCGACGTATCTAGATCCGTTCCAGTCGGGTTTCAGGCCAAGGTACAGCACGGAAACGGCATTGGTCATGTTGGTTGATGATCTCTGGAGGGCCTGGGACAGGGGGTGCTCCTCTGTCCTGGTCCTGTTAGACCTCTCAGCGGCTTTTGATACCATCGACCATGGTATCATGCTGCACCGGTTGGTAGAGATGGGGGTGGGAGGCACTGTGTTGCGGTGGTTCTCCTCCTATCTCTCTGACCGGTCGCAGTCTGTGTTGGCAGGGGGGCAGAGGTCGATCCTGAGGCCCCTTATATGTGGGGTGCCACAAGGATCGGTCCTCTCGCCCCTTCTGTTCAACATTTATGTGAAGCTGCTGGGTGAGATCATCCGTGGTTTTGGGGTGAAGTACCATCAGTATGCTGATGACACTCAGCTGTACATCTCCACCCCAGACCACCCCAACGATGCCCTTGAAGTGATGTCCCAGTGCCTGGAGGCCGTGCGGATCTGGATGGGAAGGAACAGGCTCAGGCTCAACCCATCCAAGACCGAGTGGCTGTGGTTTCCGACGTCCCAATATAGTCAGTTGGTGCCATCACTGACTATTGGGGGCGAATCACTGGCCCCCACGGAGAGGGTTCGTAACTTGGGCGTCCTCCTGGATTCACGGCTGTCTTTGGAAGGGCACCTGATGGCCATGGCCGGGAGGATTTTCTATCAGGTTCGCCTGATCTGCCAGTTGCGTCCCTTTCTGGATCGGGACTCCTTGCTCACGGTCACTCACGCCCTTGTCACTTCCCATCTAGACTACTGTAATGCTCTCTACATGGGGCTCCCCCTGAGGAGCACCCAGAGGCTCTAACTGGCGCAGAGTGCGGCTGCGCGGGTGGTGATGGGAGCGATATGGCATTCCCATGTGACACCTCTCCTGCGCGAGCTGCACTGTCTCCCGGTGATCTTCTGGGTGCGCTTCAAGGTTTTGGTTACTACCTTTAAAGCGCTCCATGGCTTAGGACCTGGGTACTTGCAGGACCGCCTACTACTACCAATAGCTTCCCACTGGCCAGTACGCTCTCATAGAGAGGGGCTCCTCCGGGTGCCGTCAGCCAAACAATGTCAGCTGGCGGCCCCCAGGGAGAGAGCTTTCTCTGTGGGGGCACCTACTATCTGGAACGAGCTCCTCCCGGAGATACGGAGGATCCCGGATCTGCCCACCTTCTGCCGCGCTCTTAAGACTTTTTTATTTCTCCAGGCGGGCCTGGCCTAACCACTCTCCATTTTTAGTGTTAAATTTTAATTTGTTTTAAATTATTTGGGGTGTTTTAATTCTGTCTGGGCCAAATTTATTTAATCTAGTTTTTAGTTGGTTTTAAATTTTGTACTTATGTATTTTTTATTGTTGGCTGTACACCGCCCTGAGTCCTTTGGGAGTAGGGCGGTATATAAATCCAATCCAATCCAATCAAATCAAATGGGATCATTGCTATATATTGCGAGCTGGACTAGGCCAGATATTAGTCTGACTGTAAACGTTCTGTACAGGCATTCTGAGAATCTCACTCAATACCATTGGAGTGGAATCAAAAGAGTTTTAAGGTATTTAAAGAACACTGTTAAACATTCACTTCTATTGGAGCCAGAAATATCAGATAAACCAAATTTATGCTGCTATGCAGATGCTGATTGGGCAGGGGACATTAAGTCCAGGAAGAGTACTTCAGGTTATGTTATATTTCTGAATGGGAGTCCCATCCATTGGTACTCAGGTAAACAGAAGTTAATTGCAACTTTTACTGCTAAGGCAGAATATGTGTGTTTATTGAAAGCATCAAATGATCTGGTATGGTTTGACGATCTCCTAATAAACTTGTGGGAAGAACCAGTGTATCTTATTGATATTTATGAGGGCAACATGGCTGCTACCAGTATCTTGCAGGCTGATGCAGTGGGACAGAGGTCACGTCATAGTGACATCAAGTATAAACATGTCAGATATTTCTGATCATTTGATCTAATATGTGTCTCTTGTAAACAAATAATGTTATTCTTAAATTGTTTCAAATAATGATATATTTTCTTTTTCTTTTGTGGTGAATTTAAACCATTGACATTCCAAGATAGAAACTTAACCGGCATTTTTGCCCCCTTGAAGCTTAAAGAGCATTTCCTGAAGATCTTCCTTCACCTTTATCTTTGGTCTCCCCCCCACCACCACTGCTTCTGTTTTTTGAATCAGGTATTGCTGTTGTTGTTTGAAAGTTGACCTTGTCAAGCGTTGTTCTCGTTGTTCTCTTGGTTCCTCTAACTTTGATGAATCAAGTGCCACTCCTTCCAGTTGACTTAGGGGAAAAGGGAGAGAGGCTAGGGTCCGATTGGGTCCGACCATCTTGCTTCTTAGGTTCTCCAGCCACCGCCTCTGCATATGTTTGTATCTGCTGTTTTCCTTTTTCAGTTCCTTTTTTATTCCCCTCAAGTGGGTGTCCAACTTTTAATACATTGTAGTAAAATTCTCTTGCTTTCCAAACATTATTCAAATGGTATCTTTCTCCACCATAATTCACTATTATGCCTGTTGGTACATCCCACCTGTACATTATTTGTTGCCTTCTCAGCTCATCCACCAAAAAGCCAAAGTCCTTTCTATATCTCAACATTTTGGGAGGAATCTCTTTCAGTATCTTAATATTCTGTCCAGACACCTGTACCTTGTTGTTATAGGAAGCTTGCAACACATCATTTCTAATTCTTCTGTCAATAAAGTAAATCACCACATCTCTTGGCAGGTTTTTGTTTTTTGCAATCCATGAATTAACTCTGTAGACTTTGTCCATTTGGCTGATTATTTCCTCCTTTTTTAACCCGGCCACCGATGCAATAACTTCAGCACATCTGTCTCTTAAATTCTCCCAGCCATTCTCTTTCAATCCTCTCACTCTCAAGGCAAACTCCATGGATCTATACTGTATCATAAGCACTTCATTTTCCAGCCTTTCAGATTTAGTCATAAATTCACCCATTTTAGCCTCCAAATCTAGAATAGCCTCATTAATTTCTTCCACTCTTTCATCAAGCTGGACAAGACAAGCCTGAAATAGCCAGCACAATGTCCTCTCTTATATCATCATGCTTCTTTGCAACAGCATCCCTAATTTCTTTTATTTCATCCTCAAATTTCCCTAATTTCTCTTCTATTTTTCTCTCTATCATTGCTGTTTGGGTACTCATAGCTTGTTTTATAAAGTCTTTAAGTTCTTTCATGAAATCCTCCTTGTTTTGTATCTCAACCGGAAGTTGAGCCTTTTGTGTCACAGTGGAGACTATAGGAGAACCTCCTCCTGTTTTAGATGCTGCTGGTTTGGTCTGTTTAGAAGCCATTTTAATTTCTTTGTTTCAGAAAAATCTTTTGTCCTCTTCACCCCACTTTGCAAATATAAAGTTTCAAAAGTCACTAAAGCCAGCTCTAAACAGTTTTAAATTGCTGCTTTTAATGTAAAAATAATCTTCCTCCCCAAGTTCTTTCTTTCTAGCAGCTTGTTTTCATTTTAAAAACAAAAAAGATCTCAGCAAACTTTTTCAGTACTCACTTCCCCTTCTCAGCACAGCCAGGATACTCTTGATTGAACACTTCCTCTTTCAGTTGACTTCATATGCAACAAAGTAATCAGGAGGTAAGCTTTGAAATCTTGTTGCAAATACTCCTGCTTTCACTCCATCTGCTCTTGTACTCATTAAAACTGTCAGATTGCTTGCAGAGCTGGTCGCGGCACCTAATGCTGCATTTGCAGCAGCGCTCCAAGTCCGGAGTTCATTTCCCTGGGGAGCCCACCTTTCCAGCCCCTGGAATTAATCCCAGGGGCTTTTTTGGCGGCTCTACCTGCTGGAAACTACTCTGCCCCCCCTTCTTCTCCTGAAGAGGAGATTGCAAAACCACCAGACAGCTGTTTTTCGCTGTCAGGGCAGCTTAACGGAATCTCAGAGCCGGTGATCTCAAAAAGATTGTCAGCGATGCCTGCAGCGCCAGCTGGAGGACAGCTTTTATTTCATTGATCCCTAAAGAAGATCAGAATTGTGTTAAGCCTGAGAATTTTAGACCAATTTCACTTTTGAATACTGATTATAAGATTTTTGCTAAAGTATTAACGAATAGATTAATGCCAATTATGCAACAAGTAATTCATAATGATCAATCAGGGTTCATAATGATCATAATTCATAATGATCAATCAGGGTTTATAAAAGGGAGATATATGAAATATAATTTGAGACAAATTATAAACCTGGTGGAATATCTGGAGAAAAACAATCAGATTTCTGCTGCTTTTTTCTTTTTGGATGCTGAGAAAGCTTTTGATTGATTGAATTGGCAATTTTTGTTTAAAGTAATAGATAAAATGCAATTTGATGAGCAATTCATGAATTCAATCAAAGCAATATATCGAGAGCAATCTGCACAAATAATTATTAATGGAAGTTTAACAGATCATTTTAAAATAGAGAAGGGAACACGGCAGGGTTCCCGTTATCTCCATTGCTGTTTGTTTTATCTTTGGAAATCTTGTTGAAAAAGATACGTGAATCTGAGGAACTTAAAGGAATAGTGATTAGACAGCAAGACTATAGATTAAGAGCGTTTGCGGATGATTTAGTTGTTACACTAACTCAACCTATAGCTACAGTCACATATATGTTGGAAATGATAGAACAATATGATAAAGTCTCTGGATTTAAAATAAATCAATATAAAACTAAGATAATGACTAAAAACATGTCTGTTGATCAAAGAGAAGAATTAGAAAAAATAACGGGATTTGAAATAGTTAAAAAGGTTAAATATTTGGGTGTGATTGTTGCTGGATCAAATACGAAGTTATTTAAAAATAATTATGAGGTTTTATGGCAAAAAGTGCAGAAAGAAATGGAAAACTGGAAAAAATTACAATTATCTTTGTTAGGAAGAATAGCGGCAATAAAAATGAATGTATTACCTAAATTTTTATTATTGTTTCAAATGATACCAGTGTTGAAGAAAGATGATCATCTGAGGGAATGGCAGAAAGGAGTTAATACTTTTATTTGGTCAGGTAAAAAACCTAGAGTTAAATTAAAGATTATACAGGATGTTCGGGAGAGAGGTGGTTTGAAAATGCCTAACCTAAGATTGTATTATGAAGCATCTGTGTTAGTACAGATTAGTGATTGATTAACTTAACTGAGGAAAGAATTTTAAATGTAGAAGGATATGATTTATTGTACGGATGGCATGCCTATTTACTGTATGAAAAGAAAGTAGATAAAGTTTTTAAAAATCATATTCTTAGAAATGCTCTGTTGAGAGTTTGGAAGAAATACCAATATAAGTTAGATTACAAGATACCTATCTGGGCAAACCCCAGACATGCAATAGAAAATATAAGTATAGAACAAAAGATGGAAGTGATTACTTATAAAGAACT
Organism: Masticophis lateralis; assembly: GCA_030761175.1. NCBI lineage: Eukaryota > Metazoa > Chordata > Lepidosauria > Squamata > Colubridae > Masticophis > Masticophis lateralis. The sequence goes on along the minus strand of JAUDYJ010000004.1, from coordinate 72,327,085 downwards.
TTTATTTAATGAAAGGGGTAAACCACAACTTAAGCCATTAGAGGTTTTGAAGGAAGAAGGGGTAATTTATACTTAGTTTCAATATGGTCAACTTCAAGCAAGATGGAGGGAGGATCAAAAAATTGGTTTTATGGAAAATGAAGAAAATTTGGTAAAACAATTCAGAGACCAAGGTACTATGCATATTAAAAGGTTATATAATGTATTACTAGAGATAGATTCAGGAACAGAGTTGCTTAAAGATTGTATGATTAAATGGGCAAGAAATTTCCAGGAACCAATAATGATGGAAACATGGGAAAAGATTTGGGTTAGAAATGTTAAATTTACTCAAGCACAAAATCTAAGAGAAAACTTTTATAAGATGTTTTATAGATGGCATTTAGATCCAAAAAAGTTGTCATGTATGTATTCTAATGTACAAGCCAAATGCTGGCAGTGTGATTGTGAAGATGCAACGTATTTTCATATATGGTGGACTTGTAAGAATATTAAAGAATTCTGGATAAAGATCTGGTGGGTAATGCAGAATATCTTGAAAAGGACATTGAAATTTACCCCACAATTGTTTTTATTGGGTATTACAAATGATTGTACAGTAGTAGAGGTGAAATTACTTTTAAATTTAATAACAGCAGCTAGATTGCTGGTTGCACAATATTGGAAGAAAGACTCTTTACCCACTGTAGAAGAATGGACTTTAAAAGTAATGAACTTAGCCGAAATGGCAAAAATCTCGGCATATTTGAAAGACCATACGCAGGAAAAATACATTTTTGAGTAGAGGAAATGGATTGACTACATTCGGAATAAGTATCAAATAAGAAGACATCAAATTGTGTATGAATGAAGAAGAATTATAAAAATGTATTGTTAATTATATTGGAGTTAAGATTACAGAGGGTGGTTTGTAAACTGGAAGTTTGATAGATTAATTTAGATGATTATTGGTTTTTTTTCTTTTTAATACCCTGTATTTTACTCTGGGAAGTCGGGGAGGGGAGGGGGAGGGAGGAGGGGGGTGTTGGGAGGGAGGGAATGTTTTTTATTTTGTATCGTTACAAAACTTTTTAATAAAAAAAAAAGTATAAACATGTCAGGCAATTGACCAGGACAGGTTTTGTTAGGACAGTTTTCTGCGAGACAAAGGAACAAATGGCAGACTTGCTCACAAAGCCAGTGCCTAGGGATCAACATCAATACCTCTTGGATAAGATATCTATGACTGTGTAAGATTGTATTTCATACTACTGTAATGTATATGCTCATGACTTGCATGTACATGTATTACTGTAATCAATTGTTGCACAGAAGGGGATTGTCAGAGGAAAAGCCTCTTAGTATAAATTGCAATAAATTGATTGATTTGGTTTGAACATTTTGAATGAAAGAGCCTGGATAGCTCAACAGACTAAAAGCTTATTATTAACATTCAGCTGTCTGCAATTATAGTGTAAGGATCACCTCTCCTTCCAACCTAAGAAAGTACAAAATCTTGAAACATAGTTGTTCAAAAGGATTCTTTTATTAAGCAGAAGTGAAAGCCATCCAGTTAAAGCACAATCTGAATACCCTTAGGCAAAGCAGTAGGATTAAGGTGGTAGAGACCCCTCCCTTTAAGTCAGAATGCAGGTTTTAACCAATACACATGTGTGAAGATGTTATCTTTCCCATTTCTTTTGAGAACCCAAATAAACATGCATTTCCACCACTATCCTTTAAAGTAAGACAACGCACATGGCTATCATATAAATTCCTGGCACCAGGATATAGGTTGTAAAACATCTGATGACATAGACCATGCTAGTAAATTGAATCCAAGTCTCTCCCTTCTCCACTTGAATGGCAGTATCACATTTTTTGGGGATCTGACATGCTACCCTCCTTAGAAAACAAAACGGTCCACCTGTAAATAACAAATATACACAATATTTGAAGATTTCATGATAGCATATCAGCAAGGTTTGTTGGGGTATTGGGAGTGAATTTTTCTCAGTAAGATTGGAGCCCTAACATGGTGTTCAGTGACCCATTCATTGTGTGCTGATGGTAAATGTTTCCAAGCAACTAAGTATTGAACTTTCCCTCTGTGTATCCTAGAGTAAAGGATTTCCTTGATTTCAAAGTGTTGTTCACCTTCAATCATGATGGGCACAGGTGGTGTAGATGCAGGTGGTCTGAGGGATGAGGTTACTTCTTATTTGAGTAAACTGATATGGAATACTGGGTGGATCTGCCTGAGTGTCTTTGGAAGGAGTAGTTCCACTGCTACTGGATTGATGATTCTAGTAATGAGGAAAGATCCAATGAACTTTAGCCCTAGTTTCTTCAATAGTTGTAGTGATTTCAGGAATTTTATAGATAAGTATACTCTGTCTCCAATATGAAAAGGTTTGGGTTCCATCCTTTTCTTGTCCGTTTGAATTTTAAAAGCTTCTCTAGCTTCCTTTAAGGCTAATCTAACCACTGGCCATGTGTTTTCCAAATTATCCATCCACTCCTTAAGTGAGGGGATGGTGGGTTCTTCTGTGGGTAGTTCAGGCATGGGACTGAAATCCTGGCCTGTCGCTACTCTAAAAGGGGTAAAACCAGTGCTTGAATGGACAGCATTATTAAACACAACTTCAGCAAAAGGCAACAGTTCAGGCCAGTTATCCTGTTGAAAATTAATGATACATCTTAAATATTGCTCTAGCACCGAGTTCAAAATTTCAGAATTACCATTAGTACAAGGATGAAAGGATGTGCTCAACCCCTGTCCAGCACCAAGTAAACCCAAAAACACCCTCCAAAAGTTGAAGGTGTATTGAGCCCCTCTGTTGGAGATGATCCTTTGTGGAGCACCATGAAGTCGATAAATGTGTATTAGAAATAATTTGGCTAAACTTTTAGCAGTTGGGATGGTTTGGCAGGGTATAAAATGTGCGTGTTTGGAAAATAGGTCTGTCACAACCCAAATAACAGTATTTCCCTCACTGTTTTGCAATTCCACAATGAAATCCATAGCGATCTCTCTCCAAGGGGCTGAGGGTTCAGTTACCTTCTGCAATAGACCTGGGAATTTCCCCTGGCATCTTTTTGCTGCTGCACAAATGGGGCAGCTAGCTACATAGCTTTCTATGTCCTTTTTTAGTGATGGCCACCAAAATTGTCTTTTAATCAGGTGTAAAGTTTTCACAAACCCAAAATGTCCAGCTAATTTGGAGTCATGGCACCGTTCCATTAAGCATAGTCTTTGGCTTGCAGGGACATATAACTTCCCACCCACTCAAGCCAAGTCTTCTTTCATCAGACAGCTGGATTTGTTGTTCAAAAGCCATTCATCAGCGGTCAATGCTTGTTTAAAAGTTTGGGTGGTGTCATTGTCCATCAATGTTTCTTGTTTAGCCTGGGATCTTTAGTGGCTAGTTGATTGTTTTGTACTATAGGTTTGATTACATCTGGCTTTGCACTATTGTATTGCGGTTTTCTGGATAGCACATCCGCCAGAAAGTTTTTTCCCTCTGGGAGGTATTTTAGAGTATAATCAAACTGTTTAAAGTTACTGAGCCCATCGTACTTGTTTTGGGGAGAGTTTCCTTGGAGTCTTTAGGGCTTCTAGATTTTTGTGATCAGTCCAGACTTCAAAAGGGGTCTTACTGCCTTCTAGGAAGTGCCGCCAGGTCAACAAAGCCCAACAAACTGCATAAGCCTCTTTCTCCCAAATAACCCACATTTGCTCAGTCTCATTCAATTTTTTGGATGTGTAAGCGCAGGGTTGTAGTTGGTCTTGCTCATTCTTCTGAAGTAATACCGCTCCTATTGCCACATCACTGGCATCTGCTTGTATGACAAATGGTTTCTCCATGTCTGGGTGTTTTAGAATTGGTTCTGCTGAGAACAAACAGCTGTTTAAGTTTTTCAAATGCCACCTGGCATTCCATAGTCCAGTTCAATGGTTGCTTTGGTTTAGGGTTGTCCTCCCCCTTTGTTTTTAAGAGCTTGGTGATGGGGAGGGCAATCTGAGCAAACGCAGGGATAAACTGGCGGTAAAAGTTGGCAAACCCCAAGAAGCTTTGTAACTGTTTACGTGTGCGTGGAGGGTCCCAATCAAGTACAGCCTTCACTTTTAGAGGATCCATCTCAACCCCCTGGTGTGAAATGCAGTATCCCAAATAGTCAATCTTCTCTTGATGGAATTCACATTTGGAAAGTTTAGCATAAAGTTTGGCAGTGCGGAGTTTGTTTAAAACTGCCCTAACTAGTTTCACATGTTCTGCTTTGGTCTCGGTATAGATTAAAATTTTGTCCAAATAGACCAGAACCCCCTTATATAAATGCTGATGCAGCATTTCATTTATTAACTGCAGAAACACTGCAGGAGCTCCTTGCAACCCAAAGAGGAGCACCTTGAATTGGTAGCAACCGAGGTGTGTGTTAAATGCTGTTTTCTACTCATCCCCTTCCTTAATTCTGACACGGTAGTAAGCCTCCCTTAAGTCCAGCTTTGAAAAAATTTTCCCTTTAGCGAGGTGTGCTAGCGTATCTTTCATAAGGGGGAGAGGATATATGTTCTGTACACTGATTGTATTGAGGTTTCTAAAATCAACACACAGATGTTTTGAGCCATCTTTTTTCTCTCTAAAGAGTATGGAAGCTGCAATTTTTGGTCAGGCTGGCTCAATGAAACCCCTTGCTAGGTTTCTCTCAATGAATGTTCTCATTTCTTCCAACTCTCTCGGTGACATGCTGTTCATCTTGGGTTTAGGGAGTTTCGCCCCTGGTAAGATTTGTATTGCACAGTCAGTGGCGCGGTGGGGGGGGGGAGCTCATCTGAGGCTTTTTCGCTAAAAACTTCAGCTAAATCCTTGTATTCTATGGTATGTTCTCAAATGGTGTGGTGTGACCAGACATGGCTGTTTCTTGATTCTCTGCCCCCTCAATTCCTTTGTGTGGATACACAGCAAGAGTCACCTTCTTGTGAAATTTTATGATGCCTTGTTTCCAATTGATTTGTGGGTTCCATTCTTTTAGCCATGCAAGGCCCAGAACCAATGGCCATTCCATGCCAGGTGCCACTATACAGGTAAGCTTTTCCCCATGGCTTCCGATGCCTATATGTAGAGGCTCGGTGGCTAGAGAAGCTGGCTCCCCTCCTGCTATTGACCCATCTGGTTGGCAGAAAGCAATGGGGGTTTTCAGCTTCCTTACATTAATTCCTAACCTCCCTACTAAGGTTGGACTGATCAAACAACGGGTGAACCCTGAATCCACTAAAGTGGAGATGCTTATCTCCCTGTCTTGGATTGGTATGAATAGTCTTAAGGGGAGGGTAAGCGGTTTAATCGGTTTGCTTACCAATAGTTCATCATCTGGATCACTTCCAAATGAGTGTGATTCCTCCTGTTCAGATGTCAGGATTTCCTCCCCAAAGAGGGGAGGGGATGGAACTTCTATGGTCTGCCTGCTCCACAGAGCGGTCTCCTTCCCACGCTGACCCGATTTTGCAGGACCCTCCCCTGGTGGATGGTTCTGGGAGGGTGTTTGCGAATGACACTCTGCAGCTCGGTGCCCTTCTTTTCTGCACTTGAAACAGGCTGAAGATCTTGGAGAGAATGTGGTTTGTGGTTTGAGGGGCTCTTGCTTCCATTGGGGTGAGGATTTCTTCTTTTTTTTAATTGAAAAGTTTTAAAGAAAAGTTTACATATATATTGCCCCCTCCCTCCGCCCTCCCCAACCCTTTCCCTCCCACCCTCCACCCCCCCTACTTCCCAGAACAAAATACAGGACATTCAACAATCATAATCCATCATAATCTAGTTAACTATAGCCTCTTACATCCCCCTAATACTTTAACTCCCCATTTACCATACTAAATTTAATTATCTAATAACATCTTTCTATTTATTCATAAACTATCTGAAATTTTTTAATCCGATATTTACTTTGAATATAATCTATCCATCTTCTCCATTCCCTCACATATTTTTCATTTGAATGGTCCTTCAAATACACTGAAATTTTTGCGATCTCTGCTAAATTTGCTACTTTTAATGTCCATTCTTGAATAATAGGCAAATCTTGCTTTTTTCAGTACTGCGCCACCAACAATCTTGCTGCGGTTATTAAATTCAGAATCAAATTAGTCTCTATAACCATACAGTCCGTGACTATACCCAACAAAAACAACTGTGGAGTAAACTTTATCCTCTTTTTAAGAATATTTTGAATAATCCACCAAATTTTTATCCAAAATTCTTTAACCTTTTTATATGTCCACCATACATGAAAATAAGTAGCATCATCACGGTCACATCTCCAACATTTAGATTGTAAGTTCGGATGCATACAAGCTAACTTTTTAGGATCTAAATGCCATCTATAAATCATTTTATCAAAAATTTCTCTTAAATTTTGCGCTTGTGTAAATTTTACATTTCTTACCCATATTTTTTCCCATGTTTCCATCATTATTGGTTGTTCAAAATTTTGTGCCCATTTTATCATACAATCTTTAACTAACTCTGTTTCCCAGTCTACTTCTATCAATATATTATACAACCTTTTTAAATGCATTTGACTCTGGTCTCTAATCTGTTTTACCAAGTTTTCTTCACTTTGTGTAATACCAATTTTCTGATCTCTTCTCCATCTGGCTTGTAATTGTACATACTGAAACCAAGTTTGAATGATCTTTTCCTCTTTTAATACATTCAAAGGCTTTAATTTTAGTATACCTTTCTCTATATTAAGAATTTCTTTATATGTAATTTTTTGAGTTTGTGCGATAGATACTGAGGCAACTCACACAGCGAGGTAACACAACGTCTTTAATAACTCCTCTCATGAATAGAATAGAACGCTAGCAATCTGACAGCTCTTTAAAGTCCCTCACAGATCGCTTCCACCAATCAGGAGCAAAATGGTAAGCCCGCGCTCAGAACGGGCTAATGAAAAACAGCCATTAGAACTAGTATTTAGTTGCTAGGCAGAATTGCCAACAGAACAGCCAATCATAAAAAACCGTCAGAACTCGTAATTAGTTGGTAGGCAGAATCGTCAACAAAACAGCCAATCATAAAAAGCCATTAGAACTCGTAATTAGTTGCTAGGCAGAATTGCCGACACAACACCCCTTTCCCCCAAGTTGGAGCATGCATAGTCTGCGAGATACGCAGGGCACCTGCGGACACGCTCAGAACGTCTTAGTTCAGGAACGCTGGCTGGTAACATGGAACGCGGCTCCACCCTAGGATTCGCCACGCGGTCTTCCAGGACTTCGGCTGGACCCGCCGCCACCGGTATGTTAGGCGATGGACACGTGACATTGGGGGCCAGGGCTTCATCATTGGTTGTGGTTGGTGTTGGAAAACTGCGTGATGAATGTTCAGGGACGTGTATTGGTGGTGCGGCTCTTAGTGGCGCCGGAGAGGTAATTTCCCTTTCCCCCGGAGTGCTATCAGGTAGTCGTCGTCGCAGTTGGTCCACATGGCGCCGCCAAACCCGTCCGTCCTCAAGGAGGACCCTGTAAGAGCAGGGGCCTGTTACTTGCATAATCTGTCCAGGTAACCAACGGGGTTCCCCTACATAATTTCTCGCATAGACCAGGTGTCCCTCTACAAATGTTCTAGATGGTAGCGACCGAAACCTAGGTTGTTCTGGCATGTAAGAAGGGTGTAACCTGTCTAGAGTCGTTCTTAATCGACGACCCATCAGCAATTCGGCCGGGCTACGGCTCGTGGAAGGACACGGCGTGGAGTGCTGCCAGAGCAAGTATGTGGATACCCTCTCCTGCCAACCAGCGGGTCCCAACCGGGCTAGGGCCTCTTTAGCGGACCTTACGGCTCTTTCAGCCTGTCCATTCCCTGCCGGGTGGAACGGGGCGACTAGAGCTTGTCGTATTCCCTGGGATGCGAGAAACAGTTGGAAAGATGCAGAAGTGAATTGCGGGCCGTTGTCAGAAACCACAACATCTGGAAGGCCATGGGTGGCGAATAGGCGCTGCAGAACGTGGATAACGGCCTCGGTTGTAGTCGAGGTCATCAATGCTATTTCTACCCATTTGGAATAGGCATCAACTATGATAAGGAAGGTGTGCCCTTGAAACGGTCCCGCGAAATCCAGGTGGATTCGCGACCATGGTGCCCTAGGGCATTCCCACTCCTGGGGTGTGGACTCAGGTTCAGCTGGCCTGGATTGTTGGCATTTCTGGCAATTCATGACCCACGCAGTAATATCCTTGTCAATTTGGGGCCACCACACATAACTTCTGCTCAACCCTTTCATACGGACTATCCCGGGGTGGCACTCATGCAAACACTTGAGGACTGCTTTCTGCAAGGAGGGCGGAACAACTACACGGTGACCCCACAACAAACAACCCTGTTGTAAGGACAGCTCATGCTGTCGCAGATGGAAAGGCCGGAAAGGGTCAGCCACAGGTCCCATTGGCCACCCCCGTTTAACCCAATCTAGAATTTGAGCGAGGGTGCTATCTTTAGCTGACTGCTCCGCTATGTCACGGGCTGTGACAGGTATCTGAAGCTCCTCAATGAGGAGAACTGAAGGAGCCGGGGCCGGATCAGGTCCAGCCAGAGGAAGAGGACATCTACTGAGGGCGTCCGCGTGGGCAATCAGCTTGCCCGGGCGATAACATAAGATATAATTATAGGCCGACAAGAAAGCAGCCCAGCGAGCCATGCGTGGGGAAAGTATTTGGGGAGTCTGTCGGTCCCCGGCCAGGAGTCCTAATAGCGGTTTATGGTCCGTGATTAACTCAAACGGCCGGCCATAGACATAATAATGGAACCTTTTAACAGTGGCCACAACAGCCAAGGCCTCACGATCAATTTGGCTGTATTTGCGCTCCGTTGAGGACAAAGTCCTAGAATAGTATGCAATAGGAGCTTCCCGGCCGTCAGCAAGCTTATGACTAAGCACTCCCCCGATCCCATATGGTGAGGCGTCAGCTGTTATGGTGATTGGAAGGGTAGGGGTAAATTGCACAAGCACAGCAGAAGAGGTAAGCAGATCCTTGACTGCTTGAAGGGACAGATCATGTTCTTTGGTCCATATCCATGGGGCATCCCTATCTAAAAGACGGTGCAGTGGCTCTGCGACGCTCGCCTTATGGGGCAAAAAAACACTGTAAAAATTTAAAAGCCCTAAAAATGATTGCAATTCGGCTTTACAAGTAGGGATGGGGGCGTCTTTGATGGCAGCCGTTTTAGCAGGCGTGGGGTGAATACCTGAGGCATCAATGAGATATCCCAAAAACTCAACCTTTGGAACGCCAATTTCACACTTAGAGCGCTTAAGCTTAAGGCCAGCACTCCGGAAACGAAGTAGGACCGATCGTACCCTCTCGATGAGCTCCCCCTGTGAGGTGGCGGACACGAGAACATCATCGAAATAGGGTACGACCCCAGGTAACCCATATAATAAACGTTCCATTAAATTCTGAAACAACCCAGGGGCAATGCTGATGCCAAATTGCAGGCGTTTACATTTAAAAGCACCCCGGTGGGTTACAATGGTTTGAGCCTCAGCCGAGGCTTCATCCACTGGGAGCTGTTGATACGCTTGAGCCAGGTCCAATTTAGCAAAAATGGACCCCGGACCCAACGTATGGAGTAATTGTTGGACCACTGGCAGCGGGTAAGGATGAGATTGCAACGCCTTATTTACTGTACTTTTGAAATCGGCGCATATGCGGATCGACCCATCGGGCTTTATAGGTATGACAATGGGTGTTTCCCACCTGGAATGATCAGTAGGTTCTAAAACCCCCTGTGCCAACAGTTTATCAATCTCAGCATCCACTTTTGGGAGGAGGGCCAGAGGTACCCGGCGGGGCTTAAGCCTGATAGGGGTGACTAATGGGTCAAGATTGAGAGAAATAGGGGAACCATTATATTTACCCAGCTCATCACTGAAGACATCTGCGAACTCGAGAGATAGCCCATCAGCAATGGTGGATGAGGTGGCGTGAATACCAGAAATGCCGAGGCCCAGCGAGCCGAACCAATCTAGACCTAGAAGACTAGGGAGAGAACCGTTAACAATAATCAATGGGAGGCGGCCTATGAAAGAATCTTTTTCTACTAAGAAATAGCCCCTGCCGGCAATGGGAATGTGGTTTCCTTGATAGTCCCGAAGCCTTATTGGGCAGGGACGTAGTTGGCTTTTACGCAAAGAGGGGAGAATCGCTTTAATCGTGGCCCATGATATGATTGACTTGGTGGATCCCGTATCAACTTCCATCGGGCAGGCGGTTCCCTCGATCTTAACAGTCAGGACGATCTTGTTTACTTCCCCGGGGTGATGGCGGGTAGTCAACTCCATAATTCTGCGGCCATGAGAGATGGTAAAACAATTGTTGCTGGCTTCCTGGGTAGAGCCAATACTTTTGGACTTAGGAAATGGAGGTGCTTTCTTGTAAGAACGGCACACACGAGCCAAATGACCAGTCTTCCCACATTGATGGCATACAGATGAACGGAAACGACAGGTGGCTCGTGAATGGTTTTCGCCACAGCTAAGGCAGAAAAATTTTGAGGACTTTGGATGGTCGTTTGGGCCGGATTTCCTTCCAATGGATGTTTTGAGGCGACTGATGTCAGTCTCCTCATCTGTATCTTCACCAGAGGCCACGTCCTCAAAGTGAACAGTTGCAGGTGGGGTGTTTTGTGGCTGGTATCTACGAATTTCAGTAGCGGATTTGTGTGACATCTCCGCAGCTTGAGCCTCTTCAAGGGCCGTAGGAAGGTCTAAATTTTTTTTAGCCAGTAACCTCCTTTGAAGCTTAATGTCTCTCACCCCGCAAACTAATTGTTCTACAAGAGCATCGTCTAGATCTCTGAATTCACAGTCCAGCGCTGCTGATCGGAGTCGGGCCATGTAGTTATTAATTGGCTCTCCTTCCTCCTGAACAATTTGCCTCAAATGGAATCTGCGCGCAATCCGGGATGGAATAGGTGAATAATGGCTCCTTAACTTTTCCTTCAGCACATCCCAGGGCACTGAGTGAACAGGCAGGGGAGCAACTAAGGCCCGAGCTGTTGCAAAAACTTCAGGGCCACATGCGTTTAGAAAATGTGCCCTCTTACGGTTGCTAGAAAGGCCAGTAAAATCATTGGCCTCCAAGAAGCACTCAAACCTCTCTTCAAACGCCCTCCAGGTCTCAGCAGCAGCATTGAAAGGAGCAAATGGAGGAGGAAGGGAAGCCATACTCAGCAATACTTGTCTGTGAGGAGTTGCGTGAGGCAGGGTAGCACAACTGTCTGAAAATCCCACCTTTCGTCGCCAATTTTGAGTTTGTGCGATAGATACTGAGGCAACTCACACAGCGAGGTAACACAACGTCTTTAATAACTCCTCTCATGAATAGAATAGAACGCTAGCAATCTGACAGCTCTTTAAAGTCCCTCACAGATCGCTTCCACCAATCAGGAGCAAAATGGTAAGCCCGCGCTCAGAACGGGCTAATGAAAAACAGCCATTAGAACTAGTATTTAGTTGCTAGGCAGAATTGCCAACAGAACAGCCAATCATAAAAAACCGTCAGAACTCGTAATTAGTTGGTAGGCAGAATCGTCAACAAAACAGCCAATCATAAAAAGCCATTAGAACTCGTAATTAGTTGCTAGGCAGAATTGCCGACACAACATAATTACATCCTGTCTTTGTTCTATACTTCTCTATCACGTGCCTGGGTACTGTCCATATAAGTATCTTATCATTTAATTTATATTGATATTTCTTCCAGACACGCAATAAAGCATTCATTAATATATGACCTTTAAATGTCCTATCCACCTTTTTGTCATACACTAAATAAGCATGTCAACCTTATACCAAATCATATCCTTGAATATTCAATGTCCTTTCATTTGTTAAATTAATTCAATCACTAATTGCTGATAAAACAGCTGCTTCGTAATATAATTTTAAATTGGGCATTTTCAAACCTCCTCTTTCACATAAATCTTGCATTATTTTTAGTTTTACCCTTGGTAAAAATAAACAAATTTATTAATACCCTTCTGACATTCTTCCAAATTAGCATCCTTTTTAAGTATTAGTATCATTTGAAAAAGAAATAAAAACTTAGGCAAAACATTCATTTTTATTACTGCTATTCTACCCAACAAGGACAATTGTAATTTTTTCCAATTATCCATCTCTGTCTGTATTTTATGCCATAACAATTCATAATTATGCTTATATAGTTTCCCATTTGAAGTTGTAATATAAACTAAATATTTAACTTTTTTAACTATCTCACATCCGGTTACTCCCTCTAATTCTTCTTTTTGATTTATTGTCATGTTTTTAACTATCATCTTTGTTTTCCCAATACTTATTTTTAAACCCAGATACTTGACCATATTGATTAATTATTTCCATCAAACCTATAGTTGATTTCACTCGTTGAGTTAAGGTTACAACCAAATCGTCTGCAAATGCTCATAATCTGTAGTCATAATGCCTAATCTCAATTCCCCTTATTTTATCTGAATTACATATTTTATTCAACAATAATTCCAGAGTTAATATAAACAATAACAGAGACAGGGGACACCCCTGCCTTGTTCCTTTTTCAGTTTTAAAGGTTTCTGTTAAACTACCATTAATTATTATTTGAACTGTCTGTTCCTGATATATTGCCTCAATATAATGTCATTATAATGTCTGCTTCTGTCTTATCAATCTTGATTTGAGCCTCATTCACTTTACTCTCCAGATTCACATTAGCTTGATTGATCTCTTCAACCTTTTCCTCTAACGATGTCACATGACCCACCAGACCCTGAAATGCAACCACAATATCTTCTTATTTGTTTATTTCGGGTTTTAATTATCTCCTTAATTTCAGCCATTTCCTCAGACACTTCTTTGAATGCAAATGTAATTTCTTCTTTAATTTTCCCCTGCAGTTCCTTTAAAGTTCCCTGGAGCATTTCAGGTGTTAATACTTGTGTTTGCATTTGTGCTTGGGTTTGTGTATCTGCTGGGGCCAACAAAGATTGCAATCTAGTTGTTTGAGCAGGGGAACTTCCCACACTTCCAACCCCTTTTGTCACACCAGTTTTTATTTGCTTTGAAGCCATTTCAAAATTACACTCGCCAACAACCAGCCCAATGAATCAAAAATCAAAAGGTACTTTTAGTTCTAGTCTTTAGCCTTTTAATAAGTCCTTTTCTTTAATCCCAGTGTCTAAATTCTTTGAAAGCAAATCCATAAAAGTTGAGCTAACAGATTTAATGAATTAACAAGCACTTTCTTCTTTAACTTTCACTTTTGTCACCTTTCCTCGCCCTTAACAAGCCAGCGCCATATTTTTTCCTCTTTTCAACTTCCCAGCTCTTAAAAGACTCAAAAGGAAACAATGCACAGCTGGAGTTAAAGCTAAATTCTTGCAATTATGATGTCTCCTGTCTTTGTTCTACCTGCTTTGAATTTAAATGTTGTTAAAAAGTTGCTTGCAGGGATGGTCATGGCGTCTTGTTCTGCAAAGGCAGACATGTCCCAGATTCGGAGCTTCTCCAGGTTCCTGGGGAGCTCTCACCCTTCAAGCCCCAGAATTGTTTCTAGGGCTCTTGGGGAGCTCTACCCTCATCCGGCTGCTCTCTTCCCCTTCTTCTCCCAAAGAGGAAGTTTCTTAGCTGTTAGACAGCTGATTTTCGCTGTTCTAGCGGCTTTATGAGATTGCGGGGCTAGCGCTCCTAAAAGGAGCATCTCGACGCCTGCAGTGCCACAGGAAGAGCCAGTAGCAGAGTATACTGAAGAATTCCAGGACCTCATGGGTCATGTGCGCTGGCCAGAAGATATTTTGGTGAGTTGTTTCAAGGATGGGCTGAGTGATGATCTATACAATGCCTGCGTGGCCCGAGGTGCACCGAATAACCACATGAATGGTACGTCACCACCAAAGAAGCTGAGATGGATAATGCCAGAAACCAGTATCGAGGGGGGAGAGCATGGAAGGAATCCCCACCCCAATGGAAGCAAGAGTCCCACCAACCACAAACCACATTCTTTCCAAGATTCTCAGCATGTTTCAAGTACAGAAAACAGGGGCATCGAGCTGCAGAGTGTCATTTGCAAACACCCGCCCGGAACTACCCACCAAGGGAAAACCCTACAAAACCGTGTCAGTGTGGGAAAGAGACTGCCCTGAGGAGCAGGGAGACTGTAGAAGTTCCATCCCCTCCCCTCTTTGGGGAGGAAACCCTGGCATCTAAACAGGAGGAATCACACCCATTTGGAAGCGATCCAGATGATGAACCACTGGTAAGCAAACCAAAACCGCTTACCCTCCCCTTAAGACAATTTATCCCAAATCAAGAAAGAGAGAGAAATATCTCCACTCTAGTGGATTCAGGGTGCACCTTTTGTTTGATCAGCCCAACCCTAGTAGGGAAGTTAGGGATTAACATAAAAAACTGAAAAATCCCACTGCTTTCTGCCAACTGAATGGGTCAATAGCAGGGGAGGAGCCAGCTTCTTTTGCTACTGAGCCTCTACATATAGGCATTGGAAGCCACGAGGAAATGCTTACATTTATAGTGGCACCTGACATGGAATGGCCGTTGGTTCTGGGCCTTGCATGGCTGAAAAAATGGAACTCAAAAATCAACTTTTGGAGGGCATTTTTGAACTTACTAGGTAATGGACGGGGGTTGAGCTCTTCCCATCATCCGGCTACTAATGGTAATTCTGAAATTTTGAACTCAGTATTAGAACAATATTTAAGATGTTTCATTAATTTTTCAACAGGATAACTGGACTGAACTGTTGCCTTTTGCTGAAGTTGCGTTTAATAATGCTGTCCATTCAAGCACTGGTTTTACCCCTTTTAGAGTAGCGACAGGCCAGGATTTCAGTCCCATGCCTGAACTACCCACAGAAGAACCCACCATCCCCTCACTTAAGGAGTGGATGGATAATTTGGAAAACACATGGCCAGTGGTTAGATTAGCCTTAAAGGAAGCTAGAGAAGCTTTTAAAATTCAAACGGACAAGAAAAGGATGGAACCCAAACCTTTTCATATTGGAGACAGAGTATACTTATCTACAAAATTCCTGAAATCACTACAACCATTGAAGAAACTAGGGCCAAAGTTCATTGGACCTTTCCTCATTCCTAGAATCATCAATCCAGTAGCAGTTGAACTACTCCTTCCAAAGACCCTCAGACAAATCCACCCAGTATTCCATATCAGTTTACTCAAGCAAAAAGTAATCTCATCCCTCAGACCACCTGCATCTACACCACCCGTTCCAATCATGATTGAAGGCGAATAGCACTTTGAAATCAAGGAAATCCTTGATTCTAGAATCCACAGAGGGAAAATCCAATACTTAGTTGCTTGGAAACACTTACCACCAGCACACAATGAATGGGTCGATAAACACCATGTTAGGGCTCCAATCTTACTGAGAAAAATTCACTCCCAATATTCTAACAAACCTTGTTAATCACTATCATGAAATCTTGTGTATATTTGTTTTTTCCAGGTGGACCCTTTCACTTTCTAAGGAGGGTAGCATGTCAGATCCCTAAAAGTGATACTGCCATTCATTTGGAGGATGGGGGAGACTGGGATTCATTTTATTAGCATTGCCTGTGTCAAGAGATCTTTTACAACCTATATCCTGGTGCCAAAGAGCCCTGAGATCTTCTTTGCCTGAAGGAATTTTTATGATAGCCATGTGAGTTATTTTACTTTAAAGGATAACAGTGGGAATGCATGTTTGTTTGGGTTCTCAGGGAAGCTAGGAAAGAAAACATCTTCACACTTGTGTATTGGCTAAAATCTGCATTCTGACTTAAAGGGAGGGGCCCCTACTGTTTTAATCCTACTTGTCTTGCCTAAGGGTATTCAGATTGTGCTTTAACTGAATGGCTTTCACTTCTGCTTAATAAAAGAATCCTTTTGAACAAACATGTTTCAAGAGTTCGTGTTTTCTTAAATTGGAAGGAGAGGCAATCCTTATAGTGAAGTTCTAAGGTATTGACAAACAAATTAAGGTTAATGTTATTGGCCATTTCCCTCCATCTTTCTTTGATTTGCAAAATCACTTTAAAATTAGTTCTAAGCACTAATCATTTAGTGAATAACTAGTGACAGTCTATCACAATATTAATGAGAAGTGGTTAGTAATCACAGTTTGATAGAAACCTGAGATTTATTTTTTATTATTAAGTTGAGACCCTGCTAAGGTTGAAATAGCTCATTAAAATAGTTGACATGTTCTGTTTGATGGAAATTATTGTTCAGTTGCAAAAAATGACAGTGCTTAAGTGCGCTCTGTCAGAACGTGATAGTTAATTAAACTGATTTTATTGAAAGAGTCAACCCTATAAATTGCAAACTATTAAAGAGCTTATTTGACAAGAAAATAAATCAGTTACATGAAGTCAATGCTGATTCAGTGTTACACTGCTACTGTTTAAAACAGTGATAATAGATTCCAAAATGCATATGAGTCAAGGTTTTAAGTACTACTTTGAAAAGGGACAGAAAAGCAGTCTTATCAGAAGTCTTATTAATTTCTTTGTATAGTAAGCCAAATGAAAACTGATAGTTACAAGGAAGAGCAGCAACTGAGTCTTGAGAAGAGGAGACATGAAGCATCCTTTTGCTTTTCAGAGCAAAACCAAGCAGACAATTATAATTTTTCAACTGTTGAACTGCAAGGTTAATATCTACTCTTAGAGGAAACATATTAACTCCATTAAATTTTCACACAAACAGTCCCCAGAAATACATACTGTGATACAACAGAGGTGCCTGCATTTAAAAATACCACATTTTTCAGAATATAAGATGCTTCAGAGTATAGGACACACATTTGTTTTGGGGGAGGAAAACAAGAAAAAAAATTCTGCCTCTGCCTACCAGCATCCATCGGTATTCATCTGGCTAGCATTCTTGCAGCAAACAGCAAACAACCTGGTCAGCTTCAGCATGTTATCGTGGCCTGATTCAGCATGAGCAGCTGATTGGAGGTTGGATCGGCCTCTCAGAATACCACCAATCAGCTGTTCCTGGCTGCGTGGATCACCAGAGCCCATCACCACCTCCGTGCATCACATTTTTGGCTCTGCACATCACGTTTTTGGCCTCTGCATGTTGCATTTTTGGCTGGTTCCAATTAGTGTGTATTGCCACTCCCTGCCAATCCCCACCGCCTGGACCTGGCCAAAAATGTGATGTATGGAGGCCAAAAATGCGATGCATGGAGACCAAAAATGTGATGCGCAAAGGTGGTGATTGGTGGCAATCAGCAATGATGTGCTGTGACTTTTTTTTGGGGGGGGGGATGTGTTTTATACTCCAAAAAGTATGGCATATATTCAATATTCTAGATCCTTGGCTTTTTTTCTTAATTCATTGGAGTTAAAATAGGAGATTTTTGTGCTCAGTGCTATATTGGATATATATCTGAATTGAAGGTGATATTTGATCTAAAGAAAGAATACATAATAGAAGGAAGTGCTGAACTAAGCAAAGAAACTGAGCGAAGCGAAGAATGAAACCTGGTTATTTTTTATTAAATGTTATTACCAGCAAATTAGTTGTTCAGTTAATTTAAAATATAAATTAATTTTATACATGATATAAATTTGCTTTAACTTACTATTAATTTGTGATGTTTCCTTTAAACAATTGTAATGGTACAAAACTCAAATGTTATAGGACATATGGCTGAATTTTATTTTATTTATTTATTTATTTATTCAAATTTGTATACCGCCCTACTCCCAGACGGGACTCAGGGCGGTGAACAGCCAAGATAAGATACAATAGAATACAAAAGTTAAAAATCATTTAAAACAAATTAAATAATGAGGCTAGAAAACAATTTAAAATCCAATTATATAAAAATATTTAAAACCCAATATAAAAAGGAAGTTAAGCCAGACCAGCTTGTTCAAATAAGAATGTTTTTAAGGCGCGGTGGAAGGTACGTAGGTCCTGTAACCTCCTTATCTCAGGGGGGAGCTCGTTCCAGATGGCAGGTGCCCCCACAGAGAAGGCTCTCCCCCTGGGGGCTGCCAGTCGACACTGTTTGACCGATGGCACCCTGAGGAGCCCCTCTCTATGGGAGCGGACTGGTCGGTGAGAGGCTGTTTATGGCAGAATTCTGTCCCGAAGATACCCTGGTCCTAAGCCATGGAGCGCTTTGAAAGTGGTAACCAAAACCTTGAAGCGCACCCAGAAGACCACCGGGAGCCAGTGCAGCTCACGCAGGAGGGGAGTCACATGGGAGCGCCACATCGCTCCCATCACCACCTGCACGGCCGCATTCTGGACCAGCTGGAGCCTCCGGGTGCTCCTCAAGGGGAGCCCCATGTAGAGAGCATTACAATAGTCCAGGTGTGAGGTGACGAGGGCATAGGTGACCGTGCGTAACGAATTATTGCAACACTTGCAGAGAATAAACATGTTCTATGACACTGGGTCTTAGTTCATCACAGCTTCCTAGTTCATCACAGGATATAGGCACAGATCAAAAGGAATACACCAGGGGTGAATTCTGTTACTACCGGTTCTGTGGGCGTAGCTTGGTGTGTGCGGGGGAATGTGACTGGGTGGGTGTGGCCAACTTTTTTAAAAAAAAAACTTTTCAAAGCATTTTTTCTAATGCTTTGAAAAGCCTCTCTGTCGATCAGGAACTTAGCTGGGATCGTCAGAGAGGCTCTTTAAAAAATGCCTCTCTGCCGATCAGGAAACTCAGCAGGAAAAGGCTTTTGACAGAGTCAGCTGGAATTTTATAACACAACAATTGGAAGTGATGGGTTTTGGGCCTCAATTTACAAGGGCAATACAAGCCATTTATTCTAAACAGTCGGCAAGGCTACTGCTTAATGGATCAGTATCAGATGAGATACAGATTTATAAAGGTACCAGACAAGGATGCCCTCTTTCACCGCTGCTATTTATTTTAACACTTGAACCACTTCTTAAGACAATTAGACAGGATTCAGAAATTAAGGGCTTAAAAGTTAAAGGGGAAGAATATAAACTCCAAGCATTTGCCGACAATTTGGTTTTCATATTAGAAGATCCCCTTATTACGGGACCAAAATTACTTACTAAATTAGATGAATATGGGGAGGTAGCGGGGTTAAAAATTAATAAAGATAAAACCAAAATGTTAACAAAAAATTTGTCAGGTGCCCAAAAGGAACAGATCCAAAATATTATGGGGATTAACTGTGTCAAAAAACTTAAATATTTAGGTATTTGGCTTACAAACAGATGTTCTTCTATTAAAGAACTCAATTATTCTAAATTATTAACAGACACAGCAAATGATGTGGAGAGATGGCGGTGCATTCAGATCTCATTTTTGGGTAGAATTGCCGCGATAAAAGCCCATGTTTTACCGAAATGGATCTTTTTATTTCAAACAGCCCCTGCAAGATTGGAAAAATTTTTTTTAGGAAATTAGACCAAATTCTAAGTAAATTTATTTGGCAGAGTAAAAAGCCCCGTATAAAGAGAAAAATGTTGCAAGAGCACAAAACAAGAGGTGGCTTGGGGCTCCCAATGTGGGAGCTTTATTACCTAGCCTCATCCCTGGTTTGGATAAAAGATTGGGTGATTCTCTCAAGAAAGCGCATTCTAACAATTGAAGGATACGATTTGCAGCAGGGATGGCATTCCTTTTTGTGGTCTCAAAAAGACAAAAAATTCAAATACTTTACAAATCATTATATTAGAGGAATTTTAATAAGGGTCTAGGAAATGGTGAAGAAGCAAGTTTACATACAGATTCCTAAATGGAATCTGTTAGAGGCAGTGACCCTTCCGACTGTGCACAACACAGAGAGGAACTGGGTTTATGGTGACTTGTTGGATGAAATCGGGAGACTTAGACCTAGAGCCGATCTCCAAACTAGAGGATTAGACATAGATTGGTGGTCCTATGCGAAAATTCAAACTAGATTCGCTAGGGATAAACAGGAACCTGGTATTTCCCTTCATTTACAAACTTTTGACAAGCTTCTCCTAGGTGATCAAAGGAAATTTATCTCTAACGTTTACAACTTCCTCTTGTCCAATTTTATGGCGGAGGAGATTGTAAAGGACTCGATGATTGCCTGGGGGAGAAATATAGGAACAACAATTCAGCTTGATGCATGGCAAAATGTTTGGAACAAAACTATGAAACTGACCCTTTCTTCCCCTTTCAAAGAAAACTTCTATAAAATGATCTACCGTTGGTATCTCCCCCCCACCAGAATTGCTAAGATGTCCCCAGGGTCCTCTGATAGATGTTGGAAATGTGGGTCGGCCAAGGGTACTTTCTTCCACCAGTGGTGGACCTGTCCGTCAACTAGACGCTATTGGAGGAAAATAAAACAGTGGCTGTTGGAAATAACAGGTGTGAGCTTTCCCCTTTATCCAGACCTCTACTTGCTTGGAATAAGACCTGACTATATTGATAACAAAGATTGGTATATATTTGTCCATGTCTCAACAGCGGCGAGAATGGCATTTGCCCAACTGTGGGAAGATGTAGATACGCCTCCCGATATCTGATAATAAACAAGATTCTCTGATGTGCTGAGATGGATAGATTAACGTATATTTTAAAAGACAAGAAAAATTCAATATATAATAGAAGTTGGGACAAATGCTTTGTCTGGCTCAAAAGAAAGTTAAACCTAGGAAAGGGGTGATAAGATCGTCTATTTAGATTAATTAGATATTTATTAGGCTATATGATTTCTTAAAATTTTGACAAAAACAGGCTAACTCTTTCGTAGATAGTTAGTAGAAATTGACTCTATTGAAATGTTTGGTTTGGATGACACTAGTTATTATTAATTGGAGAGTGAGCTTAACCCTCGGTTAGTCAGGTTTGTTGTTTCGTTTTAGTCTTGTGTTTATGTGTTTCTACATTTCACCATTCATATTGTTTTTCAATGTTTATTTTGTGTTAATCTTAATGTAAATATTTAATAAAGATTTAATTTAAAAAAATGCCTCTCTGCCGATCAGGAAACTCAGCTGGGATCATCAGGGACTTTTCAAAGCATTTTTTTTACCACCTCTTCGGGCAAGAGGTTGCAGAAAAAATGCTTTGAAAAGCTTCTGATGATCCCAGCTGAGCCGCGTGATCATCAGAGGCTTTTTTTTAACTTTTAAAAGCACTTTTTCATTGGAAGAGGTTGTAGAAAAAAATGCTTTTAAAAGTAAAAAAAAAGCCTCTGATGTTCGTGTGGCTCAGATGAGCATGGGGGTGGGGGTACAGGGATTTTTGCTACTGGTTCTCTGAACCACCTGCCATTGCTACCGGATCAGGCGATCCGGTCCAAACCAGGAGCATTTTACCCCTGGAATACACCCAATATTTGTTACCATCCTCCTCATGACATAATGTGTTGCTTTATTTAAGAGTAGCACTGGCTCTCTCAGAATCTCAGAATGTCTGAATCTTGTTTTAACTTGGGCTTCCTTCACATTAATCTCTATCAAATGTTATTTTTCTGCCTTGGGTATGTTATATGTATGAGAAAGGGATCTTGACCATCACCAGACATAATCTCCTGCTTTGTATATCTGTTCTCTATAAAGACAAAAGTGAATGCATCTCATATAGAGCATGATTGAATCAGTGGTAACATTAAAATCCTTTTGATTTTTCACTTGGAGAACTTTAAAAGATTCTTAATACAACAGACTCCATCAAACCTTAAAATCACTTAATGTTTATAGGACTTTGTCTCCCAATATACATGCACTTAGGCTAAGTTGATAAGCTAGAAATTAGCCCCACTGAAGTAAGGCTTAGATCCTTCAAACAAATTTGCATAGTTGGTTAAAATGTCAAGTTAAAGTATCAGGAGAGTTTCTGTTGTGGTCTGCTAGCAGCCTGCGGAGCTGGCAGCAGAGTCAGACAGTGAGGAGGCTGGGGAGGACAATGGGCCAGTCCTGGAGTCAGGGGAAGGCCCAGACTAGGGCTCTGCATCAGGGGCAGAGATGGGGCCAGAGCCATCTAAGAATGATGCACAGACTCCGGAGCCTCCAGAGGTGGATAGCAGAGAGGCAGAGGAACAGGACAACCTTTTTCTAGCACATGCATGCAAAGAGCTGCCAGAAGGCAAGAGCAGCTAAAGCAAAAAGGACTCTGGAATTAGGCCAGGAGATGATTGGCCCCTCCCAGAAGGCTTAAAAGAGCAGTAACGGCTCTTGGGATTTTTGTAGGAAAGCAACATTCCTACATTTGTTTCTTGTCAGTGCCTCTTGCTTCTGAACTTTTGTCAAGAAAAGCCTTTGGCAGGGTGCCAAAGAAGACAAAGGTTGGTGATAAGGCTGAAGGACTGTTTATGAAGAATTGGTTTTGGACTTAATTTGGCCTAAGCTGAGAATGAAGTAATTCTCAGCTGTTCTAATAAAATATGTTCCTCCCATCAAAATGCCAGTGTCCCTGTAGAAATATCTGGAATCTGGGCTTCCAGTTTGGCATCGCGGCGAGACAGTCAGGGAAATAGCAGGCTCTGATGAGCCCTGCAAAAAACCAGGACTGATGAACCACTGCTGGTGAGTCTTCAGACCAGAACCATCCTGCTGGGATGGGGAAGAAAGAGAGGCACCTCGGAAGACCAAGAGGAACAGGCAAGTTCCTCGAAGGTCAGAGGAAACTCTCTATGACTCAGCAGCGGGGGATGGCAGCCATTGTGGTTGCTACGAAGCTGAGGCAATCAGATTAAGCATTGAGTAGGAGGGATGGATGGAATGGAGTTTTTGGAAGCCAGGTGAGTGACAGCCAACCCATGGTTTGAAACAACAATAAGGAAAATATTTCTTTTAACTTTAAGACCCCAAGCAATGAAACAGCAGCTAATGAGCAGGGAGGGAAGAAAAGAAGACTTTGAAGTGCAATCTTAAAGGGATAAAAACCCGATGGAAAATTGAACTTTGAACAAAATTATCTGGAAACTTTAAATAACTAGAGAAATTGCCCCAAAATTGGTTTAAAGATTGGAAAGAAATAAATAGATCCTTTCTTTTTCGAACTTTAAGAAAAACAAAAATAATGGACAATAATTTTTAAAATAAAAAAGAGAAAAAGAAGTGAGAAGAGCCGTTTAAATTTGGATTGGACTATAAACTATAAAATTGTTCTGATATTTTTAAAAGTTAAAAAGAAATAGAGAAGCTAAATAAGATTGTTGACATAGATTGAAACAAAATGGATACTTGTTTGACATTTGATAATTGTGGATTGTAGAGAGACATCTTCAGGAGTAAAAAGGAATAATTGCAACTTGGTCTTTGTTATGGAAAAGTGTGAACTTTACAGATAAGAGCTGTGAGAACTTTTGGGGGAGGATTTCTCTATCTGCAAGTGGCTTGACTTTGAGGGGGAAAAAAGGGGAGGAATACAATGGAACTTTTATAATTGGAAAAATACTAATTTAAAAAGAATAAAATGGCACAAGAAATTAGAGAAATGATTAAATTGATGTACCTGCCATGGAAAATGGAAATAAGAGAAATAATTATAATGTTGTATGGAGGACTAAAATTTGAGGACATAAAAGCTGAAATGGAGCACACACAAGCAGACAGGAAAATGAAAACGGAGAAGCAAATCATAGAGATTGAAAATACAGAAGATAAAGACAATATGATTAAATATGAAGAAGTTACTGAATACCTGGATAGTATAATAAAAAGGAGGTTTTTAGAGAGTTCATTGGAATTCACAATGAAAAAAATAAAGATGAGTATGCTGGATTAACAGTAAAAATAAAATGATTATGCTGGGATTAACAGCAAATATAAAGATGATTATGCTGGGATTAACAGTAGAAATAAAGATGATTACACTGGGATTAACAGTGGAATGATAAAAGAAAAGGGTTGAAAAATACTAGGGAAGATAGAGTTAAATAGAAGAATCCAGGATTTTGATTTAATGGTTATACTGAGATTAATAATGTTAAAATAAGTGGAAAAGAAAGAGAGGGGAAACAACGGGATAGATAGGTTATTTAGAGATTACAGTGGGATTAACAGTGAAAAAGTTGATTACACTGGGATTAACAGTGGGTAAAATAGGGGATAGAAAAAGGAAGATAGAAATGAGAAGAATATACTATAGATATCTAGACTTGAAATATGGATTGAAGCTAAAATATATGGAAATTAGATTATGTAATAAAAATATATCAATGGATATAATAAATTAATTTTTATTGAGATGTTGGATGGTACTATTTAAGAAAACGGATGTCTATAATAATTGGGATATTGTTCAATACCTATAACAATTGTAATAATTTGAATATCTTCAATAATACATTTATTTAAGCAAAAAGAAAAGAAAATTGAAATGATATAGGATTATGATTTACTAAATAAAATGCATCTAAATTGGCTTTTATATAAATGGTATTGTTTAAATAGATAGAATTTAGGGAAATAATTGTGAATTGTATTATGTTATGTTATTTGAACTTCATTTAAATATTAAATTGGTATATTTTCAAGATTAGAGATAAGATTTAAATTTGATGAAGTAATAATTAAATAAAGACTTAATGAATATTATATGAAGTAATAATAAAATGTAAGGGTGTTCTAGAAATGGAAATAAGATTTAGAAATATAAACATGTTTGAATTGTATTTTTAATAGTGAGTATTTGGGGTAAGAATTGTGAAATGTATTATGAGGTAATAATTGAATTAAGATTTAAGGTGGATGAATAGAAGGGTAATTGCTTTGATTAAGTTAGCATAAATTAGCTTTCTATAAGATGGTAATAGTTGAGATATGTGATAAGTGTTATATCAAAAATAGAATATATAAAATTCTGTTAAAGATGAACAAAAAGTTGAACAAATTTATGACCGGATCAATGCTCTGTTCCAAAAAGATGTATTATATGTTTATTTGTGTGTTTTAAAAAATAAAAATAAAATAAAAATAAAGAATTATCTGGAATCTGACATGCTGCCCCCCTAGAAAAATGGGAAGTCCACCTGAAAGAAAAAAAGAGGGAAGGGGAGACAAAGGAAACATAAAATCAATGAAGTTTGTCAGAGTACAATTGATGAAATATACATACTAATGTAGGTGCATGCACATATTTTTTGTGAACCCATTCATTGTGTGAGAAGGGGAGGTGTTTCCAAGCCACGAGGTACTGAATGGTCCTGTGGAATTTCCTAGAGTCAAGAATTTCCTGAAACCAAAATGTTGTTCATCCTCTACCATAATAGGGGGCAGAACAGGGGTAGTAGCCGGACGAAGATCAGAAGTGACTTCAGGCTTCAATAACCCACAATGGAAAATGGGGTAGACTTGCTGTAATGATTTAGGGCCTTGATGGCGAACCTATGGCATGCGTGCCAGAAGTGGCATGCAGAGTCAACTCTCCGGGCATGTGAGCTGTCTCCCCTTGCTCTTCTGGGATCCAGTGCACCGGTCAGCTGGTTATCACACATGCGGGAGTGGCAGAAACCAAAAGAGCAGCCACCTAGTGGTTTTCCGGTTTCTGGTCTTCCGTTTCTGGTGCACATGTGCTTGTGAAGACCAGAAACCGGAAAACCACTAGGTTTCTGGTGCACATGTGCATGTGAAGACTATCTGGCCAATGCATTAGAATCCAGAAGAGCAAGGGGAGCAGAACTGCCAGCCAAGATGGGCGGGCCAGGGTTTCCCTCCCTCCCTACCCGAGCGGGCTACTTGCATGGCCCCAGGCCTCCTGCCTGGGGCCCTAACACACACCTGCGGTAAGGAGCGCCTGGCCAGTATGAGGCAGCAGGTCAGCATTTTCTGGCTGGTAACCATCCGCCCTGCCCACTGCTCCTGCTGTCACAAGAAGTGAGGTGGTGGCAGCGGTTCCTGCACTGCCTCTTTTGGCTGGGATGCTGGAGTAGCCAGGAGGAAAAGGAGGAGGAGCCGCCATTGGGGAGGCAAACTGCCCCAGGATGGCTGGAGGAGAACACAGCTCCTCATGCATGGAGATGCAATCAAGGGGTAAGAGGGGCACTGGCCAGGAAGCAGGAAGGCACCACCAAGGGGTAAGAGGTGCACAGGCCAGGAAGTGGCCAGGAAGGGGGCATATCCTGGCTTGTTCTTGATGTTGGGCTGGAGGGGGGTGATTCATCCCAGCCAGAGTTAGGGCAAAGCTATCCTGCATGCTGGCCCCCCAACCCAAGCACCAGGAATGCTGACGTCCCTTCTCTCCAAAGCCAGGAAGATGCTCCAGCTTTCCAGCAGAGGCAGGCGGCAGTCCCTGACCAACTTTCTCTCCCTGTCTGGGGCTGCGGAACTGGGTTGTTGGTGGGAATGTCACACCACCCTGACATTCTGCAGTGGGGCAGACCGGGAGGCACAAGGACCCCCAAAAGGCCAGGTGGAGCCGGCTCATGCACACCGGACAGCTGGTCTTTGTGCGCATGCACACAAGAAACCAGAAGACCAGTGGCTGATGCGCATGTGCATGCTAGAAACGGGAAGATCATCTGCTCTTCTGGTGACTGGCATGCAGGCATGCGTGTGCTGAAAAAGTTTGCCAACACTGACATAGGGAGTTATAATTCCACTGTGACAGGGTTAATAATACAAACTATGAGGAAAGGCCCAATATATTTAGGACCCAACTTTTTAGACTCCTGCAAAGATTTTAGAAACTTGGAAAAAAGGTAAACTTTGTCTCCACTTTATAAGGTTTAGGTTCTGTTTGTTTCTTGTCTGCTTGTGCTTTATAGGCAGCCTTGGCTTCATTTAACGCTTTGAGGACCACCAGCCAAATGGTTTGCAAATGGCTGATCCACTGTTTCAAGGAGGATATATCTGGTTCATGTGAAGGTCACTCAGGGATAACATTCAATTCTTGCTCTGTGGTCACTCAAAGGGTAAAACCTGTGCTAGCATGAACTGCATTATCATAGGCTACTTCTGCAAAAGGCAGTAGTTCAGTCCAGTTGTCCTGCTGATAATTAATAAAACAGTGCAGGTACTGTTCCAGAACTGAGTTTGTTCTGTGGCCCCATTTGTCTGCAGACGATGACTAAAATTAAGTCCCTGCTCGGTCCCAAGTAGATTCAAAAAAGCTTTCTAGAACCTGGACATAAGTACCCAGGCCCAAAGCCGCTGAGAGGTCTAATAGGACCAGAACAGAGGAGCAATCCCTGTCCCGAGCCCTCCAGAGATCATCAACCAATGCGACCAATGCCGTCTCCATGCTGAACCCAGGCCTGAAGCCGGACTGGAATGGATCTAGATAGACAGTGTCATCCACTGACACTGGTTGTCAGTGGGAGCTGTCGCACAACCAAATTCTCTATAACCTTTGCCACAAAGCGAAGGTTGGAGACTGGACAGTAATTTGCCAAAACAGCTGGGTCCAGAGAAGGCTTCTTGAGGAGGGTCTCACCACCCACTCTTTCAAGGCAGGAGGCAAGAAACCCTTACTCAACGAAGCATTTATAATCCTCTGGAGCCAGCCTCGTGTAACCTCCCGGGTAGCCAGCACTAGCCAGAAGGGACACGGGTCCAATAAACATGTGGTTGTGTTTAACCTCCCCAGGATCCTGTCCATGTCCTCAGGAGTCACAGGGTCAAACTCATCCCAGATAACAGTCTCAAGACCCACCTCAGACACCTCGCCGGAACCTACCCAGTCAGAGTCCAAGCCTTCCCGAATCTGAGCAATTTTATTGTGCAGATAGTGTGCAAAATCCTCAGCTCGTCCCTGCAATGGGTCGTCCCATGCTCCCAGATGGAGGAGGGAACGGGTCACCCTAAACAGGGCAGCTGGGCGGTTATCTGCAGATGCAATAAGAGTGAAAAAGTAATTACGCTTTGCCGCTTTTATTGCCACTAAGTAGGTCTTAATATGAGACCTAACTAGTGTTCGATTGGATTCAGAGCGACTAGCCCTCCAACCACTCTCTAGGTATCTTTTCCGGCACTTCATCGCCCTCAGCTACTCGGAGAACCAAGGAGCTGGGCAGGTCCGGCACCAGATCAGAGGCCGCATAGGCACGACTCGGTACCGGCCACCAGGTCTTCAGTCAAGTCGTGAGCCAGAGACTCAGGAAATGGCCCATGCTCCATCTGGAATCTATCAGGATCCATCAGGCGCCTGGGGCAGAACCATCTAATCGGTTCCGCCTCCTTGCGGTGGGGTGTAGCGGTCAGAAAGTCTAGCCTCAGGAGAGAATGGTCTGACCATGACAGAGGTTCAATAACTATATCCTCTATAACAAGTCCATTCAACCACTGCCCAGAGACAAAAACCAAGTCCAGAGTGTGTCCTCCCGTGTGAGTAGGGCCATGAATTACTTGAGTCAGGTCCATGGCTGTCATGGAAGCCATGAACTCCCGAGCAATCTCAGACGTTACGCCAATGGATGGCAGGTTGAAGTCTCCCATAACCAAAAGGTTGGGGGTATCAACCGCCACCCCAGTTATAACACTGAGAAGCTCAGGCAGGGCTGCTGTCACACAGCAGGGAGCCAGGTACGCAATCAGCAAGCCCACCTGCTTCCCATGATCCCACTTCACAAGGAGAAATTCACATCCGGCTATCTGAGGTACTGTGGCCTCCCTAGGATCAAGACCTTCCTTTACAATGACCACCACCAACCCCCACCCCTGCCTGATGAAATGCACAGAAACCTGGTGGGCACAACTCTACCAGAGGGACCGCCCCTCCTGGCCCAACCAGGTCTCCATAATACCCGCCAGGTTCACTCCCCCCTCCTGAATTAACTCACAAAGGAGGTGGGCCTTATTAACCATGGACCTGGCATTGCACAGCATCAGCCTAAGGCTTGGGCTCTGAGAATCTGGACAACCAAGGGAACGAGAGGTGCCTAGGGGGCCGAGGCCACCGCTTGAAGAAAGTGGGTGCATGCCCCCACAACACGATCTGGCCCCCTGCTCCCACCATATCTGCCCCTCCCAACCATGGTCCTGATGGAATCGCCCTCCTCCTTACCAACACTAACCCCCTCAACACCCCGCTCTGCACCTCCCATAACATGCCCCTGTGCCGGGTCTGGCCTACAACCCTCCCTCACCAAATAATCCCCCCTCCCCCCACCCCCCTTAAAAGTTTAGCTAACGACAATTTTAAAAAAACCCTCAACCCCCTCTTTGTGTCATGCCACCTCTCAGGGTTCCAAAACCTGTCATCGAGGTAGGCCCTTGATAGAGCGGAGGGCCAATCCTGCGAAAGGGGGAATCTTGCAGGACAAGAAGCTCCGCTGCTGAATACATTTTGCACAAGAGGACAAAAGCAACTATAACCTAAAGGGTCCAGATTAAAGAAAAGTCCAGTGGAGAACAGATAAGGCATAATATAATGTGATATGATGGTATGATGGGAGCATCTCAAAATCCAAGTGTAAGTCCATTGTCCTCTCACAACAGAGGTCAAAGTTTCTATCCAAGTCGACACAGCACAAGGGGGGGAATATAATTTAACCACCCTCTCATGGCGGTTATCCAATGGTCAGCCCCCTCTATTGGTGAGATGGAAGTAATAAGCCAATGTAAACACCCCAGCACAAAGGTTTAAGTCCAAAACCACCCTCTCATGGTGGTTGGGTCAATAGTACTCCCTTCTGCTGGCAGGTGCAAACATAATGTCATGTCAGCTCAGCTCGAGGGGCTCAGGACCAGCACCACCCTCTCACGGTGGTTGGTCTGATGGTCAGTCCCCTCCGCTGGTGAGATGAAGCTATAAACTGGCTCCCAGTCACATGTACACAGTCCTCCACATGACTAGGGCTCAGATGGAGATGAGCCTAATGTCGGAATCAGTGAGTCGATAAAGTCCAAGTCAGTCCGAGCGGAGCATAGTGCCAAAGGAGAAAGATGACAAATAGGGTGTCAGACTTTCAACTTGCATTTTCATTCAGGGCTGACATAGTAAAGAGGGGGTTAAATTCCTATGGGATTAGTAAGAGAGACTACAGTAGAATGATTTAGATAATGACCAATAAGGATAAGGAAGCAAGCCAGGAAAGGGAGGGAATTTGGAGCAGAGGTCATTTCCTGACTGCATATGAGTCCCTGAAGACATTGTTCTAACAAATAAAAGTTTTTTTTTTCTTTATTATCAAAATGTGAGAGGCATTTTATTTCTTCAGACAACTCGAACTCGGACAGACAGTCAGGAAAAATAAAAAACTAAAAAAAATGCTCTCTTCAAAAACTTTTCTTCTAAAAATATTTATGCATTCCTAAGCTACTCCACACCGATGTTGGCAGACCTTCAGATGTCTCTGTAGCAACCTTATCAGAGGCCATGGAAGAAAGCCATCTCCACCGGAGGTTTGCTCAGAAAAGGAAAAAAATTATGATGCCTTTTGCTGGACTCCCATCAAGTGGCAGGTAAGGGGGGAAGGTTCTATGGCTCTCCAAATGGCAGCATAGCCCCCCCACACACACACAAAAAGATGAGAGAAGAAAGCTCCAAAATGCACTCAGGGCTTCCCTCCCTGCTCAGCAAGCGACCCAGCCCAGCCACGGCATCACTCCCCTGCACCCAAAGGGGAGATGATGAAGAAGCCCAAGGGCACTGTGGGCAGGCTCACAATGGGAGGAGTGGCCACTGAGGATGGAACCACCCCGATTCAGAGGGAAATTCGATGGGGATCCGGACCTGCTAGCTCAATTTCTCGATGCAGCTGAGATTTACATCGAGCGCTATGCACACCTTTCCCCTTTCCCCAGGGCCCTGGTCAGTGCCATCGCAGAAGGTCTGGAGGGAGAAGCAAGGAGCTGGTCAGCGGCCCAGTACAAATACAGGGCCCCCCAACTTCAAGATGCAGATGGTTTCTTACAACTGCTACAAGCCCGCTTCGAAGAAACAGGAGATGATCCATATATAGAAGATGAGCTCAGGCACCTAATGCAGAGGGGGAAGCCTATCCAAGAACATATCCGTGAGTTCAGAAAAGTTGTTGGGACTTTACCTCCTTTGCCTGAACGACTGCTAGTATACTTCTTTAGAACAAGCTTAGATAAGCAAATCGCCCAAGTGACCGCTTATCGAGATATTCCGAACCGACTGTCTGACTGGTTCCAGATAACGACGCAAGTCGAGAGATGGCTACGTGCCAACAACATGCTAAAACAACCACAGGCAAAGGAGAAAACCCAGCTGGACCAGGAACCGTCTACCAGACCAGAAACTACAGCATCACGGGCCACCCAGAGGCCATCCACCCCATGGAGTCCACTGAGGTGCTACAGATGTGGGGGAGTTGGGCATTTGGCAGCAGCATGTGGAACCCCAGGGCCAAAAACATAGCCCCCGGCCAAGGCACGACTGGAACGAGGACACAGGCACACCACCAAGGCACCATTAAGACTTTCCCCGACTGCAGAAGTTTTTGCCCATCTGACTGAAAATAGGGGGAGCTCCAACGATGCGAATCGACCCCCCGAACTGTATGATGGCGATGACGATGGTGAAAATGACCCAATGGTGAGCGCACCCATCCACCCTTTTCTTTTCCCCATATGCCTAACAGCCCCAAAAACAGGTACCCAAGGGACTTTCCAAGCCTTAGTAGATTCGGGTTGCACGAGGTGCCTGATTAACCTACCCACAGTCCTAAAACTGGGGATCCGGGCTAAAAGGCTCAGCCACCCAATCTGTTTTCAGCAAGTTGATGGATCCCTACTGAGGGGGCAGATGCCACACATTTGACCGAGCCGGTGAAGCTGGAGCTAGTGGATCACTGGGAAATGATTCAGTTCATAATAGCCCCAAGATGACCAACCCAGTCATACTGGGACTCTCCTGGCTGGACAAGTGGGGCCCCACCATCTGGTGGCAAGAAGGGACCCGCAGACTGAGGATAGCAAGGGGACCCCACCCCCTGCCACCACAACCAGAGAAAACGGCCCCTCCTCCCACCCAGGGGGTCCAACCCCTCCCTCTAGAGGGACAAAAGATGCCTCCAACACAGGTGCCCAACCCGCTCTGTAAAGGGACAACAGAGCAACTGGCGGCCACCTCTAGGACCTCCCACGGCCCGGACCAAATCCCAAAAGAGTACCAAGACTTGGCAGAAGTATTCAGCGAGACCGAGTGTGACGTACTACCACCCCACCGCGATGCCGATTGTGCTATCAAAATCATCCCTGGTTCGAAACTACCAAAACCTAAATTGTACGCCATGACACCCCGTGAAATGCAAGAACTGCGAAAATACATAGACAAGAACCTACAAAGGGGTTTTATTGAACCAGCCAAACCACGGGTAGTGGCACCAGTTTTCTTCAGGGAGAAGAAAGATGGCTCCATGCGTCTGGTGGTCGATTTTCATGGGATAAACTGTGTCTGCATGCACAACTTATACCCCCTCCCCCTCATGAAAGACATGCTAGCTCACTTGGCCAAAGGGAAGGTTTTTACCAAACTAGACCTTTGTGAAGCCCACTACCGCATATGCATCAAGGAAGGAGACGAGTGGAAGACAGCATTTAACTGCCCCCTAGGAAGTTTTCAATTTAAAGTGATGCCTTTCGGACTACAGGGAGCACCGGCGTGTTCATGCAACTGATAAATGAGGTTCTACATGATCACCTTTATAAGGGGGTCCTCGTCTACCTGGATGACATTCTCATTTACACGGAAACCATAGGCGAACACATACCCCTCGTCCGCCACGTGCTCGAAAAACTGCTGAAAGCGAACCTCTATGTCAAACTGTCGAAATGTGAGTTCCACCAGTCACGGCTAGACTACTTAGGCTACTGAGTGTCCAATGAGGGGATAGAAATGGACCCAGCCAAAGTACAATCGGTCCTTGACTGGCGACCCCCACGCACCCGCAGACAACTGCAAAGCTTCTTGGGGTTCGTGAACTTCTACAGACAATTTATCCCCTCTTTTGCAAAAATTGCTAAACCTCTAACCGACCTCCTAAAAACAGGGAGTCCAGCAACAAAACCTCGCCCAGGACAGCCTCTACAGTGGAGCCCGGCCTGTCTACAAGCTTTCGAAACACTAAAAGAAATGTTTGCAAAAGAACCAGTCTTGAAACATCCTGACCCCAACCAGTCTTTTGTCATCCAAACAGATGCCAGCGACGTGGCAGTGGGAGCGGTTCTACTCCAAAAGAACAGCCAAGGAAACCTTCAGCCCTGTGCTTACACTTCCCGCAAATTCACCGACACAGAGAGACGCTGGGCAGCATGGGAAAAGGAAGCGTTTGCAGTGAGGTGGGCACTGTTGACCTGGCGACATCTGCTAGAAGGAAACCAGACACCGTTCGAGGTTTGGACTGACCATAAAAACCTGGAGGTTCTTAGGAACCCATGGAAATTATCACCCAGACAAGTCCGATGGGCCCAATACTTCAATCAGTTCAACTTCGAGCTGAAACACATCTCAGGGGGGAAGAATTTTCTGGCTGATGCCCTCTCCCGAATGCCCCAGTACAACAGTGAACAGGAGCAGGTGGTGAATGCCATCATCCCCTTGCCTCAAGGAGTGGGTCAAGTAACCACCAGACGCCAGCATCACGACCAGCAGGGTCAACCAGCGGGTGTCCTGACGACATGGCTCAAAACAGAGACATTGGCGGACCCCTGGTTCCGAGACAATCAGCATCTTTTGACAAGGAGGAATGACGTAGGATGGAAAGGGACGAAACTTTATGTCCCAGAAACTCTATGCACCCTAGTCCTCAAAAGGAGCCACGACGTTAGACCAGCAGGCCATTTCGGTTTTCTAAAGACTCTGCACTTAGTACGAAGACAATTTTGGTGGCCTCACATGAGGAAAGACATGGACAGCTATGTGAAGAGCTGCACCATCTGTGCCACGATGAAAAACCGACCAGGAAAACCTCCTGGGTTACTGCAGCCAGTAGCTGAACCGACAAGACCATGGGAGGAGATTGCAATGGACTTTATAGTAGAGCTGCCGAGGAGTGGAGGAAACACAGAGATCTGGACCGTAATAGACTTATTCTCCAAACAGGCACATTTCATACCCTGTAGTGGGCTACCCTCAGCCCGCCAATTGGCCAAGCTGTTTGTGAAACACATCTACCGCTTGCATGGAGTACCCAGAAGAATCATCTCCGACCGAGGTGTCCAGTTCACAGCGAAATTTTGGAGGGAATTCCTACGATCCATAGGATCATCCCAAGGTCTCAGCTCAGCATTTCACCCAAGCACCAATGGCGGGGCGGAGAGACTGAATGCCATGATAGAGCAGTACTTGAGGTGCTATGTAGACTACGAACAGTCGAACTGGGCGGACCTCCTATCTTTTGCGGAGGTCGCGTACAACAATGCTGTCCACAGTAGTACAGGACTAACCCCATTCAAGGTAGTGAGCGGTATGGATTTTGTCCCCATGCCAGAATATCCCAGGGAACCCCCTTCTTCAGTCAGCTTGAACGATTGGATGGCGATGCTAAGAGAATCCTGGGAGAACGTCAAAAAGGCATTAGACAAGGCGGCACAGGCTTATAAGAAACAAGCAGATAAGCACCGAGCCCCCCAAAGACCGTTCCGAGTAGGAGAGAAGGTCTACCTCTCCACCAAGTACTTGAGACTCAAACTCCCGACTAGGAAATTGGGCCCGAAATTTATAGGACCATTTCCTATAGTAAAAATAATCAACCCGGTCACGGTACAATTGCAGTTGCCCTGGTTACTAGGAAAGATACACCCTGTTTTTCACAGTAGTCTTCTGAAGCCTGTGGTGGGGTCAACTTTAAGGCCGGTGCCACGTGATCCCCCGGGGCCCTTGATCACTGGGGGCCAAACTCATTATGAAGTACAGCGAATTCTCGATTCGAGGTGGCACAGAGGCCGCCTCCAATACTTAATTAAGTGGAAGGGTTACCCATCATCAGAAGCATCATGGGTGAAGAGCACGAACATTCAAGCTGACCGCCTTACAGCTAAATTCCATGCAGATCACCCGGACAGGCCGGGAGGGGGTGGGACACAGTCCCAGACGGGGTAATGGTATTAGACCTGTTGTTTTATCTTGTGCAAGTTTTGCTGAAGAATGAAGGGAGAGGGGCCGGATGTCAGCCTTTCAACTTGCATTTTCATTCAGGGCTGACATAGTAAAGTGGGGGTTAAATTCCTGTGGGATTAGTAAGAGAGACTGCGTAGAATGATTTAGATAATGACCAATAAGGATGAGGAAGCAAGCCAGGAAAGGGAGGGAATTTGGAGCAGAGGTCATTTCCTGACTGCATATGAGTCCCTGAAGACGTTGTTCTAACAAATAAAAGTTTTTTTTTCTTTATTATCAAAATGTGAGAGGCATTTTATTTCTTTAGACAACTCGAACTCGGACATAGGGGGTATTTAATCTCCAGCCCCCCAGCCCCCAAAAC
Organism: Masticophis lateralis; assembly: GCA_030761175.1. Lineage (NCBI taxonomy): Eukaryota > Metazoa > Chordata > Lepidosauria > Squamata > Colubridae > Masticophis > Masticophis lateralis. The sequence continues at coordinate 72,291,731 of JAUDYJ010000004.1, read as the reverse complement.
TGACCAAATGTAGGCCTTCCAATGTCTGAGAGAAGCTGTGAGAAGCTGATCCATCAATGGGCAGCCCTCACACCAGGTCCTAGCCCATCCCGGCAATAGATGTTCCTCGGCCATGTTGATCCCCACTGACCATATCAGTGGACTAACATCCGACGCTCTCCTCCCTGCCATCACCAGCCGGTCTTCATTACAGCTACCGCCATCCTCACCATTGCCGCTGCCACCCCTGCTGCCAAGCAAAAATTCTGGCAGTTTCCCAAGGTCTTTCAAGAAACCGGCAAATCCCATGGCCATCCAGGAAAACCCCAGAGCCTGGAGCTGTTGCCATGCAGCAAGTGACCGCAGCGAAAGACGCCGCCATGCTGCCCTGACTCCCGAGCAGACTCCAGCTCAGGGGAACGCTGTCGCCGCCCAGCTAATGCCATCCGCCATACCGGTCCTCCCGATGCTGGATTCTTTACCCAGCCACAATGTCCGAGAGGGAGAAAACCCTCTCCTGGCTGGTAACAAGTTCTCCTAGCCGGGCCGGGGGTTGGGAAACTTCGACCCCAGAAAGGCCCCTGAAGGCAAGTAAGTCGCCATTCCTCAAGGCACAATTTCAGCCAGCACCGCCATCTTGAGCATGCACAATAGGGTATGCTTGGTGTTTGTTGTTTAAATGTTTCTCTAGTGTCCTTTAGTGCTACAGGCCAAGTGTTTTGTAGAGTTTCCATCCATTCCTTCAGGGAGGGGATGGTGGGTGTTTCCATTGGTAGTTCTGGCATGGGGATGAAATCTTGGCCTATAGCTACTTTAAAAGGGATGTAGCACGTGCTAGAATGTATGGAGTTGTTGAATGCCATCTCTGCAAAAGGTAACAGTTCAATCCAATTATCTTGTTGGCAATTAATAAAACACCTTAAATATTGCTCTAACACTCAATTTTTTCACATTTGCCATTAATCATTGGGTGATGACTTGATGATAAGCCTTGGGCAGTGCCAAATGGTGTTAGGACTGCCTTCCAGAATTTTGATGTGAATTGGACCCCCCTATCAGAAATGGTTCTCTGTGGAGTTCCATGTAAACGATAAATGTGTATCAGGAATAATTTTGCTAAGGCTTTGGCTGTTGGGCTCCTTTGACAAGGAATAAAATGAGCTTGTTTAGAAAATAGGTCTGTTATGACCCAAATAACTGTGTTCTCTGTGCTCTCTGGCAATTCTACTATAAAATCTATAGAGATTGGATGGGTGCTGGAGGTTCAGCTACCGTTTGTAACAGTCCTGGGGTTTTCCCTTGCCATCTTTTGGCTGCAGCGCAAAAAGGACAGTTAGCCACGTAGTTTTCTATGTCCTTTTTCAGTGATGGCCACCAGAATTGTCTTTTGATGAGGTGCAATGTTTTGACAAATCCAAAATGACCAGCCAGTTTAGAGTTGTGGCAGCGTTTCATTAAGTCTAAACTTTGGCTGGCTGGTACATATAACTTTTCTCCTACCCATGCTAAGTCCTCTTTGATGAGGCAGAGGTTTTTGTGGTTTAGGAACCACTCATTGTTGCTTAAGGCTTCATTAAATGCTTGAGTGGTTGCATTATCGGTGGTCTCTTCTTGTTTGGTTTGTGATCTAGTGATTACTTTAGCTGCTACTTGATTATCCTGAAGGATTGCTCTGATTACTTCAGGCTTTGTGCTGTTGTATTGCAATTTCCTTGATAGGGCATCTGCTAAGAGGTCCCCCCCTCCACACTCCCAGAGAGATACCTAAGGGTAAAGTCAAACCATTTGAAATATTGAGCCCACCTGACTTGTTTTGGGGAGAGTGTCCTTGGGGATTTTAGAGCTTCCAATTTTTTGTGATCAGTCCAGACTTCAAAAGGGCTTTTATTTCCCTCTAAGAACTGCCTCCACATGAGGAGTACCCAGCGAACTGCATAGTCTTTCTTTTCCCAGATAGCCCACTTTTGCTCAGTTTCTGTTAGTTTTTTGGATGTGTAGTCACAGGGTTGCAGCTCTCCCTGCTCATTTGGTTTCAATAGGACTGCTCCTATTGCCACATCACTTGCATCCGCTTGTCTTACAAAAGGTTTTTCTGGGTCTGGGTGTTTTAAAACTGGTTCAGCCGATAAAAGCTGCTTGAGTTTCTCAAATGCCACTTGGCATTCCATTGTCCTGTTCAATGGCTGTTTAGGCTTTGATTTCCCCTCCCCTTTCGTTTTTAGGAGGTTGGTTATAGGAAGGACTATTTGAGCAAAGGCGGGAATGAATTGGTGGTAAAAGTTAACAAATCCCAACTTTGTAGTTGTTTGTGTGTGCGAGGCATTTCCCAGCCAATTACTGCTTGGAGCTTTTGGAGATCCATTTCTATTCATTGTTGTGAAATGCGATATCCCAGGTAATCAATCTTTCCTGGTGGAATTTGCATTTGGAGAGCTTGGTACAGAGCTTTGCTGTGCGGAGTTTATTTAGGAGCGCCCTGAGTAATTTTACATGTTCTTCTTTTGTTTCTGTATAGATTAAAATGTTGTTCAAGTAAACCAGGACCCCTTTATATAAATGTTCATGGAGTACTTCGTTTAGAAGTTGCATGAATACTTCTGGGGCTCCTTGTAATCCAAATTGAAGTATCTTCAATTGGTAGCAGCCCAGTGGTGCGTTAAATGTCATTTTCCACTCATCCCCCTCCCTTATTCTTATTAGATAATATGCCTCTCTAAGGTCTAGGTTTGAAAAGATTTTTCCTTGCAAGAGGTGTGCCAACATGTCCTTCATAAGGGGGAGGGGGTACATGTTTTGTATGCTTATTGTGTTCAGATTCCTGTAATCTATGCATAACATCATAGAGACATCTTTTTTTCTCTGAAAAGTACTGGGGCTGTGATTTTTAAGCATGCTGGTTCAATGAATCCTCCTTTCAGTTTTTTGTCAATGAAAGCTCTTAATTCTGTCAGTTCTCTAGGGGACATGCAATACAACTTTGGTTTGGAAGCTTTGCCCCTAGCAGGATTTTGATTCTGCAGTCTGTAGCAGGGTGGGGTGGGGACATTAATTAGACACCTTTCACTAAAAACTTAGCTAGGACTCTGTATTCCTGTGTTATATCCCCATCTGGTGTTTTCCAACTGGGCATCACTGTTTCGTGATCAGGCCCTCCTTTCTGGTCTCCCTTTTTGTCATCAGTGAAAGCTACCTGTAACTGAAATCTTATTGACCCTTGCTTCCAGTTAATTTTGGAATTCCATTTCCTCAGCCATGCTAACCCCAATACTAAAGGCCATTCTATGCCGGGTGCCACCCAAAATGTCAGTGTCTCTTTGTGATTATCCATAGTTATTTGTAGGAGCTCAGTAGCCAACATGGCAGATTCTCACCCAGATATTGGTCTAATTGGCAAAATTTGACTGGGTTCCTTAGTCTCCTTAGGTTTATTCCCAGTTTCCTTACTAGTGTGGGACTTATCAAGCAACTTGTGCATCCCAAGTCTAGAAAAGCAGAGAGTTTTACTTCTCTGCCTTGACTGGGCATAAACAGTTTTAGGGGCTGCTTACCAGTGGTTAGTCTTCTGGGTCACTTTCAGTGAAAATTGGTTCCTCCAATTGGATTTCTGGAGTTTTGTTCCCCAAAGGGTGGGGGTCCTGAAACTTGATGGTTGCCTTGCTTCACAGGGCAGATTACCTTCCCTCGGGGGCTTGGCTTTGTGAGTTTCCCCCAACAGGTGGTCTGATTTCCTCACCGGCATCTTTGATCAGCACTTGATGCCCCTCCTTCTGCACTTAAAACAAGCTGATGACCTTGGGGCGAAAGAGGGTGGTGATTTGAACTGCTCTCTTTTCCCCTGGGGTGGGAATCTCTTCCAGCCTCAGCTTGGTCAGTATAGGTTCCTAACCATGTTGATTGCAGCCTCCTCTGTGGTGAGGTACCACTCAGGCAGGTGATCTGGTGCTCCTCTAGTGACACAAGCATTGTAGAGGTCATAGTTTAATCCATCTTTGAAATAGCTCACGAAGATGTCTTCTGGCCAGTTGACATGGCAGGCCAGGTCATGAAACTCCTCAGTGTAACTACAGATTATCGCCCTTGCTTCACAACTTTGATTCTGTCTCGGAGTTTTTGGTCGACTAGGGTGTCCTCGAAGTGGTGACACAGGACCATCATGAATCTGTTGAAGTTTCTCAACTTTGCAGCATCCGCGGTGTGCAGGGTGACCATCCATCTGGCTGCAGCTCCCTCTAATGTGAGCGTCACAACTTGTACTCAAGTTCCTTGGGTTTGAAATGTGCTCCTGTATTCTTGCATGTAGGTAAGTACATGTAAGTAGGTAAGTACTCCATCAAATTTTACTCCTAAGGGGAGAGGGTAGGGCCAGTGCCAGCAGCGATACACCAAATTGATATCTCAGCTGCTTTAGGGGATCCCCAGCAATCATAACTGTCCTGTAGGGACTGTGTAGAATGGAGGCCCAGGCAGGCATGAACAGGGAAGCCGCAAGTTAGTTAGTTTCTTTCTTTCTTTCTTTCTTTCTTTCTTTCTTTCTTTCTTTCTTTCTTTCTTTCTTTCTTACTTACTTACTTACTTACTTACTTACTTATATGCCACCCTATCTCCGAAAGGACTCAGGGTGGCTCACAATAATAAAACACACAAAGTTCAATTTAAAAAAAATACCCAATAAACTATAAAAACCATTAAAACCCCCTCTAAAATCTTTTCAGTCCAAACCAGCCAGGTGGAATAGCCATGTTTTAAGGACACGGCAGAAAGAGTGAAGGTCAGGGGCCACCTGAAGGCCCAGATGGAGCTGATACCACAAGGTAGATGTGCCCACAGAGAAGGCTCGCTCCCTAGGGGTTGCCAGCCAACATTGTCTGGCTGACAGAACCCCAAGGAGGCCCTCCCTGTGGGAATGCAATGGGGAGCAGTCGCTGGCTGCAGATGGTCCACCAAATACCCTGGGCCTAAGCCATGTAGGGCTTTATATGTATTACCAGCACCTTGAATCTCACCTGGAGGGCGTTGGTAGCCAATGCAGGTCCCGCAGGAGGGGTGTAACATGAGACTGTTGGGACACTCCCATCACTACCCACACGGCTGCATTCTGCACCAGCTGAAGCCTCCAAGTGGTCTTCAGGGGAGCCCCATGTAGCGAGCATTGCAGTAGTCAATCTGGGAGGTGACAAGTGCATGAGTGACTGTGCGTAGGACATCACAGTCCAGGTAGGGGCACAACTGATGCACCAGACGAATCTGGGCAAATGCCCCCCTGGTCACAGTCATAACATGATCTTCCAGAGTCAGCCATGAATCCAGGATGATGCCTAAGTTGTGTGCCCTATCAACAGGGGGCAACACCTTGCCCCCTATAACCAGCAATGGAATATTCCCTTAGAACCAAGATGTCAGTATCCACAGCCACTCCGACTTGGCAGGGTTGAGCTGAAGCCTGTTCTTCCCTATCCAGAGCCACACTGCTTCCAGGCACCGGGACATCATGTCGAGGGCATCACTGAGCTGATTTGGGGTGGATATAAAAAGTTGGGTATCATCACCTCAAAACCATGGATGATCTCCCCCAGCGGCTTCATATAGATGTTGAACAGAAGGGGAGAGAGGACCGACACCTGAGGGACCCCACAAGTTATCTAAAGTGTCTGCATCAGCCTCTGACCCAGCAGCAAGGGAAGACAGTCATTAGGACCTGTCAAAAGCTGGGTGACCACACACAAGAAGAGAGAGAGAAAAAAAAAGAATGAGGTGATCATCTGGGTGAGAAACTGTGGTCTTGGAAACAAGATTCCTTTATATATTTAACTCCTGAATTTTTAAAACTATTTTATTTGAGAAAATTGGCAAAGAGAGAGGGGAGGGAGTGGAAAAAGGCTACTTGCCTACCTCCGGAACAGCTGCGAAGAAGCAGAAGCCATTAATAAAAGCTAATTAACAAAAACTGAAAAAGTAATTTAACAAACTGAAAGCAGATTGGGAAAAGAAGAATTTTTGTCTAACAAACTCTAATTTGAAAAGTTGAATTTGGAATTTTGAAGCTGGGTTTTTTTCTCTTTTAAGACTATTTTGGATTGCAAAGGAAATTAAAGAGATATATTAGACAAAGGAAAAGATGAGAAGGGAGTGACCTTGGGATGTTTTGGAAACTGGCAAGAAGATTTTGATAAGAAGTGGTCTTGTGACTTTGTAACAGAAGGGGGAAGATATAGAAGAAGAAGAAAAGAAGAAAGAAAGCTGTTTGTTTTTTCCTTTTGCTTGATAGAGTTATAAATTTTGTAAGATTTTGGAATAGTGGTATTTTAGAATATTATTTTTTCTTTCTGGTTTTTCTCTTTTTGTGACTTTTCCTTTTCATTTTTCCTTGTAGAAATTCCCTCTTCCTGGACTTAAAATAGTTCATTGGCAGGGTTTTTGTTTTTTCTATTTTGGGGAAGGGGGTATATATTTTTCATCTTTTTATTCCCTGGTTGGATATTTTGGGCAAACACCTGGGTTTTGGACCAGTGAATTTTTACTTTTTGTGCTGATTTGGTTTTATTTTCTCTCTCACTCTCACTCTCACTCTCTCCCTCTGTCTCTCTGTCTCTCTTTTTTTTCTTTCTCTCTCTTTCTCTCTATTGTTTCCCTCTATTTTTGACCTTTTGGGCTGTTTGATTGTTCTTGGTTTTTTGTATGGTTTATGGATCAAATCTACAAGGTAGATGGGAGAATGGAAAAAAATGGAAAGAGAACTGAAAGAAGTTAAAGAAATGATAGGGAAAAATAAACAATAATTGCAGCAAATGGAAGAAAAAGCAGAAGCAACAGAGAAAAAAGTTGAAGAGATGGACTATAGACTTACAATTACTGATGAAAATCAGGAAAAAACATTATTACCCTGGAGATAGATAAAGCTGATTTTTATTTAAGTTTTCAAAACATTGAAGAAGAAAAGGGAGAAAATTTAGCGGAGAAAATTGCAGAGATACTAGCAGAAGCAAAGAAAGGAAGGAAGGGATATTAAGTGGAATCGACAAGATATACAGAGTGCACACAATATATGCAATGAGACATAATCTACCTAGAGAGATTCATGTTAGATTCACCAAGAAAACACTGAGAATAGAGATATTTCAATTGATGAGAAACACGACGATAAAGCACAAAGATAGAGAAGTGGCACTGAAACAAATTCCAAGAAGAGTGAGCGATCTGAGGAAAGAATATCAATTTCTCACAAAATGTTTAATAAAGAGAGGAATAAATTTTAGATGGTTGATTCCAGAAGGAATATTGGTGAACTGGCAAGAATACAGATTAGACTCAATAGAGAAAGCAGAGTTATTTTATAAATAATACACAGATGTCCAAGAGGAAGGAAGGTTGAGGGAAGAAAAGGGGGATGAACAACAGGAGGAGAAGAAAGAACAGCCAAGAAAGACAACGAAAGAACAAGAAGAGAGAGCGTTAGGAGACAAGCAAGGGTGAAACAAGTTAAGGAACTAAGGGAGATAAGAATGACTAGATTGACAAAACAAATAAACAAATAAGAAATGAACATTATATGGAAGTACTAATGTGGCTTTCAACAATAAAAGCTTTGACACACCCAAATATGATTAACATGGGTAAGATTGTAAGATATGAAGTCATTTTAACAGAGAAGGGAGAATTAAAACAGAAACAAGACTTAGAAAAACAAGGGATTGAGATTGACTGGTATACACAGCTGCAGATACAATCAAGATATGATAAAGACTTGAAACAATATGGTTTTAATTGGGGAGAATCAGAGTTGGATCAGATAATGACTGGAAAGGATGAAAAAATGATTAAAAGACTGTATAATTATTTGTTGCAAATTAGATTGGAAGATGAAGAGGGAAACGAGACAATGATAACATGGGCAAAAAATTTTGGATATGTAATAGAACTAGAGAAATGGCAATAACTATGGGAAAGGAATTATAAATTGATAATGGCAACTGCATATAAAGAAAATCTATATAAAATGTTTTATAGATGGCATATGCCACCAGAAAGATTAGCAATGATAATTCAGCCAGATGTTGGAAATGTTTGCATTTGCCGGGATCATAGGTGGTGGTCATGTTTAGAAGCAAAAAATTATTAGTCTAGAATACAGAAATGGTTGGAAGAAATATTACATAAATCTATAGAATTAAAACCAGAAGTTTTTTTTTAATTTATTTATTTATTAGACTTATATACCGCCCTTCTCCTTACGGACTCAGGGCGGTGAACAGCCGAATAAAAACCAATACATAAAAGTTAAAATGATTCTAAAAACAAATATAAAATTTGGCTGAGAAATTTAAAAACAGTAGGTATTAAAATAGATCAAATCAAAAAACTCTAAAAAAATTTAAAATTAGAAAGGATCAGGCTAGACCGGCAAGTTGGAAAAGATGAGTTTTCAAAGCCCGACGAAAAGTCCAGAGATCGGCAATCCTTCTCAGTTCTGGAGGGAGATCATTCCAGAGGGTGGGGGCTACCACAGAGAAGGCTCTCCCCCTGGGGGTCGCCAGCTGGCATTGTCTGGCTGACGGCACCCTAAGGAGGCCCTCTCTGTGGGAGCAAACCGGCCGATGGGAGGCAATTGGTGGCAGAAGGCAGTCCCATAAGTACCCTGGTCCTAAGCCATGGAGCGCTTTAAAGGTGATTACCAACACCTTGAAACGCACCCGGAAGTCCACCGGCAACCAATGCAGCTCACGCAGGAGAGGTGTCACGTGGGAGCGCCCCGTCGCTCCCATAATCCCCCAAGTGGCCGCATTCTGTACCAGTTGGAGCCTCCGGGTGCACCCCAGGGGGAGCCCCATGTAGAGAGCATTGCAGTAGTCCAAGCGAGATGTGACAAGCGCCTGAGTGACTGTGCGTAGGGAGTCCCGATCTAGAAAGGGTATTCTCCCAGAGAGATATAGTAAAAAAAGATATGTATTTAACTATACATACATATAATAACAGCAGCAAGAATTGTATTTGCACAAAATTGGAAGACAGAAAAAATACCGTCAGAAGGTGAAGTAATAAAAAAAAAATTAGACTGTGTGGAAATGAATAGATTAAGAATAAGTTATAAAGGGGAATCAGTGTATTTCAAGACATGGGGAAGATTTTACATATGGTTAGGAAAGAAATATGAAGATAAGAGGATAGATAAATGATTTAGATAATCGACAGTTAAATGAGGGAGAGGATAAAAAAGAAATAGAAACCCAGATGACACTAGAGTAAATGAAAAAGGGAGATGGGAGGGGGGAAAAGAAAGAAGATAATAAGAATAAACGTAGAATTATGATGATAATACTGATAGATAGAATAAAGAAATTGAAAAAAAGTACATACTATTAGAATACAGGAGTTGCTCGGATACCAAACAAGGAGAATATTCCACAGCAAAAAAGATAGAAAGTTATGGTCCTGGTGGCTCAGCAGACTAAAGCATTGTGATTAACATCAGCTGTCTACAATTACTCTAAGTTCGAATCTCACCAGGCTCAAGGTTGACTCAGCCTTCCATCCTTTCTAAGGTAGGTAAAATGAGGACCCAGTTTGTGAGGGCTATAAGCTGACTTTGTATAAATATACAAAAGTATGAAGGCTATTGCTTAAAGCATTGTAAGCTGCCCTGAATCTCCGGAGAAGGGCGGCATATAAATCAATTTTTTTTAAAAAAAAAGGGAGAGAAGAGTAGAGGGTTGATAGAAGAGAGGGAGGGAGAGGAATGGAAGAAAGGAAAAAGGAGAGGAAGGAAGGATAGGGGACAGGAGTAGGAGGGAAGGTGAGAAGGGGGAAAAGAAGAGAGGAGCGGGGGAAAGGAAGGGGAAGTAGGATGAGGTAGGAGAGGAGGGACGAAGTAAGAGAGGAGAGGAGAGGAGGGAGGAAAAGGAAATAGGAGAAGAAGAAGCTTTGTTGCGAAATGAGGAAGAAAGGGTAGAAGAGCAACTCCGAGTGTAATTAAAATGCCTTATTTTAATGCTTTCTTTAAGGAAAATATGTATATGTATGATTAATTATGTACCAGAAAATGTACATTTTATATTCTGTGTATAAGAAATAAAACTGAAAAACTTTTCAAAAAAAAGAAAAAGAATTTTACTCCTAAGGGTGGTGCCAGTCTCTGACTGTAGGCCCCTGGGCTGATCTGGTGTATTTGTGTCAGCTCAAATTGTGGGGAAAGGGGGTTGTTGCAGTGGCAACTATTTCAGTGGTGTTGGCTTGATTCCCGGCGGCGGGGTTTGGGGTAATCCCGCAGGTGTCATCCATGGTTTCACCTCCTCTGGGTGGCGGTTCCGGTCCCCCCTTCAGGTTGATGTTTTCTAGCACCTCTGTTACCAGCTGGTTGATGTGCTGCTTCAGTCAGTTCTCCCTCCTGGGTCTTCAAAAGTGGCCTCTTGGTTGGACAGGGCTTCCAGCTCTAATTTCCAGCTGGGTTTTCGAATGCCTCAGGTTAGGGTGACTCCTCGGTTTCTTCCATCCCATCTTTCTGTCTTTCTCCCAGTTCTGAGTGACCAGCATGGTTTCTTGGAGTCCTCTTGGGTGTCCCCAACTCCATGACTGGGTCTGAGGCGTATGCTTCAGGTTGAGCGATAGTGGAGATATCTGCATAGCATTCGATTTCTCCTCATTCGCTGCTTTGCTCGGACATTGTTGAAAGGTCCCCATGGTAGAATGAAATGTGCTTTTCTGGGTTGACCTACTTTGCAGAGTCTGCTTTCTGTAAGGATCTGCCTCTCCTCCTTTCCCAAGAACATATAGACTCTTGAAACATGATATTTCAAAAGGAACCTTTTTTTGAGAAAAGTGATAGCAGAACAGGTGAAGCAGACTCTAAATTCCTTCCCAAACTGCAGTTAGAAATAGGGCTCTAGAATCCATTCCTCCAGTTTGAATGTGGATTTCAGCCAATCCACAGGTGTGAAGATGTTTATTGTAACTGCTGTCCTGAAAGCCAGATAAGGACCCATTCCCACAGTCTCCTTCCGCTTTCAACCAACTGACACAATCCACATAGCCCCCCCCTTATTTCATTTCCAAAAGGTGAGAATATTGCAGGGTGCTTAGGCACCAGGAAAAGGGTTATAAAATACAGCTTATCCCCATGCTCCCCCCTCCCTCCATATGAATAGCAGTATCACATCAGGGATCTGACAGTCTATCTAGTCTATCTAGTCTAGCAAGTGAGTTTATAGCAAAAGGGAGATTTTAAATTAGACCTCCGCTGAATTTCTCAGCTGAGGATAAATGTAAGGTAAGTTTATTGGAAAGTATTAGTCATGCTTTCAAAATGAAATCAACATTCTTGAAAGGCAAGAAGAATCAGTCACTGAAGAATGCATTTCTATCATACTCTGCTTGAATACATTAAATAAATATTTGGTAGATAACTCTTAAAAATATAATATTAGGCTGCAAGGACTTCTGGCCCATCTTACCCAGTGTCAAAATTGATTCAACTCCATAGTTGCCTGCACTTGCTTTTGCTCACAGCTTTGCCAAAAAGTGATGGGAGGAGGGTGCTGAATTCCTAAAGGAGAGGGAGACTATGGAATATAAGAGAATCTTCTGTTGCTGGAGAGACCTTATTTAGCAAGGTCAAGTTATGAAGAATGTTTGACTGGAGCAGTTTTTCCCAATGCAAATGAACTGAATTCAATTGGTGAACTATGAACTGTGGGTAGCCAAGAGGGAAGAAGGGGAATTAGGTATGTGGATTTTTGTTACGAGGGGATGAGGTTTGTCCCAACAAACCATGAACCTGTTCACATGCAAACACACTGGGGCTGAAATAAAACTGACAGAGGAGTCTTGTAGAAAAATATACTTTACTAAAAAACATTAAAAGGACTATGTCTTTAAAAACACATAAATAACAAAACTTATCTACATTGACAGAAGCCAGGCCGTCTCCTTAAATTCCTCTCCACAATACCAAAACCAGTCCTCTTAACCCTTTCCAAGGGGGAAGGAAGAAACTAATAGAACACTAAGTGGTTTCAGAATCAGTACATCATCAAGGTGAAGAAAAGCGGCAGCATAGGCTTCTCAGCAGAAAGAATGAGAAAGGTCCTGAATCAAAACACCTGTAGAGTTGATATTCTCTCTCTCTCTCTCTCTCTCTCTCTCTCTCTCTCTCTCTCTCTCTCTCTCTCTCTCTCTCTCTCTCTCTCTCTCTCTCTCTCTCTCTCTCTCTCTCTCTCTCTCTCTCTCTCTCTCTCTCTCTCTCTCTCTCTCTCTCTCTCTCTCTCTCTCTCTCTCTCTCTCTCTCTCTCTCTCTCTCTCTCTCTCTCTCTCTCTCTCTCTCTCTCTCTCTCTCTCTCTCTTTGACTAGCTCCAGCATCTGGCAGGCAGCAAGCTCCTACTTATATAGGAAGTGAATAGGCAATTAACTAGGGTGGGGAAGGCTTCCAGTTAATTGCAAGGCAGAGATAGGCCTGTTTGAATCCTTACAGTTTGTAACTAATCACAGTCACAGCAATCCTGCAAACACTTCTGACAATCCCGTTCTCTGTGGCTATTGATTTGATCACAAACATACATAATTGTTGGGTACATACATACATCAACAGATAGTACATTTTACATAGCCATTGATATTTTACCCAGGAGATAGTGATGTTGTTCATGAGGCAGCGATTTAGTAAATATATCTGCCACCTGTTCCTGTGTTTCACAAAAGGTAGTCTTGATGAAACCAGTCCTTACTAATTGCCTGACATTTTTATATTTGATATCAATATGGCACGATCTCTGACTTACAGCATCGGCCTCTGATATGTTGACAGCAGCCATGTTATCCTCATAAATATTTCTAGGATACACGGGTTCCCTCCATAAGCTCACCAAAAGGTCATCAAACCAAACTAGGTTATTGGAGGATTTTGACAAACTCACATATTCAGCTTCCGCTGTGGAAGTTGCAATTAACTTCTGTTTTCCAGAGTACCAGTATATGGGACTACCATATAGAAATACAATGTATTCTGAGGTACTTTTTCTAGATCTAACATCCCCTGCCCAATCGGCATCTGAACAACTACTTAGACTCAGTTTTTCTGATATTTCTGGTTCTAATAACAATGAATAATTTACAGTACCCTTTAAGTATCTTAGGACCCTTTTAATTCCATTCCAATGGTACTGTGTGGGATGTTCTAAATGTCTAGATGTTTAACATGTTTATGGTCAGACTAATATCCAGCCTCGTCCAATTTGCAATGTACATCAGCGATCCAATTACAGATTTGTAAAGCGTCTTGTTTTCAAACTCTGCACTCTCAATGTACATATTCTTAAGGAAATCTGTTGACATAGGGGTATCACATGGCTTAGCCTCTGCCATGTTGCACTTGTCGATCAATTCTAAGATCTTATCTCGCTGAGAGAGTTGGAACCCCTTCTCAGTTTTAACAAAACATACCCCTAACAATTTGTTAATATGGCCTAATGGTTTCAATGCAAAACCTTTGCTTAGGCTGCCTGAGAACTTCTTGTACCTGTCCTCAAACTTACAAATATACAAGATGTCATCCACATACAACAGAATTGTCTCCTTAATACCCTGATGGTCTTTCACAAACACGCATTCATCAGCTGATGATGGTAAAAAGCCCATCTGTTTTAAGTTTTTAGTGAGACACTCGTACCATCTTTTACCCGATTGTTTCAAACCATATAGGCTCTTATTTAACAACCAAACATCATCTTCCTGATGGCTTACACCCTGAGGAATCTTTACATACAGTTCTTTATCTAATTGGGCATGCAAGTAAGCAGTCTGTATATCAAACTGATATACATTTTCACCTTGTATGGTAGCAATAGTGAGAGCTGTTTTCACACTCTCAGGGCGCACTGTGAGTGAGAAGGTGTCCTCGTAATCGTCAAGAAATCTCTGCAAGAATCCCTGCACTACTAAATAAAACCTCCGTGCTCAATAGGCTTCTCTTTAAAGAGCCATCAGGTGCCTATCACCCTCTTATCCTTGGGTAATCTCGTTGGCATGAATACATCTAGTTTTTTCAAGCTGTCTAACTCTGTATCCATAGCGGCGAGCCATTTTTGTCGTTCATGGTGAGGTAAGGCCAGCACATCCTCATATTTCTGAGGTGTGGCTGAAACTTGATTAACTGAGGTGACAAAATCTTCATACCTCCTAGGTTTGTTACCTCTGGTAGATCTAACTGGTCTGTCCCTAGGTGCATCATCCACATCAGAGTCATCTGATAGGTTTTCTTCCTCATGATTTTCATGGCGCATCTCTGAAGCTGGGTGCCCTTCCTTCCAGGCCGCCTCCATCTTACGCTTTAATATCCCTTTCAAGGGTACATTGGATGCACCCTCCTCAGAACTAGATGTATCCCTATCACCAGATAGGTTCTCCAATACATCCTCCGCCTGTCTACTCAAATTACGGGAAGGGTTCTGCGTGAGAATCTCATTAGCATGGATCTTACTCCAGTTAGCTCCTTCATAAAAGGTAGCAGACCTTGATATAACTAATTTTCCATTTGGATACACAAACCTGAATGCCTTGGAGCCTGGCTCATAAACAGTGAATCTCAGCTTAACTGAGATTCGGTCTCCCTTTCTCCTAAGCTCCTTTGGGATATGGACATCAGCCATCACCCCGAAAACATGGAGGTGCACCAATCTAGGCTTGTGGCCGTATAGCACCTTGTATGGGGTCTTCTGCACCACGCTAGACCACACTCTATTCAAGGTGTAGTTCACAAACAAGACTGCTTCTGCCCAGTATGTAAAGTTTAATTCAGCGTCCTCTAGGATGCACTGCATCGTAGTCTGCAGTACACCATTACATTGTTCCACGACACAATTTTGAAACACGGAGCAAGGCCTGGTGCGTAAATGGATTATACCCTTACTCCTCAACCAGTTGGAGAACTGATTTGAATTGAATTCAGTCCCTCTGTCAGTTAAGATTTTCCTAATCCTGACATTATACTGATTCTCAACTAAGATGCAGAATTCTTTAAACTTAGCTAGTGTTTCATTTTTAGACACTAGGGGAAAGACGAATCCAAACCTACTATGGTCGTCAACTATCATCAGAAAGTACCGTCTCTTGCCAATGGAAGGTGCTAGCGGACCTACCAAATCCATGTGGACAAGCTGGAATGCATGTTCGGAGTACCGCTGAGACTCCTTGGGTGCAGGTTTCACTTTTGATTTTGCAGTCCTGCAAATTGAACAATGTAGAAACGTGTTACAATCATTGATCTTGGTTCCCCTTGAATATTCGGTTACATTTTCACTATAGGAAAGCTCACATGACCTAACCTGCGATGCATTAAGTGGGCACATTCGTTGTGCAATGGTTCATCTACAGAAATTACATTAGCATTCTCAGGCTCCTTATCATTTTGCTTTAAATTAAAAGTTACAGACTTTTTACCTTTAATATTAATTCTACAATCGTCGTTACAAGACTTCCTCTCTTGAAAGCCTTGATGCTCACCACCCAATTCTAGCTGGGATTTATCATTACTACCAAGTGAGATAGTATAATTGCTAGCACCAGATACCTCAGTACTTGCGTTGGGGGAATAGTAAGGTAAACCACCGATTTTCAATACTTCCCCAACTGCACATTTGTCATTTGTAATTACAGCTGTTCCTTCCAAAAACAGTATCTCTATTCTAGGGTTTTCACGTATCCTCATTATGCTTAGCAAATTATGGTCTATCTCAGGTACATACAATGCATCATTAATTTCTCCTATCCCAGGAATAAAAACATTTCCAATGCCAACATTTACCTTTTTACCATTTGCGACTTTAACCATGGTTTTATGCTTTCTCATATCAATAAACAACCTTCGGTCATTCACTACATGGTAACTAGCCCCACTGTCTATTAACCATAGTTGCTCACACTGTTCCCTCATGAGTTCTGATTCAATAGTTTCAACTATGTTCGCAAAACCATCATTAAACCTGAGATTGTTCCTTTTGTCACCTCTCTTTGGCCATTTACCCCTTCTCTGGTTAGGAACATCTCCACTAGGTTTTCTACCTGGAGTGAATGACCTCCTTTTACATTTACTACCAGAAGGTGTCCTTATACATGCCCTAGCATTCACATTTTGTGGGCAATCCCTTCTGTAATGTTCCCTTGAACCACAATTGAAACGTTCTCCGATAGCATATGCTCTATCTGGACTACCGGATCTTCTCACAGGTTTTCTTTCTTGTGGAAAGATGCCCTATGTTTTTGCAAGTTATCTTCTGCTATTAATTTACCAGATAGCACTTCTAGAGGTAAATTATTATAGTTAATATTATCCAATTGAGATATAAAATTATCCAGCTAGGATCAAGGGAATTGATTATAACAGTAATGAGGGTTTGTTCAGATACTGTTTCCCCTCTCAAAATCAACTCTTCCCTTAATCTGTTTAACTCACATAAGTGTTCATTAATATCTACTCCTGCCTTCAACTTCGCAGAATAAAACTCCCTGTAGAGCCTGTTTGTGGCATGGAAGCTTTTAGAATAGAATAACTTATGCAGTTTTGTCCAGACTTCCATTATAGTCAGGTTATGTGATATACTGGGATATAAAGCGGGATCAGTTGACATCAATAGGATACAAAAGGCCTTATGATGTAAAAGATCGACTTCCAAAGACAGGGTTTAGGTGAGGGTTTCAACAATAACGATAAAATGTTCTCTTTCATTAAAATGACTTGAATACTCTTGACCCATTCCTTAAAATTTCCTCCACCCACACACAAACTCTTAAAATTAGGCAGAAGAACCTGTACATTATTAAACATAGAAACAGACATTAATTGATGTTCAAGGTGTGGTTCATCCTGGAACGGGCAATAAGGCATTGGAATGGAAGCACATAACACAGTGTCTTCCAGCTGACATTCCGATAATTGTTGCTCCCCAATGGGAGGGGTCAAAACCTCATGTTGTGCAGGTGCAGAGTTTATTCTAGTTTGGTTAAAAAAGGTTTGAGGGTCCTCTTTGCCGCTCCTCGCTAGAAAATTTTGGACGTGCTCCTAGGTTCCTGTCTCCAGTTGAGGCAGTCTCTGGAATAGACCTAGATGTCAGTGTTGTCACGGATGGGTATGTCCCACTCGTGGCGTGCGCTGAATTGGTTGCAGACATCGGGGGTGTATTAGCATGTGCAGTTACTGTACGTTGAGCTCATGGCACTTGTGAACTGTCGCCTAAAATGGTTGTTAGCATTTCTATCGCACTCGCAATCCTATGCTCAACAGAAGAGTCTCTCGAACTTTCAAGCTGGAGTCGTTGTTGCCATCAAGGGAGCTAGAATTTTTATAGCCTGTTCTACAATAGTTTGAACAGCAAATGGCACTGTAACGATTTGGCCATGATGGTTTAATGAAGAAGTAGGGACATTCAAAGCAGGCAGTCTATTATCCCCCATCCCCAACTTAGAGTCCGCAGTAGGGGTTTTGGAAAAGGATTGGAAGTCTCTTACCGGTCTGGTGTTTTCTGGAACTTCAATCCTATTTCTTTCAGTTGTCATCATAGCGGAATCCTCCAGAAACATGCTAAGATCAGCAATCGGATTTTTACTTGTTGCTGGCAAATCTAGAGCTCGAAAAATTGCCTTCTTAAATCCACCATCCACTTCTGAATTTATGTTCGAAGCCAGAAGTGGCATTCTTCTGGTCTCTACTTCTTCAGATGATGATAGTTCACTCACTGCCTTAAGCATTTCAAAAATTGAGGCTTCTGCTCCAAAACCTATAGCTCCTCTACTCTCTTGCTCAATTAAAGTCTGGGATTTCTCAGCCAAAACCATTTTGGCCTGAGCCCCAGATAGTCTATCTTGTGACTCCATACTTTTCACAGTAGCCCGAGTCAACATATGTCTGCATATATTAAACTAGAAAAATACAGTGAAATCTGGAAGATAACATAACAAATAGACCTATAAATAATCCTAAAATTAACATCCAAATAGTAATAGTGTTTGCCTCATTTATCAATCATCAATATTCATTTATCAATCAGTACAACTCTCATCTAATAATATAATATTTAAATCCAAGTAAAAAATATCAAGCATTTCTCTAATCTAATAATAATAATTTACCTAAATCAATCCCCCATATTGTATAATAATAATAAGATATAATATCATCTATATCAAGTAATATTCTATATCCATATATCAATCTATATTCTAATTTTAATTACATACAATATATTGTAAACCCTCTTAATATCTATATCACCAAATTGTCTTCATACAACATTAAACCAATTTTTTAATCTTCTCTCCATCATGATTGAAGTTAAGTATACTGTAACCAAATTAAGTCAATCTCTTCCTTCCAACAAAGTTTTTAAGGACTTCAAATTCCAGCTGCCCCCATCAGTAAAGAGTATCTCTTTATATAAAATCCCCCTGAGTGACTTTATATTTGTAATATGTCCAAGATCCAACCACAAAGGTATTTTGTAATCCTCTAGGTAGAACGTTCATCCTAATTACTACTATTCTACCAAATAAAGACAGTTGCAGTTTTTTCCAATTATCTAAGTCTTTTTGAATTTGAAGCTGCGGCCTGCACTCCTAGATATTTCACCTTTAAGACTATTTCAAATCCTGCCAACCTTTCCAGTTCCATCCTTTGGGTTTCCGACATATTTTTAACTATCATCTTTGTTTTTTCATCTGGATGATTAATTCCAAAGACTATAATAGGGTAACCACCAGATCATCTGCAGATAGTCTTGTTCTGTAATCCTTTTGCCAAAAACACCACCACTGCAGGGATCTGTTTACTTTTCTCAAGATGTTCCAATAAACCTATGAGTTGCCTTACGTTGACCTTCATATATCTGCCCTCTATAAATCCAACTTAATCATGATGAATTTGCAGAAATTTTATAATCCAGGGGGCTCTACCCTGTCTCGCCAGCCCCATCTGATCTTCCATATGGAGATCAGACTTTCTGAGCCGCCTCACAGCTGTTGAGGCGGCTCTATACGGACACCGAAGCCAGCAGTCATAAAAAACTGCCCGACAACGGCGGAGACACCGACCGGAAGCCTGGAGCTGGCTCTTCTTGATGTTGGGGAGGGCGGCCTTCAGGATAGCCCAGGACATTACTGACAGGGACGACCTGGTGTTGAACTCCATCTAACAGGGTTATCCTTTGTTCTCGACCGTTGTGTGGACCTTCTTCTCGAAGGTCGTGCTGGCCTGGCCGATCCTGGTGCTGCAGGTCTCATAGCTTTGAAATTCGTGCCTTTTCCTCTGGTTACCATCTTTACTGGTCCGCTTGTGCTGCGCCGGCTCTGATTGGCTAAAGTTGTCCTGCGGCTTGTGGTTGACTGGCAGGCTTGCCCTGCAGACTCTCGCCAAATGCCCCTTCTTCTCGCAATGCCTGCAGATGGCATCCCTGAACTTGCAGGTTTTGTATGCCCCTCTGCAGCTCGAACAGCTCCCGCGTCGCTCTTCTGGCTCCTGTGTCTGTCTCTCAGTTTGGAAGATGTCCTCCTCTGACTCTTCCTTGCTGCTGGTCTGGGTGGATTCCTGGTGTACCGGCGTCAACCTCGGGATTCCTTTTGGGTTGACTGTTGTTGCAGTGTCTCCGCAGCCTTGGTTGACAACTCGTGTGCCCTGGCCTTATCGAGGGTGATGGGTAGAGTCAGATTCTGCCTTGCAAGCAACCTTCTCTGTAAGCGTATATCTCTCACGCCACAGATTAGTTGCTCTAGGAGCGCATCATTGAGGTCTCGGTACTCGCAGTGTGTCGCAGCCTTATACAGGGCAGCCATGTACATGCTGATTGGCTCTCCTTCATGCTGTACTCGTTGCTGGAGCTCATAGCGCTGCACAAACGTCAAGGGTACCAGGGTGTGGTGTGCCTTGAACCCATGAGACAGTCTGGACTGGGAGTCGGTTCCGAAAATGATTCCACAATGTTGAAGACCTCCAATCCACAGTGGCTCAGGAACAGAGCCTTCTTTCAGTTCCCGGGGAGGCCCTGCATGTCGCTGGCTTCCAAGGCGCACTTGAACCGGATCATATACGACCCCCACTTCTCTCTGGCTGGGTCGAAAGGCTTTGGCAGTACAAATGCAGACATTGTAGTAGTCCTGCTGTGTACAGCTTGTCAGTCTGGCTGAATCTGCTGTAGGTAGCTCTTTCTTCAGCTTGCTTCTCAATGAATCAATCCCATTCTCATCACCAATGTTAAATTGGGCAATTGAGGAGGCAGAAGCAAGGTAGTGACAACAGCTCTTTAATGTATAGTGAGACTTCAGCAAAGGTTACAGGCAAACAGCTCTCCTTAAATACCTGGCTAGCCGGGGAGCTGACCAATCACAAGCGACCTATTGTCATTTAAATCTCCCACCAAAACTATATACATAACAATGTTCAAGTCTGTAAGGAGTCCGTAAGGAGAAGGGCGGTATATAAATCTAATTAATAAATAAAATAAATAAATAATAAATTATTGTTCAGATAACATTGAAATTTTGGGATTAACCTGGATTAGGTTAGTTGCCAGGAATAGGGATTAGAGTTGCAAAACAAGATTATATTTAAGGAATCACTTCAAAAATGAAAAGTTCAGGTAGGGAGGGAAGGGGTAACTGGAAAAGGGAGACAGATTTGATCATTAAACTGAGATCCTTGATAGTCAGGAGATAACAGGTGACACCAAACTTTAGTACAGTCAATCCTCAGACTTCTTTTTATTTTATTTTATTCTGAGAGTATACAGGAAAAACGAGTTTCAAGGATGAGCAGAGGCATTGAAATAGGAACTTAAAGGTTGATGAGAGTGTGGAGAGGAGAGGAGAGGAGAGGAGAGGAGAGGAGAGGAGAGGAGAGGAGAGTTATGTTTCTCTTCATAATTTCAAATGGCATGTCTTGAAGATCATCTAAGTTGGGGTGTCAAACTCATGTCATCATGGCATTGTCACATGATGTATCAGGACTTGTTTCCCATTCACTAAACTGGGCATGAGCTTGGCCATCACATGACACATCCTGCCTGTGAGCCAGGAGTTTGACAGCCCTGATCTAAGCTACACATCATGGCTTTGCCAGCTCTTTCCAGTAACATTCCATCCTTGTGCTTTTTCTCCTTTGCAGATCCATGATGTAGCCCTTTTTATTCATATGCATTAAAAACACACACACACAAGTTTACTTCTCTTTTAAAAATGCCTATGGAAAAATTAGTTTTGTTGAAAAATATAATGCTGATTCAGATTCATCATAGAAAATTCATAAGGTACCATTTGGTTGTTTCTAAATTTAAGCATTTAAGCATTTATCTGGTTTCCCTAATGTTTAACCTTGTTCTACATGGATGTGTAGCAGTGGTGAAATCTAAAATTTGTTACTACCGGTTCTGTGGGCATGGCTTGGTGGGTGGGGTAATGTGGCCATTTTTTTTTTTACTTTTTAAACAATTTTTTCTACAACCTCTTTGGCAAAGAGGTTGTAAAAAGTGCTTTCAAAAGGCTCTGACGATCCCAGCTGAGTTGCCTGTTCAGCAGAGACTTTTTTTCTTTTAAATGCCTCTGATGATCAGGCAACTCAGCTTGGATCATCAGAGGCATTTAAAAGGAAAAAAGGGTTTTTTTTTCTTTTAAATGCCTCTACCAATCAGGCAGCTCAGCCTGGATCATCAGAGGCATTTAAAATGGGAAAAAAAGGGGGGTCTTTTAAAAGCCTTTGATGATTCCAGCTGAGCCGCGTAATCATCAGAGGCTTTTTTTTTACTTTTAAAAGCATTTTTTCAGCTGAAGAGGTTGTAGAAAAAATGTTTTTAAAAGTTAAAAAAAAAGCCTCTGATGATTGTGCAGCTCAGCTGGGCATGGCGGGAGAACAGGGATTTTTGCTACCGGTTCTCCGAACCACCCGACTCCATCGCTACCGGATCGGGTGATCCGGTCTGAACCAGGAGCATTTCACCCCTGGTGTGTAGCCAAGCTGGGATAGCCAGGTGGCTGGGAACATCATATTTTGTCAGTGGGGGCTTCCCAAACCATGCTGTTTTTGTAATTAGAGGCACAATGGACCTTTCTGCCCCGACATGTATTTTGTACTATATCTAAGCACAGCTGTAGCAGGTACTCAGAAATATCATATGTCCTTTAAAAAAAAATCAAAATGCAGAGTAAATCATTGCTGGAATTTACACACTTGTGACATCTACATTTAAAAATGCTCTTCTACTTGGCCCAAAGGTTTTCCTGCTTTACCAAAAGGAATTAATTAAGGAAGATAGGAAATCTATCTATCTATCTATCTATCTATCTATCTATCTATCTATCTATCTATCATCTGTCTATCTTTCTTTCTTTCTATCTATCTACCTACCTACCTACCTACCTACTTACCTACATCATCTATCTTTACATACATACATGCAACTAAGTATTAAGAATATTCTAAATATATATTTTAATAACATTTTCCCTCCAAGACATTACAATGTTATAACAATTTAATACAATCATAGGGCTGGAAGAGACCTTAAGCTCTTTTTAATGAATGACATAACATGCCTTTTACAGTTTATGCTTGGTAATAATTTAGCTAATAATATTTATTAATTGCTTGATATAACAACTGTTAAGTCCAGACACGAAAGGAGAGGCAGGATGATCATAGTGAAGTAAAACAACCATTTATTTCAGGCAACAGGAACATCATCATTTTTACTTCACAGGAGCTAGAGGGAGGAGCAACTGCCTGTGAGGCAGGGTCTGAGTGAGTACAGAGGAGAAAGGTCGCTAGTTATAGTCATATAACTATAAACCATAAATAGCAATAATATATTCAGGGTTAGTGCAATTGAGACCGTGATTTTATTCTATTTCAAAATGACCGGTTTAATTCAGTGTCATACTTATTTTGTAGCTGTCTTTTGCAGTACTCTTTTCAAATTTGGGTACTGTCCACTTTGTAAACAAATTAGTAGTCAACGTGGACAAATTACCTATCTAGAATCACTAATCTGTGCTCTCCAAGCAGAAATTAAGTGCCCAATTCAGTCATTCCACTCTATTGAACTGCCACACCATCAGTCCCCTCTACAACAAAGATCCTGCAGGAGAAGGGCAGTATGTACAACCTTGGGATCTGGCAGGGTGAGAGCTATGAACCATAAACACAAAGCTTTTGCTGTGTCCCAGCGTAACAGATACAGTGCCCTTACTGACCTTAATAGGGACACTAAAGTGACAGGTCAAGGTAGTTGTGATACTAATAACTCAAATAAGCAGAGGATTGTGGTCCTAGATGAAGAACTTACTTTGGAAAGGGGAAAGTGTGAACCAGGTATTACACATCAGTCACACAAGAAGAGCATGGTATCTCCATTTGGTTTTTTTCCATCTTTTCATCCAGTTTATTTATTTTTCCAGTAATCTCTCCTAGTGACTTAGTTAAATTAGCTATAAAAGCTTTCAAATCCTCATTCCCACTTTCTTGAATTTGACTCTGAGCCTGTGCTTGTGGCTTAGCTGACTTTTCCTTTGTCTGGTGTGTGGGGAAATCTGCTCCCCCTGCTTTTTTTGAAGCCATGCCAGAACAGGATCTTAATCTCTGAAAAAAAGAAAATCTTCCTCCTTTTCCTGTCCTCCCCAGTTTTGCAGAAAAAGAATCAAATCACTTATATTTCCAATTTGAATTCTTGCAATTATGTTTCTTTCAATTACCGGCAGGCAGACTGTTAATTAGCACTTTCTCTTTTCACTTTCACTTCCTCTGTTTTAGCCAGCCGCCATTTTCCAGACACTTTCACTCAGAGACTTAAACTGAGGATTTTTTAAAAAAGTCTTTAAAAATACTTAGCTTAAAAAAAAAGTCCAGATCTCACCAGATTCTTTAGTTACAGTGGGACTGTAGATTATCAGAGGTGGAGTTGCTCTCGTCGTCTCGCTCCGTCTGAAGACAGAGGTCCCTCGCCGATCGGAGCTTCAGTGGACTGGGAAGGGAGCCCTCACTCAGAACGCCTTCCAGGGCAAGAAAAGGACCCTGGCGGCAATTCTGGGGGCTCAATCTGTCCCCACTGGCTCTGTCCTCCCTTCCAGCCCGAGGGGAGGATTTTCAAGCCGCTTGCGGATCGCAAAGCGGCTCTAACAATCGGCGAAGCCGGCGGCCATAAGAAAAGCCGCCCAGCGACGACAAGGACGCCATCGGAAGTCAATGGAGATGAAGGAGTGGGTTAAGGGAAAAAGTGACAAGTTAAATCAGAATGTAACCAAAGTAGCAGCTGCCTTTACAGATGGCTTGTTGGTGGTGGAGAAAAAAGTGGATGATTTAAATCTTGAGGTGGAATCTAACAAGAAGGATGCAGATGAGAAAATTTTTAAAGTTGAGGTGAAAAATCAGAGGTTAGAAGATGAAATCACGATGATGCAATTTTGGTCTATGGAGTTCGCTTTAAGACTGAGAGGTTTGAGAGAAAATAACAGAGAGAATTTGAGGGCAGCTTGTGTGGAAGTATTGGCTAAGATTTTAAAAACTGAACCTGACTTAATTGGCAACAGAGTTGATAAGATCTACAGGGTTAGTTCTCATGTGGCAAGACAAAGGAATTTGCCTAGAGATGTTGTGATTTATTTTACTGATAAAAGGCTGAGAAATGAAATTTTGCAAAATTCTTTCCACACCACTGTTCAACATGAGGGTAGCCAAATTGGTGTTTTTAAAGAGTTACCACCCAAGATGTTAAGAGATCGGAGAGACTATGGTTTTTTGGTAAAAGAATTGAAAAAGCGCCAGATTCCATTCAGATGGGATGCTCCTGTTGGCATCATTTTGAGATATGAGGATGTAAGATATCGCATTAACTCGGTGGAGAAAGCAGAATATTTCTATCATAATACTTCTTAAAAAAATTTCAACACCCCCATGTTCATCTACACTTTTATTTGTAGAAGAAATTTCTAAAGACAAGGATTTTGAAGAGGGGATTCAAGAACTGATTAGACAAAAAGAACGCAGGCAATTTGAGAAACAGCAAGGGAAGAACTTTTAGGAGCAGTAGGTGGTTTCTCAGAGGATTTTTTTGCAGATCTCCCAGAGCCTAAAACAAAGCATCCTAGAGCTACAAGAGAGGTGGATCTGGACCTTGAATTGTTGTCGCAAGAACCGAAAGATCAACGTATAACTCGTGCAGCAGAGAAGCAGAGACTAGAGAGACAAAAGCAGCAGAGGTCCATGATGCCACAAGAAGAGAAGGGAGCAAATGGAAAGACACAGAAATCTGAAGCAGTGGGAGGAGTGAGACCAAAGACCTCTGCTGTTGAACAGGGTCTTAGGCAAATGCTCAAAACGCTTCAAGAATCCCCAAATGACAGTTAGATTTTTATCATGGAATGTGAATGGTTTGAATTCACCACAGAAAAGGAGGAAAATATTTCATTATTTGAAGCAGTACAAAAATGATGTTGTCTGTTTGCAAGAAACTCATATTAGAACCCAGGACCAAAAATTTTTGACAAATCCAAAACTTGGACTACATTTTATATCTTCTAGTTCAGTGAAAAGGAATGGAATAGTTTTGTATATTTCTAAAGGAATACCAGCTAGACTGGTAGAAATGGATGATGAAGGAAGATATATTGCAGTTGAAATGAATATACAGAATGTTTCGATGCTTCTCATTGGAATTTACGCCCCAAACCAACAGCAGGAAATTTTTTATAAATTATTGAATACTAAAATATTGCAGTGGAATTATAAGTCCTTCCTGATTATGGGAGATTGGAATGGTGTGATTGATACAACTCTTGATAAGAAGACTTTGGCTAAGAGGGGGAATAAACTACCACAGACGTTCTTTGCATTGAAAGAAGAATTAGAATTAAAGGATGTATGGAGAATTCATCATCCGAAGGAATTGGATTTTACATTTTTTTCTGACAGACATAAATCCTTTTCTAGGATTGATTTTATGCTGGTTACTTCTGATTTACTTACTAAAGTGGTTAAGACCAAAATATTTCCTAGAACCTTAATGGATCATAGTCCGGTATGGATGGAGATGGATTGTGGTAAGAGGGAGAGAAGATCTTGGAGAATGAATGAGAATTTATTTAGACATGAGAAGAATATTATGGACCTTAAAAATCATGTTAAGGAATTTTTCCAAATGAATTTGAATAAGGGTACACCTATTGAAATCGTCTGGGATGCAAGCAAGGCTTATATGAGAGGTGTACTGATTTATATGAACTCTAAGTATAGGTCAATACGACAAAAGACAAGAACAGAACTGGAGTCAGAAATAAAGGAAAAAGAACAATTGCATATAAAAAATCCGACTGATGAGAAACTACAGCAAACTATAAAACTTCTGAAAGATCAATTTCAAATATTGATGGCTGATCAGACGGCAACTAATTTGCGATTTGCCAAACATAATACTTTTTGTAATGGTAATAAACCTGGTAGATGGTTGGCCTACACGTTGAGAAAGCAACGAAGTTCTCGTATAATTGATACTATTGAGTATAAAGGCAAACAAGTTTTTCAACAGAATTTAATACATCAAGCTTTTTTAGATTATTATTCTAAATTATATCAAGCAGATAATATTAAAAAGGACGTTATTGATGAATACCTTGACAAGAAGAGAGTTACAAAAATTTCAAGTGAACAAAATGATAGACTGAATCAACTTATAACGCATGAAGAGATATTATTCGCAATAAAACAACTGAAACTAGCTAAAGCTCCTGGGACGGACAGTTTGACAGCAGTATATTATAAAACTTTACAATCAGAATTGGTTGAGCATCTTAAGGACTTGTTCTGTAGTATACAGCAGGGGGGCAAAATACCCCCCTCATGGAAGACGGCCTTTATTTTACTGATACCAAAGGAAGAGGGTTCTACAAAACCAGAAAATTTTAGACCAATATCTCTCCTGAACACGGATTATAAAATTTTTGCAAAAGTATTAGCCAACAGATTGATGCCAGTTATCCAAGAGGTGATTCACCATGATCAAGCAGGTTTTATAGAAGGTAGACATATGAAGGACAATGTGAGGCAACTTATAGATTTATTGGAATATCTTGAAAAAAATAAACAGATCTCTGCGGTGCTGGTGTTTTTGGATGCGGAAAAGGCCTTTGATCAAGTCAACTGGGATTTTCTAAAAAAGACTTTGCATAAAATGGATTTTGGGGACCAGTTTATACAAGCGATATCAGCAATTTATCAAAAACAGACTGCACAAATTGTTTTTTTTTAATTAAAAGTTTTATAAAAGTACAAACATATAAACCCCCCCTTCCCCCCTTCAACCCTCCCCCCAACCCCCCTCCCCCCCCCGACTTCCCAGAGTGAAATACAGGGTTTCTCTTCTTCAACAAAAATTTTAAACCAACCATTAACCTATCCAATTTCTAGTTTACAAACACTATCAAAATCTTAACTCCAATCTAATAAAAAAAATTACAACTCTATAGTTCCTCTTCATTCATACGCAATTTGATATCTTCTTATATGATATTTGTTCCGAACATAGTCAATCCATTTCCTCCACTCCAAAATGATTTTTTCTTGCATATGATCCTTCAAATATGCTGAGATTTTGGCCATCTCAGCTAAGTTCATTACTTTTACAATCCATTCTTCTACTGTGGGCAAAGAGTCTTTTTTCCAGTGTTGTGCAACCAACAATCTAGCTGCTGTTATTAAATTTAAAATCAACTTAGTCTCCAATAATGTACATTCATTTATAATACCCAATAAAAAAAATTTCGGTGTAAATTCCAACCTTTTTTTCAAAATATTTTGCATTACCCACCAAATCTTTATCCAAAATGCTTTAACCTTCTTACAGGTCCACCAAATATGAAAATAAGTTGCATCTTCACAATCACACCGCCAACATTTAGCTTGTACATTAGAATACATACAGGACAACTTTTTTGGATCTAAATGCCATCTATAAAACATGTTATAAAAGTTTTCTCTAAGGTTTTGTGCTTGAGTAAATTTAACATTTCTAACCCAAATCTTTTCCCATGTCTCCATCATTATTGGTTCTTGAAAATTTCTAGCCCATTTAATCATACAGTCTTTAACCAACTCTGTTTCAGAGTCTATCTCTAATAATACATTATATAATCTTTTAATATGCATAATACCCTGGTCCCTGATTTGCTTTACCAAATTTTCTTCGTTTTCCATAAGACCTGTTTTTTGATCCTCCCTCCATCTTGCTTGAAGCTGACCATATTGAAACCAGGTATAAATTATCCCTTCCTTCTTCAAAACCTCTAAGGGTTTAAGTTGTAGTTTACCCCTTTCTCTAAATAAAAGTTCTTTATATGTGATCACCTCCATCTTTTGTTCTATATTTATATTTTCTATTGCATGTCTGGGATTTGCCCAAATAGGTATTTTATAATCCAATTTATATTGATATTTCTTCCAGACTCTCAATAAGGCATTTCTAAGCATATGACTTTTAAAAACTTTATCCACTTTCTTTTCATACAATAAATAAGCATGCCATCCATAAAGTAAATCATGTCCTTCTAAATTCAAAATTCTGTCCTCTGTTAAATTAAACCAATCACTAATCTGAACTAATACCGAAGCTTCATAATATAATCTTAAATTTGGCATTTTTAAACCACCTCTCTCCCGAATATCTTGTATAATTTTTAATTTAACTCTAGGTTTTTTACCTGACCATATAAAAGTATTAAGACCTTTTTGCCATTCCCTCAGTTGTTCATCCTTCTTCAACACCGGTATCATTTGGAACAAAAATAAAAACTTAGGTAATACATTCATTTTGATTGCTGCTATTCTACCTAATAAAGATAATTGTAACTTTTTCCAATCCTCCATTTCTTTCTGCACCTTTCGCCATAAGACTTCATAATTGTTTTTAAATAATTTTGTATTTGACCCAGCAATAAACACACCCAAATATTTAACCTTTTTAACTATTTCAAATCCTGATATTTGTTGAAGCTCTTCTCTTTGATTAAAAGACATATTTTTGGTCACTATCTTAGTCTTATGTTGATTTATTTTAAATCCTGAAACTTTACCATATTGTTCTATCAATTCCAACATATATGAAACTGTATCTGTAGGTTGCGTTAGTGTAACAACTAAATCATCTGCAAAAGCCCTCAATCTATAATCTTGCTGTCGAATCACTATTCCTTTTAATTCTTTAGATTCACGTATCTTTTTCAACAAAATTTCCAAAGATAAAACAAACAATAAGGGTGACAGTGGACAACCCTGCCGCGTTCCCTTTTCTATCTTAAAACTATCCGTTAAACTTCCATTAATAATTATTTGTGCATTTTGTTCCCTATATATTGCTTTAATTGAGCTCATAAATTGCTCTCCAAATTGCATTTTATCTATTATTTTAAATAAAAATTGCCAATTCAATCTATCAAAAGCTTTCTCTGCATCCAAAAAGAAAAAAGCTGCAGGAATCTGATTATTTTTCTCCAAATATTCAACCAAATTTATTATTTGTCTCAAATTGTATTTCATATATCTCCCCTTTATAAACCCTGATTGATCATTATGAATTATTTGTTGCATAATTGGCATTAATCTATTTGCCAATACTTTAGCAAAAATCTTATAATCAGTATTTAAAAGTGAGATAGGTCTAAAATTTTCAGGTTTAACACAATTTTGGTCCTCTTTAGGAATCAGTGATATAAAAGCTGTTTTCCATGAGGGTGGGGTTTCTCCCCCAGATTGAATTTTATTAAAAAGCATCCTAAGCGGTTCCACCATTTCCATCTGCAAGTTCTTATAATAAATAGCTGTCAACCCATCCGTTCCCGGTGTTTTACCTACTTTTAACTGTTTAATTGCTAAGATAATCTCTTCAGAGTTTATTGGTTGATTCAAACCTTCTCTTTGATCCAAAGTTAATTCCTGGATATCAACCTCTTTAAGATATCTATCTATATCTGACCTTGTATCAAATCTCCTGCATATAATTTTGCATAATATTCTAAAAAAGCTTTTTTAATCAAATTTTGTTGATAAACTTCTTTGCCTTTATATTCCATCTTACTAATAATACGTGATCTTTGCTTTTTCCTTAACATATAAGCTAACCATCTGCCTGGTTTATTAGCATTGCAAAATGTATTATGTTTGGCATATTGTAAATTAGTTGCAACTTGATCAGCCATTAGCATATTAAATTGCTGTCTTAATATACCTATTGCTTCTTTTACTCTTTTATCTTCTGGATTATCTATTAACAATTGTTCTTTCTTCTTTATTTCTTCCTCAATATCCTTCTGTTTCTTTGCCTGCTTTTGTCTATATTTATTATTCATGTATATCAACACTCCCCTCATATAAGCCTTGCTTGCATCCCAAACCATTTCCATAGAAGTACCTTTATACATATTATTATCAAAAAACTCCTTCATATATTTTTTAAGTTCTTTAACATTTTCTTCATATCTAAATAAATTTTCATTTAATCTCCAAGACCTCCTTTCTTTTCTCTCCTGTTCTAATTCCAACCAAACTGGGCTATGATCAGCTAGAGTCCTTGGAAATATCTTGACTTTCTTCACCCTAGAAAGGAAATCAGATGTTAACAAGATAAAATCTATCCTAGAAAAGGATTGATGCCTATCAGAGAAAAAAGTAAAATCTTTTTCATCTAGATTCAATTCTCTCCAAACATCCCTTAATTCTAAATCATCCATAATTTCAAAAAAAGGTTTGGGTAATTTGGCACGCGAGGCAACTTTAGATATAGTCTTCTTATCCTTAGAAATATCAATTACTCCATTCCAATCACCCATCAAAATAATTGATTTATAATCCCATTGTGATATTTTGGTATGTAAAAATTTATAAAAATTTTCTTGTTGCTGGTTTGGTGCATAAATTGCAATCAAAAGCATTGTTCCATTTTGAGTCCTCATTTCAATTGCTATATATCTTCCTTGATCATCATCCTCTACCAACTTTGCTGTTATGTTCTTTTTTATATATACCACTATTCCATTTCTCTTTTCCAAAGATGATGCCACAAAGTGAGTCCCTAATTTAGCATTAATTAAATATTTCTGATCTGATAATTTAATATGTGTCTCTTGTAAGCATACAACATCGTTATTAAATTGTTTCAAATAATGATATATTTTCTTTCTCTTTTGTGGTGAGTTCAAGCCATTGACATTCCAAGACAAAAATTTAACTGGCATCTTTGCGAGACTGAAGCATATGGAACATATTTTGAAGATCCTCTTTGACCTTGATCTTCGGTCTTGCCCCCCCCCAGCTTCTGATTTTGTATCCAGTTGTTGTTGTTGTTGTTGTTGTTGTTGTTGTTGTTTAGTAGTTGATCTTGTCACACGTTGTGCCCTTGGTTGCTCCAGTTTTGCAAATTCCAATGGTCCTTCCAGTTGACTTAAAGGAAAAGGAAGTGATGTTGGATCCGATTGGTCCTGGTCATCTTGATTCTTAGATTCTCCAACCACTGCCTCAGCATATGTTAAACACTGTTGCTTTCCTTTTCCTGCTTTTTTATCATCTTTCGGGGGGTTTTCCATTTTCAACACACTACGATAAAATTCTCTTGCTTTCTCAACGGTGTTCATTCGATACCTCTCTCCAGCATAATCCACTATTATGCCTACTGGTACATCCCATCTGTACACTATTTGTTGTCTTCTTAGTTCATCCACTAAAAAACCAAAATTCTTTCTATCTCTGAGCATTTTAGGAGGAATCTCTTTCAGCACCTTAATTTCCTGCCCAGACACTTGTACTTTATTATTGTAAGAGGCTTGCAGTACATCATTTCTAATTCTTCTCTCAGTAAAATAAATCACAACATCTCTTGGCAAATTTCTATTTCTTGCAATCCATGAGTTAACTCTGTAGACTTTGTCCAGGTAACCAATTATTTCATCCTTTTTCATTCCAACCACTGAGGCAATCACTTCAGCACATTTCTCTCTTAAGTTCTCCCGTCCATCTTCCTTCAACCCTCTCAGCCTCAGGGCGAACTCCATTGACCTGTATTGCATCATAGTAATATCACCTTCCATCCTCTCCGATTTGGTCTGGAATTCTCCCATCTTATCCTCCAAATCTTGAGTAACCTCACTGATTTCTTCCACTCTTTCATCAAGCTGCACAAGAATTTTAGACAAACCAGAAACAGCCAACAAAATATCTTCTCTTATTTCATCATGTTTCTCTTCTCTTCCGCTTGGTGCCGCGATCCTTGCTGACGACCTCTTGTTAGGTCGCCGGCTTTGAACTCCGTTAAACCGCCTTTGGCAGCAAAAAACAGCTGTCTGGCAGTTTTGCAGCCCTCTCTCCGCGAAAAGGGGAGAGGCAGAGAGATTCCTGGCAGGTAGAGCCGCCAAAAAAGCCCCTGGAATTAAGTTCAGGGGCTTGAAAGGTGGGCTCCCCAGGGGAACAACTCCGGATTCAAAGCGCTGCTGCATAAGCAGCATTAGAGGGACGCGACCAGCTCTGCAAGCAAATTGAAAGATTAAGTGATTTCGGCAGCAGACGGAGTGGAGCAGGAGAGCTTACAACAAAGTTACAGAGCTTAACTCCTGTGTACTTTGGTTTGAATGAGCCTAATTGAAAGAGGAAGTATCCAATTAAGAGTATCAGGACTGTGCTGAGAAGAGAAAGTGAGTACTGAAAAGGACTTTTTTTTCTATTCTTAAAGAGAAACTAAGCTGCCAGAAGAGAGCAACCTGGGAAAGATATTGAAAGCAGCAATTTAAAATAATTTGGACTGAATTTAGAGACATTTAAGGCTAAGTAATTGCAAATTGGGGTGAAGAGGAAAAAAGTTTTTTTGAAATTAAAATGGCTTCTAAACAAACCAAGCCAGCATCAGCCAAAGCAGGAGGGGCTTCTCCTTCAGTTTCTACTGTGACTCAAAAGACACAACTTCCGGGGGAGGTTGCAAGTAGAGAGGACTTTATGAGTGAGCTTAAGGAGTTTATAATGCAAATCACGATTGCTCAAACAGCTAAAATAGAAGAGAGAATGGGGAAATTTGAGGAGGATTTGAAAGATGTAAAAGAAATCAGAAATGAAATTAAAAAGACTGTTGCACAAATTGTTATTAACGGGACTTTAACTACCAATTTTCATATACAGAAAGGAACTAGACAAGGTTGCCCGCTATCCCCATTGTTGTTTATATTAACTTTAGAAGTGTTGTTGAACTCTCTACGGGACTCTAACAACCTGAATGGAATAGTTGTAAGGCAAAAAGATTAAAGAACAAAAGAATTCGCAGATGATCTGGTTGTTACCCTAACACGATCTTTGGAATCAATCATCCAGATGAAAAACCTCATAGAGGAATACGGTTTGGTTTCAGGTTTTAGTCTGAACCAGAAAAAGACTAAGATGATAGTTAAAAATATGTTGGAATCACAAAGGAGTGAATTGGAAAGGTTGGCAGGCTTTGAAATAGCTACAAAGGTGAAATATCTAGGAGTTCAGGTTGCAGCTTCTAATATAAAACTTTTTCAAAATAATTATGAAGTTTTGTGGCATAAGATTCAAAAGGACCTTGAAATTTGGAAGAAACTGCAACTATCTCTACTTGGCAGAATAGCAGCTATTAAGATGAACGTTCTACCTAGATTTTTGTTTTTATTTCAAATGATTCCGGTGCTCAAAAGTGATAAGATATTGAAGGAATGGCAAGCAGGTCTAAACAAATTT
Organism: Masticophis lateralis; assembly: GCA_030761175.1. Classification (NCBI taxonomy): domain Eukaryota; kingdom Metazoa; phylum Chordata; class Lepidosauria; order Squamata; family Colubridae; genus Masticophis; species Masticophis lateralis. The sequence continues at coordinate 72,258,018 of JAUDYJ010000004.1, read as the reverse complement.
ATTTGGAATGGAAAAAAACCAAGAGTTAAACTTAAAATAATGCAAGATGTTCGTGAAAGAGGTGGCCTTAAAGTTCCAAACTTACGTTTATACTATGAGGCTGCTGTGCTGACACAAGTGGGTGATTGGTTTGGTACAATGAAAACAGAAATTCTGAATATAGAAGGCCAGGACTTGGATTTTGGTTGGCATGCATATTTATTCTATGAAGATAAGTTGGATAGGGTATTTAAAAGTCATATTTTGAGACATGCCTTCATTAGAGTTTGGAAGAAGCACCAGCTTAAATTGGATTATAAAATACCTTTGTGGTTGGATCTTGGGCAGATTATGCTGAATATAAAGTCACTTGGGGGGATTTTATACAAAGAGTTGCTTTTTAATGATGGGGGCAGATGGAGTTTGAAACCTTTGAAAATTCTGTTGGAAGAAGGGACGAATTTAACTTGGTTGCAGTACCTTCAACTTCAAGTGAGATGGAGAGAAGATCAGAAAATTGGATTAATGCTACATGAAGAAGATTTGGTGACTCAGATAAAATGTAAAGGGCCGATGCATATTAAGCGGGTGTATAATTTGCTGTTAGAAAGAGATTCAGAGGGTGAATTAGTTAAAGATTGTATGATAAAGTGGGCACAAAATTTTGCAGAACCAATAATGTTGGAAACATGGGAAAAGATCTGGGTCCAGAATGTTAAATTTACACAAGCACAAAACCTGAGGGAAAATTTTTATAAGATGTTTTATAGATGGCATTTAGATCCCAAAAAATTATCATGTATGTATCCAAATGTTCAACCCAAATGTTGGAGGTGTGATTGTTTGGATGCAACATATTTTCATATTTGGTGGACGTGTAGAAAACTGAAAGCATTTTGGATTAAACTTTGGTGGGACATGCAGAATGTTTTGAAAAAGAAGCTTCAATTTTCTCCACAGCTTTTTTTGTTGGGGATAGTTAAGGATTGCTCACCAAATGAAACGAGACTGATTTTATATATGATCACCGCAGCTAGATTATTGATTGGTCAATACTGGAAAAAAGACAGTGTATCTACTATAGAGGAATGGATATTGAAGATGGTTAATTTTGCAGAAATGGCTAAGATTTCTGCATACTTAAAAGACAGGACCCATGAAGCCTTTGTTAGGGAGTGGAAGAAATGGGTAGAGTATGTGCAGAATAAATATCAAATTAAGAAGTTTCAACTAGTATTTGATTCATAATTATTTTTATTATAATTACTTTATCAAATATTTCAACTTATATTGTTATTATGTTACATATTTATACTTACTATATTAATATTTAGATAAATTATAATGTTAAAAATAAGTTTAACTAGCTTGATCTTAGCTAATGTTAAAAATTTATGATGTATTATTACGATTTTATGTTTTTTTATATAACATTATTTAGACTGAATATTTGGAATTATACTTAATGTTATATATACTATACTTATCTAGAAAAATCATGATGTTCAAAATTAGTTTTCATATATTTGCTATATTTGTTATATTTGTTATACTGCTGTAAGTTTTTATAAGTTTTTATAAATGAATTATGGTTATTATATATTTGAATTAAGGGGGTAAAAGAGGGTGTTAGAATTTTAAACTAGTTTTTTATTACTTAATGTTAAATTTATAATATTTTATCTGGATCTTACCTATTTTTCTGTTTTATGTGGATCGATATATATGACTGATGTTTGATTAGCAAAGGAAGTTGGGGGGGAGGGGGGGAGGGAAAGGAAGGGAAAGGGAGGGGGTGGTAGTTGGGTGGGGGGATTGGTGGGGGGAAAGGGGGATAAAAAATGTATTGTAAAACTTTTTCAATAAAAAAAAGAGCATGGTATCCAAAAAGAGAAGCCACCTTCTGGTTGGTGATTCAATTGTAAGGGATGTAAATTTAGGAAAAGATATGGAGGTTTTGAAAGAGATCAGGTGTCTGCCAGGTGCTACTGCCAGCAGAGACAAGAGGCGTTATTTTTAAGATAGCCAACAATGCCAGTAAGGACTATGATGTTGATGCTATTATACATCTTGGCACAAATGTTCTGTCCCAAAAGAATGTACTTTCTGTGCAGAATGATTTCCAGAGCTTGGGGTATGAACTTAGTAGTATAGGTTGTAGGCTTACCTTTTCAGAGGTTTTACCGGTATATAAGGAACAAAAAGGGAAAGGCTAGCGTGTAGCAGAGTCTAATGTGTGGCTAAAAGAGTGGTGTAGAAGGAAAGGCTTTGGTTTTATTAGTCATGATGTCTGCAACCGGTCCAATGAAGAACTGTATAAAAGAGATGGATTGCATCCATCAAAGAAAGGGACTGAGTTACTTAGCAATAAATTCACAGATTTTCTGGATAAACATTTAAACTGAACAGTGGGGACAGAGAATTAATTGATATAGAACATTTCTGTCCCCAGCAATCCAAAATTAATACGGCTATCAGTACATGTAACATAGATGTCTGTGCGAGTAAGATTACCACTCCTGCTGTCAACCAAAACCAAGCATTTAATAATGAGTGCCATACCATGTGCATTAATCAAACAGGTGGCAAGAAAGCAGAGGCAATCAGGCACAACACAGGTTATGTAGACAGTAAACATAGGGTCAATCAAAATGGACTCAAATATCTATACACCAATGCACAGAGTATGAGGAATAAACAGGGTGAATTAGAAATTCAAGTAAATAAGGGGAGATATGATATTGTTGCCATTACGGAAACTTGGTGGGATGAAACCCACAAATGGAACATACAGCTAGAGGGATATAAATTATTCAAAAGAAATAGACCAAATAAAAGAGGAGGTGGAATTGCACTATATATAAGAAATAACTACATCTCTACAGAATTAGAGCACAACAATGGTGAAAATTATTTTGAATGCATTTGGGTCAATATTAAAGGGGGGGAAATGACATTACCATAGGTCTATACTATAGGCCACCCAACCAAACAGAGGAAGTAGATGAACTTTTTGCTAGTCAGCTAACTAAGGTATGTAGGAAGCACATCACAATAGTAATGGGGGATTTTAACTACCCTGACATCAACTGGGAGAAAAACTCTGCACCAAATGGAAGATCCAACATGTTCCTAACAAACCTAGCAGACAACTTTGTTTCCCAAAAAGTAGAGAAGGTAACAAGGGGATCAGCCATATTGGACTTAATTCTCACTAACAGAGATGAAATGATAGAAGGTGTTGAAGCTACTGAAATCTTGGGGACAAGTGATCATGCAATATTGGATTTCAACATTATGCAAACACAAGTAGTAGAACAAAGTCAAACTAGAGTCTTGGACTTTAAGAGAGCTGATTTCAATAAACTTAGAGAGAGCTTGAGAAGGATTCCATAGATGAGAATCCTCAAGGGGAAAACAACTCAAGAAACTTGGGAAACTTTGAAAAGTGAGATTATAAAACCCCAGTCTAGCACAATACAATGAAGAAGAAAAATAATAGATCTCAAAAGAAACCAGCATGGCTGTATAAAGAACTCTCTAACAAATTGAAAGACAAAAAGGACAAGTATAAAAAGTGGAAAGAGGGGCAAATAACTAAGGCAGAATATCAGCAAATAGCCCAAGCTTGTAAAGATGAAGTGAGGAAAGCTAAGACTCACAATGAACAAAGGCTTCTTCCTTTGTTCATTGGAATAAAGCTTCTTCCAACATATTAAAAACAAGAAAAAAGTCAAGGAAACAATTGGCCCATTGCTGGGAGAAAGTGGCAAGAAGGTGACAAGCAACATGGACTTAACTCATTTTTTGCATCTGTCTTTACACAAAAGGAAAAAAACAGTCCAACCTATCAAAAACAGCACCACAAAAAACAGATTAGGAACACAAGTTAAAATAGGGAAGAAAATAGTAAGCGAACACCTTTCTATCCTAGATGAGTTCAAATCACCAGGACCAGATGGATTACACCCCAAGGTTCTGAAGGAACTGGCAGACAATCTCTCAGAACCACTGAACTGTATCTTTCAAAGATCCTGGATCACAGGGGAACAGTCAGAGGATTGGAAAAGAGCTGATGTAGTTCCCATCTTCACAAAAGGAAAAAAAAAATATAGATCCACGAAACTACAGACCTATCAGCCTGACCTCAATACCAGGGAAGATTCTGGAAAAGATAATCAAACAACAAATCACCAAACACCTAGCAGGAAACCAAGTAATAACCAAAAGCCAACATGGATTTGTCAAAAACAGATCATGCCAGACTAATCTTATTACATTCTTTGACAAAGTGACAAAATTAGTGGACCAGAGGAATGCTGTCAATATAATTTACTTGGACTTTAGTAAAGCATTTGATAAAGTAGACCATAACCTACTACTAGATAAAGTAGAAAAATGTGGGTTAGACAGCATCACTACCAGATGGATTCGTAACTGTCTGACCAATCACACTCAACATGTAGTCATCAATGGAACTGCATCTGCATGGAGGGAAATATGCAGTGGAGTACCCCAGGGCTCTGTTTTAGGCCCAGTGCTCTTCAACATCTTCATCAATGACTTGGACGAGGCGATAGATGGGGAACTCAACAAATTTGCAGATGACACCAAGCTGGCAGAAATAGCCAATGCTCCAGAAGATAACCTCAAGATACAGAGGGATCTTGACAGACTTGAACATTGGGAGTTATCTAACAAAATGAAATTTAAAGGTGAAAAAAGCAAGGATCTACATTTAGGGAAAAAAAACCAAAATGCACAGGTACCGTATATGTGGTACCTTGCTCAATAGTAGTAACTGTGAGAGGGATCTTGGAGTCCTAGTGGACAACCATTTAGATATGAGCCAGCAGTGTGCAGCAGCTACCAAAAAAGCCAACACAGTTCTGAGCTGCATAAACAGAGGGATAAAATCAAGATCACGCACTTTATAATGCCTTGGAAAGGCCACATTTGGAATATTGCATTCAGTTTTGGTCGCTATGATGTAAAAAAGATGTTGAGACTCTAGAAAGAGTGCAGAGAAGAGCAACAAAGATGATTAGGGGACTGGAGGGTAAAACATACAAAGAACAGTTGTTGGAATTAAGTGTGTCTAATTTGATGAAAAGAAGGACTAGGGTTGACATGGTAGCAGTGTTCCAATATCTCAGGGGTTGCCACAAAGAAGAGGGAGTCAAACTATTCTTCAAAGCACCTGAGGGTAGAACAAGAAGGAATGGGTGGAAACTAATCAAGGAGAGAAGCAATTTAGAACTAAGGAGAAATTTCCTGACAGAACAATTAATAAGTGGAACAACTTGCCTGCAGACATTGTGAATGATCCAACACTGGAAATTTTTAAGAAGATGTTGGATAACCATTTGTCTGAAGTGGTGTAGGGTTTCCTGTCTGGGCAGGGGGTTGAACTAGAAGATCTCCAAGGTCCCTTCCAACTCTGTTATTCTATTCTATTCTAACAACAAAAATAACTACGAATTGAGGGCTGCCCGAGGCTGCAGCTCCTTTTACAGGGAGCTGTCCAGCCTGTCAGCCACTGATGCTGTTCATTTTCCCACTAGGGGAAATGAACCAATGAATGAAGGCTGATGTAAGACTCACTCCTTCTTGCATATTCAACACCCCTCCCTTCTGGATGAGAGTTATCCCATCAAAATGTGTTACAACAGGTAGTCACGTAAGTAGGTGGGCCTTCTATGGGTGCACCCTGACCTGCCAACTCATTCAACTCGGCGGCAGTGGTCTAAGCAGGCAAACCTTCTGTCGCTCTCGCCTCTGCCTGTGGAACCACCTCGAACCTTTCTGGAAGCCTGGCTGGTTCTGCGGTTTGGATTATTTCCATGACTCTTGGTCAGACCCTCAGTTCCTCAGAGACCCTTTGCTGGACTCCTGTTTCCTCATCAAAGTTATTGTCTTCATCCTCCTAGCTTGAGTATAGTGTGGGGAAGTGAGTTAATTGTGAATTAGTATTCCCAGTTGTCAGGGCTTGGTCTGACTCTGTCTGTTTATGGACACTGTCTGTCTTTCATCCCTGGAGCTGGTCAATGTGCCTTCTCCAGACCTTACCGTCCTCTATTTCTATTCTGTATGATCAGGGACCTGTGATCTGGGTTACCCTTCCTGGTACCCACATAGTATCCCCTGTATAGTTGTCGGCATATACTGGGTCTCCCATGCTGAATGACCGGCATTTGCTGGTGGAGTCTATGGGGATATATTGGGGGTGCAGTCTGTCTAACTTTGACCTTAATTTCCTACCCATCAGTAGTTTTCCTGGACTTCTGTGTATTGCACTGGGGGTGATGTGCTGAATTAATAGTAAGTTTTCTATTTTTGTTTGCCAATATCCTGGTCTCATCCTGGTTAATGTTTCTTTTGTGGATCTCACCATCCTTTCTGCTTGATCATTAATGGCCGGATGCCCTGGTGCAGAGAGGGCATGGTGGATCCCTTGTTCAGCTAAGAACATCTCAGATGGATTGGCTGTAAATTGGGGCCCGTTGTCAGACACCACTACATCCGGTAATCCATGCATTGTGAATAGTTCCCTTAGTATCTTAATAACAGCTTCTGCTGTAGTTGTGGCCATGATTGTTACTTCCAGCCACTTGGAATAGATGTCTACTACTATGAGGAATGTTTTCCCTTGTACTAGCCCTGCAAAGTCTATGGGTGTGTCCCATTCTTGTGTGGGTGGGATGGGTGGTGCCGGCCTGGTTTCCTGGCATGGCTTACATGCGGCGACCTAAGCCTCTATCTCTCTATCCATCTCTGGCCACCACACATAGCTCCTAGCCAATGCTTTCATCCTCACAATTCCTGGGTGCCCCACAAGCAATGCTTCCAACACAGCTTCCCTTAAGGTTTGTGGTATAACAACTCTATCCACCCATAACAAAACCCCTTCATTGCTGACATTTCCATCTGCCAGATTTTAAATGGTTTAAGTTCATCCCCAAATGTTCCATCTAGCTACCCCCTCCATACACAGTTTAAAATTTGTGCCAAAGTTCTGTCTTTTGCTGTTTGCCTTGCTATTTTGACCGCGGTAATGGGGTCCTTTGCAATTTCTTCTATTTGGAGGATTGATGATGTCGGTGCAGGTTTCTCCACCAGGTCCGGGAGTGGGCATTGGCTGAGGGTATCTGCATGGTTGATGGTCTTTCCAGGTCACTGTATCAGACGGTATTTGTGTTACAGCAAAAAGAAAGAGACCAGGCCAAGCTCTTCAATGCAGGAAAGAATTTATTGTGCACAGTTCAAACCGCCCAAAGGCAAACAAAAGTCTGAACCCCGAAGTGTTCTTCGGGACCAGTATTTATACCATTTAAACTACATATACATATCAGAGAACTGTACTTCTAACACGTAGAAACTAACCTTCATCAATTTGCAGGGATCAAAGAGGAAAGGAAATAATAAACACCCCCTGACACCTTCTCTGGTAAGTGTCTCAAGACAAAACATAAGAAGATAAGGGACAGGAAGACGCCTCTAGAGCAATAAAGGAAGCAACAGTTGTCATCTGGGCATATACATGACATTTGGGGTGCAATAAACAGTAAATTACAGGATACATTTGTTTTGGGTCAAGACACCCTTTACAGATAAGTACCTTTGTCAATCCAGCAACCTTTTATGGCCCAGGAGAGGAAAGTTACCCAGGGCCAAAATATTAAATCCCTAATATTTGAGGTTCAATCCAATATCAGAATTTGTGCTGCCTTATATCCCCCCTTTGTGACTCATCTGATTTATCCAGAAGAGTCACACATTCAGGTTCCTCTCCCGGCTGGAGCTGTTCATATTCCCACATAGCCATTACCTGACCAGTTGTCTTTCACTCCACCAGCAAGGATAGACTTCGAGAGATAGTTTTAACAAAAAGAGGCAGGACACATGGGAGAAAAATACACCCTACAGCTATCAATCCAACAAGACCCATGATGGCTTGAAGACCTGGTAATTTTGGCCACCAACCTGAAAACATATCTTCCCAATGCGGACCCTTCCAGGTTTGGACGGGTACATGAGCTATTTTGACCATTTTGTCTGTGGTTTCCTTAATAATCTTCCCACTTTCATCTATCTCTATACAACAATTAGTCAAATTAAACTTTCCATATACCTCCTCTTCTTTGGCTAATAGGTAGTCCAGAGCTAATCTATTCTGCATAATATATGTCCTTGATTTAACACTCTCCCTGGCTAATTGAGTAAGCCCTTTTGCAGTTTCATTGGTGATAATCTCAACTACTGCTTGCAAACGAATTAAACAATTCAGCATGTACACGGGGGTGCGATAGCCATACATGCCATCTTCCGCCCATGTAGCAGGTCCATAAACTTCTATAATCCATTCTGCAGGCCATTCTTTGTTGTCCCAACGGTGGTTACCTCCTACTCTAACTTTACTTATAGCAGATGTATCCACATGCCTTTTCCTTCATTGATTCCCCACCTCATCGTATACTGGTACGCCTAAAACCTGTCGTGTTTTAAGGGGAAGTAAAAAGAATCCTGGTCTGATGATCCCCAGGACACAGGCTCCACACCAATTCTTAGGTAGATACCCATATGCCATCTTGCCACAAATCCAATACAGTCCATCAGGAGCCATCCATCCAAGGGTTTGATTATCCGGATCCCTGAGAAAGGCTAATCCGTTTACTTTGAACAGAGCTGTTTCATCAATACCCTCTGTGACATTACTTCCTGACCACCATATCTTGCTTTCCCATTTTCCTGTGTATATGAGGTTTCCTACCTGTTTGCATCCAGGTTGAGTCTTCCTTTGGAAACATACATTTCCTACTAAACTTGTTGTGAGTGTCCAGTCCCCATCTTTTCCTTTATTATATGAAAGGTTACCCTGCCAACCCATCTCTAATACTGTGGAATAATTTAACTCCTGGGCTTCCCAATGGCCATTTTTCTCCCATGTTAGTTCCTCCACATACAAAACAATTTGATACATTCAGAGTATGGGCTATGTCTTCTGCCAATTTGACAAAGGTATTTGTTACATGGCTAGGAATTTCAGGTATATTTAATTTTTCCATTTCCAGATAATACGACCAAAACAGTCCTTTCGTATCTTTGGTTGCCCTCATGATTTTGGTAACCTGCCATCTAAGGGTTACCAGGGGATCTCTGCCCTTGGCATAAATTCCTAATCCATACTCCTCCCTCCATGTTCGTGTGGGGGTGCAGATAATTTTTATAGGATTGCATTTATTCTGTTGACAATCGCTACTCGCTACCCATTTTCCAGTCTACATTTCTGTGTACCTCCCGGCGGATCTCCAGACCATATGACCGCACAAGACCAGTACGGGCAGTAACTATATGTATCCCGATCATTACATTCCCCCTGTTTTCGACACATATACTTCTTTTCTAACATATAACTCCTTTCCCATTCTAAAGTTCCACACGCCACCTTCCACACCTCACAATTGCGATTAATAGCAAAACAAGCATCAAATGACAATTCTACTTGGCTGCCTAACTTCCTAAATTCTGTTCTATTCACTAATTCCTCCCTTCCACATACTGTTGTGTATATTGCCATTTCATAAGTAGTTATCTGTTTGGCCTCTGCCGGGTTATAACATTGTACCTTGTTGTTTAACTTACACATGTGGTATATGGTGTCATTTATTTATTTATTTATTTATTTATTTAAATTTATATACCGCCCTTCTCCGGAGACTCAGGGCGGCTTACAATGCGTTAAGCAATAGCCTTCATACTTTTGTATATTTATACAAAGTCAGCTTATTGCCCCCACAAACTGGGTCCTCAATTTACCCACATTAGAAAGGATGGAAGGCTGAGTCGACCTTGAGCCTGGCTAGGATTGAACTCACAGAAATTATAGGCAGCTGGTGTTAATTGCTGCCTTTAGTAGGAGGCATTAGCCCCCTATGTTACCTGGCATGTCGCAGGGGCATGTTCCTGACACCCCTCCAGTTTTTGAGTATGATAGACCAAAGTTTTTGAGACCCTCATTCCCTGTAATGTTGTGTGAATACATGGGCTACAGTCCTTTTGACTTGTTAACGGCATTGTTGGAATTTCAAAATCACTTTGTATTCCTATCATCCACACACTCATCCACATCCACCCAAATCCAACAATCTTCATTTTTGGCATCCTCCCGGTCCCTTTGTTCCCTACACCAATGTTCCCTTAATATAACTTCAATCGTGGGACTAGGCTTAAGGGTATAATAAAACCCCTCAGTATCTATCACCAGATAATGTACTAACATGTCCTCTATAATTTTCATGTCACACTCTACCTTACAACTTATACATAAAACACAGTCAATACAGTGAGAACAACAACAACACTCACACCCACAATTACAAAACCAGCACATTGAAGGAGTATCCCCTGGTCTGTTCCAGTGCACTGACAGGCAGCTTCCAGTACACTTGAAGCTGGGACTTCTTTTATTTGTGGGAGGTTCATGCTAATCTGCCCGGTGGGTTAGAGAGAAGAATGACTGCGAACTCAAATGTCTTTGGTTTTCCACAAAGCCTCTGCTTATATCTGTAAAACACAATAATCAGTAGAGCTAATCCCACCATCACCCACAGTGCCCACACCCACGGTTCATTCCACATAGGTCCGCAACAGTCTTCAATTTCCTGTCAGAATCTGGATTCTGGAACAAGTCAGGGGTGCATATCTTCCATTAGTTGGCTTGCAGTGGATCCCCACAGCAGGTACACAGCAAAGTAACCTATTGTGGGGAATACAAAAGCTTGCTTTAAACACGTTTAAATGTCAGTTTTGTTGGATGTTGCTTGTCCATGGACACTTTCCAGCCTGTATCCGCTGCTGCCTTGACTCGCGTCCAATGGATCCATGATTTTGATTCTGCAATCTTAATAGCAAGTGGAGAAGTCATAATAACAACAAAAGGTCCTTTCCATCTTCCTTCTAGCGGCTCTTTCTTCCAGTGCTTCACCCACACTTGGTCCCCAGGTTTAAATGGATGACAATAAGTGACTAGTCTAGAGGGTACTTGTTCCACCACATATTGTTGGATTTTCTCAACTTGCTTATTAAGTTCTTGTACCATCTCCATATTCCACCCCCCCCCCTTTATGTCCCAAGTCAGGCCATCTGGCCAAATTCCTCTGCAGCAATCCTGGCGGACAGCCAAACATTAATTCATATGGGGATAATTTATGTTGGCCTCTAGGCGAGTTTCTAATCGCATATAAAGCCAACAGTAAAGCTTCTGGCCATTTTAAATGACTATCTATACAAATCTTAGTTATTCTTTCTTTTAAAGTGTGATTCAACCTTTCTACCAGCCCTGACGACTCAGGATGGAACGCACTGTGAAATCTCCATTTTATCCCCACTGCTGTGGCTACCGCCTGATTAATATGATGAATAAACTCAGGCCCATTGTCTGAAGATATACGACTTGGGATTCCAAACCAGGGGATAACCTCTTTCAGTAACACTCAGGCTACTTCCCAAGCTTGCTTAGTCTTAGTTGGAAAGGCTTCTGGCCATCCCGTATATATATATCTACTATAACTAACATAGCCTTAAACAAACCACATCTAGGCATATCAGTAAAATCCATCATAACATATTCCATGGGGATGTATGACCATGGTATGGCACCAGGGGGCAGCAGCGGCCCTTGTCTTGGATTAACCTTTGCACAAGTAACGCATCTTGCAACCGTTCCTGTTACAATCCCCACCAATCCATTGATGTAATAATCCCTACCTAGGGCTTGCTCCAGAGCTGTCTTTCCCATATGTGTAGTTTCATGGGCTGACTGAGCCAATGTCCATGCTATTGAAGATGGTACAAAAATCCTTCCATCTGGTAACACATACCACCCATCTTTAATTTGGGCTTTCAAATCTGTCACTGCTTTTATACTTTCCTGCTGTGAGTATGTTGGTTTAAGCTCGGAGGGCAAGTCCATGGTGACACAAATAGATAAGTCCGGCAAGGGCTCATCCCGTTTTGCCGCTTCCCTAGCCTCCACGTCGGCTGCTCTATTCCCCAATGCCACCTTATCCTCACTCCTTTGATGTCCCTTACAGTGCATCACTGCCACTGCCTTTGGACTGTTAATGGCCTCAATTAAGCAACTGATGAGATGTCCATGCAAAATATATTTCCCTGCTGAATCTCTAAACCCTCTTTCTTTATATACAGCTCCATGTGCATGCAGTGTAAGAAAGGCATATTTGCTATCCATCCAAACGTTCAATGTTTCTCCCTTGGCCCTTTCTAAAGCCCGTATCAATGCCCATAGTTCAGCCACCTGAGCACTATGTCCACCCCCTAACAGACCACTTTCCACCACTTTTTCATCATCTACAATAGCATAACCTGCTACTCGCCTCCCATCTATAACATAACTCGACCCATCCGTATACCAATTAAGTTGTGCATTGGGCAATGGAATATCTGTTAAATCGGGTCATGTGGAATAAACTTGCTCCAATACTTGCAAACAATCATGCTCAGAAACAGTCTCTGTGGGCAACAAAGTTGCGGGATTTAACCGATTAGATACTACCAGACGTACCTGTGGATTCTCAATCATAATTGCCTTATATTTTGCCAACCTTTGTCCACTAATCCATAAATGTCCCTTAGTATCCAATATAGACTGAACTGCATGAAGGGAATGCACAATGATAGGACACGAAAAAGTGAGTTTATTACAATCTTGAATTAATTCTGCAATTGCAGCCAATACCTTCAAACAATGAGGCCAGCCCTTGGCCACTCCATCTAGCTGTTTTGACAGGTAAGCTACAGGTTGTTGCCAACTTCCCAAAGGCTGAGTAAGGACCCCCAAAGAAATGTTTCTACTAGTGTCTACATACAGGTTAAAAGGCTTCCGTAAATTTGGTAGAGCCAAAGCTGGGGCCCGAGTCAATGCTAGTTTGATGTCCTTAAAAGCCTTCTTCTGCTCCCCTCCCCACTCAAGGGGTTCTACATTAGCTCCTCTGGTGGCTGCATACAAGGGTGCTGCCATCAAAGCAAAATTGGGGATCCAGATATGGCAAAAACCAGCTAATCCTAAAAAGCTCCTCAATTGTCTTTTTGTCCAGGGTTCTGCCAGCATCAGGATCGCCCTTTTCTGCTCTGGTCCTAAAGCTCGACTACCCTTCTCAATATCATATCCCAGATATCGAACTTTTCTCTGCACCAATTGGGCTTTTTTCCATGATACTCGATAACCACATTCTAATAATAAATCTAACAACATCTTAGTATTGTCCCAACATAAATCCTCTGTCAATCCTGTGATCAAAACATCATCCACGTACTGTAATATAGTATCTCCAGGTTGTCGAGGCACATAATACCGTAAGTCTTTAGCTAACGCTGTCCCAAACAATGTGGGGGAGTTCTTAAATCCCTGAGGCAGCCGAGTCAAAGTATATTGCATTTTTGTTCCTGTATGAGGATTTTCCCACTCAAAAGCAAACAATGGCTGGCTTACGGGGTGAATGGAAATTATAAAGAAGGCATCCTTTAAATCAGTAACAGAAAACCATTCAGCCCGCGGTGGAATTAAACTTAACAGGGTGTATGGATTTGACACGGTTGGGTGCAAGGTGACCATCTGGTCATTCACAAATCTTAAGTCTTGGGCCGGCCGGTAAGACCCATCTGACTTTTTAATTGGGATAATTGGAGTGTTCCAGGGGGACTGAATAGGTATTAAAACCCCCGCTCCCAAATAACTCTGAATGCTTTCATAAATAGCACAAATCGCTTCCCAAGAAACAGGACGCTGCCTTATACTCACAGGCATCGCTCCAGGTTTTAGTTCCACCACCACAGGGGGGTGGTGAGCTGCAAAACCTGGCGGGTTATCCTCAGCCCATAATCCCGGCACTTCAAACAACTTCCACTTCTCATCTTTTTCCCTCTCTTCAACCTGCCTCCCTACCATCAACCTCCAAGTCTCCTCCGGAGAGTGTCTTATGGTCACTCTTTGGCGACCCTCATCGAATGAAATGGTTGCCCCTAATTTGCTAAGCAGATCCCTGCCTAACAATGGAATGGGACATTCAGGAATATACAAGAATTCATGCTGTATTTCAGCTCCCTTAAAATCACATATCACTGGTTTTAAGATTTGTCACCCCAAAACTTGCCCTGATACCCCCTGGACTTGAATTTTATGGGCTCCCGGGGCCGCGATCTGCTTATTGACCACTGATCTTCCTGCTCCCATATCTACCAAGAACGTGGTTTGCTGACCCCCTATTTTCAATGTAACCAACGGCTCAGGCGGGGGGTCTTCCAAGCCTGGTCCCCGTCAATCCGACCAATTCATATCTGCCAATCTGATACTTTCGCTTCTTGCTGTCTCACGCCCTCTCCAAATCCTCTACCAAACCCTCGACTTGACCTCACCTGTCCAAACCCTCTACTCAAACCTCCCCTCTGTCCTCCTTCTCCCCTTCTCCCAGAGAACTGCCCCCGCATCCCTGACCCAAAATCTGGTCTTCTCATCCCTCTACCTCTCACCATCCATCTCGGGCATTCTCTCTGCCAATGCCCTTCCCCTTTACAGTAGGCACATTGATTAGGACCCAGAGGAAAATTCTGAGACGCACCCCCTTGCATCCCACTTTGCAATGCTACTGCCAACAACTCAGCCTTTTTATTCATCCGAGCTTCCTGCTCCTTCTTCTCCACCTTATCCCTGTTTGCATATACCTTCCTTGCGATCTCCAACAATTCACTTGTGTTCTTTCCCAACGCACCTTCTAACTTTTGCAACTTTCTCCTGATATCCTCATAACTCTGCGCAATAAATCTTTCATTCAACATCCTCATATTATCACCTTCTCTAGGATTCACTTGAGTATACAACTCATATGCCTCAATTAGTCTTTGGAGGAAACTCTCCGGACTCTCATCTGCTTTTTGAATGACCAGAGACGGCTTTGACATGTTCAATGGGGGTTTTCCTGCCTGCCTAAGAGCTTGTACTACCAAATTCTGGTATTCCTTCAATTTAGTCATATTATCCTGTTCTCTGGAATTCCATCCCGGATCTGCCTCCGGGGACCTTCGTGCTACCTCTGGTTGAATATTGTCCTCATTGGGAAGACTCACTTTCACATACTTTCTAACAGCCGCCTTCCACCTCTCTCTTTCTTCTGGTGACAGCAACGTACTCAATAACTGTTGTATATCCTGCCACGTTGGATTATGTGTCTGCATAATAGTTTGAAACAAATCTGCCATCTCAGTAGGCTTGGTAGTTAATGACCCATAATGCTGTTTCCAGTTTAAAAGATCAATAGTGGTAAATGGCACATACTGAAAAAAGGGCCTATATCCCTCTTGTCCCTGTTGATCCATTATTATCTGATCCACTTGACGTAGAGGCGCTATGAAATCTTGCTTAGCAGACTTCAACTTAGCTGTAGCCACACAAGTTTTCATGCCCCCCTGGTCTTCTCCACCCACAGCCCCCAAGTCATCATCATCATCATCATCTTCTCCCTCACTCTTACTACTATCTTTAGGTGAATGATCTTCGCCTAACTTTAGGCTTCGCCCCAGGATCACTCATACGCCTCTGGTTTCCCCCTCCGCTTCCCCCAACAGCCCCCTGCTGTTGCTGAGCCCCGGGCTGCTGCTGTTGTGCGGGCAGCCACGCTGGGGTGTAAGGGGGCGGTCTAACCAAATCCTCTGGCTCTTCTGCTAATACCTTTCGATGGGTGGTATATTCCTCATTTTCTTCTCCCGGTATCTTTCCTTGCTTACACCGCAACCCCCTACTTTTCCTGCCTGCTCTAGATACGCACAATCTAACCATTTCCGCTTGGCATTGCAACAAATAATCAGCTTTCTCCGTTAAAGCCCATTGATCAATATAGGGAAATTGGTCAGGATATTTATCCTGATTTACTACTATCACCCCCCACAATTTATCCACTAATCCTTCCCTAAAAGACCCCTGTGGGGGCCAGCCGGTCCCCATCTGTGGCCACACATTTCTACATAGAAATTTTAATCCGTCTTTCGAACCTTTTGGGTATGAGGGATTGCTGAAATAATTATCAAAACCTTTTAACATGCATGCCAATGGAGTGTTGGGCATGCTTTGAGTCTCCCCCATCCTATCACACTGCCGTCGACTTGGAGCCCCAGAACTAGTGACTAACGAGAACTGCGGCGGATTACCCAACCCACACAACCTGACATGGACTTCATTAGGGTCACTGCCCCGAGTCCAAGGGATGGATCAGATCCCTTCTTCTGTCTACAAGTGAGACAGGTACAACACTTTTACTATATACTTGCCTGAGACATCTCTACTCCTCCCCTTCCTGGCCAGGAATTTGTTCAGACCTCCTTTCCTGCACTGCAGGGTTCTTGGACTCGATCAGAGCACCGTCGGTCCCACAGGGCTGCCGCTGCCGTCTCCCAGAGAGATACCCCTGTGGCGCCTGGAGAATGTTCGGGAGCAACTTCCCAATGGTCCCAGGGGGTCGAATGGCCCTCAGCAAAATATCGCCTCGTACCTGGTCCTGCCGCGGTCGCCAGCTGTTACAGCAAAAAGAAAGAGACCAGGCCAAGCTCTTCAATGCAGGAAAGAATTTATTGTGCATGGTTCAAACCGCCCAAAGGCAAATAAAAGTCTGAACCCCGAAGTGTTCTTCGGGACCAGTATTTATACCATTTAAACTACATATACATATCAGAGAACTTTACTTCTAACACGTAGAAACTAACCTTCATCAATTTGCAGGGATCAAAGAGGAAAGGAAATAATAAACACCACCTGACACCTTCTCTGGTAAGTGTCTCAAGACAAAACATAAGAAGATAAGGGACAGGAAGACGCCTCTAGAGCAATAAAGGAAGCAACAGTTGTTATCTGGGCATATACATGACATTTGGGGTGCAATAAACAGTAAATTACAGGATACATTTGCTTTGGGTCAAGACACCCTTTACAGATAAGTACCTTTGTCAATCCAGCAACCTTTTATGGCCCAGGAGAGGAAAGTTACCCAGGGCCAAAATATTAAATCCCTAATATTTGAGGTTCAATCCAATATCAGAATTTGTGCTGCCTTATTTGTATGTTGGCAAAAAAACAGTCCATCTTGTCATTCTGGGTGACAATATGTTTGGACTTGGTCAGTCTCCTGCAAGAATACCTAGAAGTGGATTATGGTCTGTGATGAGTTCAATTCCCTTCCGTATAAGTATTTGTGAAAACTTTTCATCCTGGCGACTGCAGCTAATGCTTCTTTATCTATTTGACTGTAATTCCGTTTGGCTTTTGACAGTGTCTTGGAATAAAATGCAATCAGAGTTTCCTTGCTGTTTGATAGTCGGTGGCTGAGGACAGCACCAATGCCAAAGGGGGAGGCATCGCAGGTCAGGATGACAGGTAAAATGTCATTGTACTATATTAATATGCAGGTTGACATTAAAAGTCCTTTTATTTCTGTGAAGGCAGAAGCTTCTTTATGTGCCCAATGCCAAGCTGCCTTCTTATCCAATAGCCTGTGGAGTGGTTCAGCAACGGTTGCTTTCTGCAGCAAGAAGATACTATAAAAATTCAATAGTCCTAAGAATGCCTGCAGTTCTGTCTTATTTTTTGGTGTAGGGGCTTCCTTAATTGCCTTCAGCTTGCTGTTGGTGGGGTGAATGCCTGATTTATCTATGAGATACCCCAGAAACATGACCTGGGGTATGACCATCTGGCATTTTTCCCTCTTTACTTTAAGCCCTGCTTCCTGGAAACGACTCAGGACTATTCTTAATCAGTGGCTGGGTTGTTCCATATTATCTGCTGCCACAAGGATGTCATCGAAATATGGAACTACTCCTGGGATGCCTTGCAGGGGGTGCTCCATTAAACTCTGGAACAACCCTGGTGCCACACTAACTCCGAATTGCAATCTGTTACATTTGAATGCCCCCAGTGTGTGACTATGGTTTGGGCATCTGTGGTGGTGGCATCTACTGGTAACCATTGGTATGCCTGAGCCAGGTCAAGTTTGGCAAAAATTTTGCCTTTGCTCAATGAATGCAACAGATGCTGAACCACTGACATGGAATAGGCACTCTGTTGCAATGCTTTGTTAATTGTACATTTATAATCAGCACAGATGCCCACAGACCCATCTGGCTTAATTGGTGTGACAATAGGGGTCTCCCACCTGGTATGGTCGATTGGCTCCAAAATTCCCTGTGCAATTAGTTTGTCTATTTGCTCATCTATTTTGGGCCTGAGAGCAAAAGGGACTTGCCACAACTTTAGTCAGACAGGGGCAACATGGGGGTCTAGGCTAAATGATGTAGAGGTCCCCTCGTACTTGCCTAGAGTCCTGTCAAAGACGTCACTGAATTCTCATATCATGTCCTTGACACTGTCCTGGTGGAGATGATGCAGGCCTGTTACACCCAAGCCTAGGGCATCGAACCATTCTACCCCGAGTAGGCTGGGTAGCTCTTTATCCACTATTGTGAGTTGTAGTGGTCCCTTGAATTTCTTGAAGCTTATTTCAAAAAGTCCATTCCCACTCACTGGTATGCGTTTCCCTATAACAGTGTTTTTTGTGGTTTTAATTTTTGCCTGGTGATTCCAGGGATTGCTTTCTTAATCGTAGTCCAGGACACAATGGACATATAGGAACCCATGTCCACTTCCATGTTGCATGGGGTTCCCTCTATTTCCTGGTGATGTGAAATTTCCTGGACTTATATGCATCAGAGTGCCCTACTACTGTCTGATGTATTTCTCTTGCTTCTGTCAGCCGGTCTTCACACCACTTGTATTTTGAAAATGGCACCTTCTGGAATCCCAGTTGTTGGCCATGTGGTGGTGGCTATGCTGTGTTTTGCCTCAGTTGGTGGTTTGTTGGCTGGCTGACTTGGCAGGCTTCAGCTATGTGTCCCTTGCGATCACATCGCTGGCAAATAATTCTTTGAATCTACAAGCTGCCCTGGGATGGTTCTATCCGCATCCAGCACAGTTCTGGGATCTTTGCCCTGATTCTGCCATGCCAGCCTTCCATTCCAACCTTATTTGGTGGATATCTTTGCCTCTTTGGAACTCTCACTCCCATCTGTAGCTTCTTGATAGCCCGGCATTTCCCCCCTCGAGGAATGGACTCTGCTTGCCTTCCGAATGGAAGCAGTGGATTTGTCTGATGTCTTGGCCATTCAGGCTTCTTTGAGGGCTTCTTTGAAGGGGATGTTTCTCCTGGCCAGCAATCTTTTTTGTAAATTAAGGTCTCTCAGTCTCAAGACAAGTCTATCATGCATCATTTCCTCTAGATTTACAAATTTGCATTCTGACACAAGCTCTTGCAAGCTTGCAATGAAATCATTTATTGTCTCCCCCATCTGTTGGTCCCTGCAGTAAAACCCATGTCAGCAGGCTAGTGGGGAGGCTGGTGGCATGTAATGGGCCTTGAGGATATCCTGCAGCATTCGCCATTCGATGGTTTCAATATCTGTGGGTGCTGCCAGGGACTTCACCATCTTGTAGATTCGTGGTCCTCAGTAGCTCAAGAAAAGGGCCCTTTTCTTGGTTCTGACAAATCTTGTAGATTGTTGCATTCCATGAACATCTGAAATCTGCCTATGTATGAAGACCATTCTTTGGTGCTGGGGTCAAAAAATGCTGGTGGAGTGTGTGTGGTCATCGTGTGATGGCCAATGCAATCTTGAGGGTTCTGTGAAGATGGCTGCAGCTGCCACAAGGGTGATCCATCCTTTGATCTCTCTCAGTATCCCACCTTCGTTGCCAGTGTTAAGTCTGGACATGAAAGGAGAGGCAGGACAGTAGTGAAGTAAAACAACCATTTATTTGGGGCAAAAGGAACAATAACAAAAATAACTACGAACTGAGGGCTGCCCGAGGCTGCAGTTCCTTTTACAGAGAGCTGTCCAGCCTGTCAGCCACTTGTTCATTTTCCCACCAGAATGAGTGAAGGCTGATGTAAGGCTCACTCCTACTTGCATGTTCAACACTCCTCCCAATGAATGATGGCTGATGTAAGATTCACTCCTACTTGCATATTCAGCAACAACATTTTTCTGTTTAACGTTCAGCAACTGAGAAATCTTTTTGTGGGAGAGATTGGAGTTCTTCTGCACAAGTAACTTCAAAGATTACTCATGTCAAGTATCTTAATATCAGAAAAGCTTTGAAGAAATGTAAGCTAGCCATATTGACATAATGTCATATTTGGATATTAAAATTAGAATTGTAAATGCCCTCTAAATAGAAAGTAGGGTTTATATTCTCTTTTCATATCATTTTTCTAATGGCTCAAGATAGAAACAGATAAATGTGAAAGACAAAACTGAAGGTAACCAAGAAAAAGAGGTATCCAGCATAAAACTCAAATGCTATTACTGTTTCAGCTTGGTAGATTTAATTTCATTTGGTTTTAAGTGCGCAGTTGTGGATACCGCCCCATTTTTGGATCAGCGGCGGTACAAGATGCTGGCCAAGAATAAAAATTATTTTTTTTAAAGAATATGAACTGATTGTGAAAATAAGGGAAAGCAGATTGGGCAGAGTGAAATTGAAATACAGATGATTTGTGGACTTTTACTTAGAAACTGGAAAGATCTAAGTCGGAACGAATAGATTTTAGATCAGAGAAAATAAGTGAAGGTATACAGTGCCATCTAGTGGGGGGGGGGATCCTTTTTTGTTGGAAGTATGGAAAGAAAAAGAATGTCCTTGAGTAACATTTGAGATAAAGTGTTTTATGACTTAGTGGGAGTAAAAGAGGAGAAGGGGAAGAAGAAAAAAGATTAACAACTGAGTAATAGTTCAAAGACTACTTTGTTGGAATTGGTTTTTTTTTCCTGTCTATATATTATCTGCTGATATATTATTTTTGCTGACTACCTGGAGTGCAAATTTTTGGATCTTTTCTCTTCCTTTCCTCTATTTTTTTTTTTTTCTGTTTAAAACCTGAAATGTGGAAAAGCTAAAATTTGGATATTGTATTTTTCTTTCTTTTTTCTTTTCCTTTTTTGGATTTTGCATTTCTTGACATTTAACATTTTGTATTTGGGATAACTACTTTTTTTTCTTCTATTTATTTATTTTTATTGCATTTTGATAACCAGATTTTTATTTTTTATTTGCTTATATTTTTACTCTTTTTACAGTTGGGTTTTTTATATTTTTTGGCTGATCTTTGGACATCTTTGCTTTTGTTTCTTGATTATTGAAACTTCTTTTTGGCAGTTGGTGTTTTTCTTTTTTTTTTTTTTTCCTTTCTCTTTTTTCTTCCACTGCCTGGATTTTCTTTTTCTTTTCTTTTTTCTTCTTTTTTCATATTTCAGTTTCTCTTTAGGGGGAACATTAGTGTTTGGCTTTGTTAATATCATTTTTTAAATGTATGGATTAGGGTGTAAAGATTAAAATGAAGAAACAACCACAACACTTATCATCACCATCAATAACAGCAGCACCAATCTTCGCAGCATAAAAAGAAGCAGAAACAACAAGACAACAAGACAAAGCCAACATGGAATTAAAAAGCATGATACAAGCAATGCATGATGACCTTAAGGAAATGAAAGAAATGATGGGAAGAAATGAACAGATTGATAATAGTGGAAGAGAAAGCAGAAGCGATAGAAAAAAAAGGTGGAGGAGATGGACTATAGACTCACAACTACAAATAAAAGCCAGGAAAAGACAATTATACAGCTTGAGATGGAGAGGGCAGACTTTTACTTAAGATTCCAAAATATAGAGGAAGAAAAAGGAGAGAATTTACTAGAAAAAAATGCTGGAATATTAGCGGAAGTTATGAAAGAAAGTCCAGAAAAGATAATTAACAAGATAGATGAAATTTACAGAGTATATACAAGATATGTAATGAGAATAATCTACCCAGAGAAATATGTGTTAGATTTACCAAAAAAATGCTGAGAACAGAGATTTTGCAATTTATGAGGAACACAATGCTACAATATAAAGGTAAAGATATAGTGGCATTGAAACAAATTCCAAGAAGAGTGAGAGATTTAAGAATACCAATTTTTGATGAAACATTTGATTTAAAAAGGAGTGAATTTTAGATGGTTGATACCAGAAGGAATCTTGGTGAACTTACAAGAACAAAGGCACAGATTGGATACAGTAGAAAAGGCAGAGCTATTTTATCGGCAATATATAGAACAACAAGAAGAAGCAAAAGTGAGAGAAGAAGAAAGGGCAAGCTGCCAGAAAGAGAAAAGAGAACAACTAATGGAGACAACTAAGGAACAAGAGGAAAGAGCATTGAGAGAGGGGGCAAAAGCAAAAGTGATAAAAGAACAAAGAGAAATAAGAGTGTCTAGATCTACTAAACAAATAAACAAGTAAAAATGGAAGAAGTAGAAGTAATATCAGTGACTATAAATGGACTAAATTCAGTAATAAAAAGAAGAATATTCAATAAATTATAAAAGTTAAAATTAGAGATTATATGTCTACAAGAAGTTCATATTAAGAAACAACATAAATATCTATTGGAACAAAAGAAATTGGGAATACTACTGTATATACAACACTTGCCAATCAAAGTAAAAGAGGGGGAACATTATATATTAAAAAAACAATTCAATCTAAACAGATTTTTGAAGATGAGGAAGGAAGGATAGTAATGGTCGAAATAACTATGAATTAAAAAAAAACATTGTTAATGGCAGTATATGCTCCAAATAATAATCAAGAAAAATATTATGAGAAATTACATTAAAAAATAATAGAATATAAATATGAACTGTATTTTCTGGCATATAAGACAACTTTTTAACACATGAAAATCTTCTCAAAAGTCGGGGGTCATCTTATATGCTGGGTGTCATCTTATAAGCCGATATATGGTGTGCTAAAACTTACTTCTGAGCCAGACTGGAGAAGCTGTCCTTTTCCAGCTTCAGGGACAGGCACCTTCTAGCTGAGCCACCGTGTGCTGCATCTCAACCAGCCGCTCCTGGAGCGGCCCCCTCTCTCTGCTCTCAGTGGTTTTCTCATGCCGGCAGTATCACATTGCGTAGTATCCCTTGGATCGTCTTGGAGACAGGGAGGGCTGGGCAGGCAGGGAGAGCTGACCCACCCAATCCATGCAGGCTTTGTATGCAGTGTGCACAGAAAATACATCACTTGCCATGATGTACTTAATACTTTAATTTTTATTTGGTGTGCGTTGGAAGAGGGGTAGTCTTATACAGTGAGTATAGCCCAAACCCTATATTTTAACAGGAAAAGTAGAGGGTCGTCTTATATGACCAGTCATCTTATACGCCGGAAAATATGGTATATTAGGGGATTTCAATGCAATAATAGATAATGAGTTGGACTATAAGCCTACAAAATTAAATAGGAAGATAAGAAAAACATTGCCAAAAACTTTTTCCACAATGATAGATGAATTAAGTCTACAAGATGCTTGGAGGCAAAACCATCTAAAAGAAAAACAGTACATATTTTATTCAAATAGACATTTATCGTGGTCAAGAATAGACATGATGTGGATGTCAACAGAATTAATAGCTAAAATACAAGAAATTAATATTGGAATAAATGTATGGGCAGATCACAATCCAATAATAATGACATGGAAAGGAAAAAAAAGAAAAATGAGGTGGACATTAAATCAAAAATTATTAAATGAAAAAAATTTCCAACAATATATGGAAAACGAATTGACTTTCTTTTTTAAAGAGAATAAGAAAGAAGATACATCTTTAAAAAACGTGTGAGATACCAGTAAAGCATATATTAGAGGATTGCCAGTGACATATTTAGGAAAACAAAATAAACAAAACAGATAAATGCAAAATAACTTAGAGGAAGAATATAAGAGATTAGAGATGGAACTACAAAAAAAAACCCCGCACGACAAAAAGATTAAAAATTTGTTGGATTTGAAAAAAACATAAGATGAATTTAGTGGAAAATGAAGAATTGGCAAGTAGAATAAAAGCTACAAAGCAAAACTTTTGTGAAAATGCAAATAAACTAGGATGATGGTTAGCATATAAAATGAAAAAACAGAAAGAAAAGAAACTAATAAGTCAATTAATAGATCAAGATGGAAAGATATGTTATAGAAGTGAGGAAAAGAAGAGGATAATTGAGAAATATTACAATGGCTTGTATCAACAAGAAATAAAAGAAGAAAAGGAGATAGAAAAATATCTGAAAAAATGGAATTGCCTAGAATTCCGAAAAGTGTAAAAAATTATTAGAAGAAAGAATATCTATGATGGAATTAATGGAGGGAATTAAAAGACAGAAAAATGGGAAGGCGCCAGGTCCAGATGGATTACCAGCAGAGGTATATAAAACTCTACAAGCTGTACTTAGCAATGTGATGCTGCAAGTATTCAATGAACTGTTACTTAAAGCTAAAATTCCCGATTCATGGATAGAGGCATATATAACTTTAATATCAAAAGAAGAGGCAACAGATAAAGAATTATAGACCGATATCTTTATTAAATGCAGATTATAAGATTTTTGCATCAATCATTTATTTATTTATTTATTTAGATTTATATACCGCCCTTCTCCTTGCAGACTCAGAGCGATGTACAGCCAAATAAAAACCAAGTACACAAAAGTTAAAATTCCATAAAAAGAACAAATATAAGGTGGCCAATAATTAAAACAGATTAATTTAAAATAAATAACAAACTCTAAAAATACTAAAATGTTTAACAGGAATCAGGCTAAGCCGGCAAGCTGAAAAAGTATGTTTTTAAAGCCCGATGAAAAGTCCGGAGGTCAGAAATTGTTCTTAACTCTGGAGGAAGATCGTTCCAGAGGGTGGGAGCTGCCACAGAGAAGGCTCTCCCCCTGGGGGTTGCCAGCTGGCATTGTCTGGCTGATGGCACCCTGAGGAGGCCCTCTCTGTGGGAGCGAACCGGCCAGTGGGAGGCAATTGGTGGCAGAAGGCGGTCCCATAAGTATCTTGGTCCTAAGCCATGGAGCGCTTTAAAGGTGATTACCAACACCTTGAAATGCACCCGGTAGTCCACCGGCAGCCAATGCAGCTCTCGCAGGAGAGTGTCACATGGGAGCGCCCTGTCGCTCCCATAATACCCCGCGTGGTTTCATTTTGCACCAGTTGGAACCTCCAGGTGCACCCCAAGGGGAGCCCCATGTAGAGAGCATTACAGTAGTCCAGGCAAGAAGTGACGAGAGCCTGAGTGACTGTGCTTAGGGAGTCCCGATCTAGAAAGGGCCGCAACTGGCGTATCAGGCGAACCTGATAGAAAGCCCCCCTGGCCACTGCTGTCGTATGTTCCTCTAAGGACAGCCGTGGGTCCAGGAGGACGCCCAAGTTGCACACCCTTTCCGTGGGGGCTAATGATTCGCCCCCAATAACCAGCGGTGGCGTCAGCTGGCTATATCGGGACGCCAGCAGCCACAGCTACTCAGTCTTGGAGGGGTTGAGTCAAAGCCTGTTTCTCCCCATCCAGACCCGCACGGCTTCAAGGCACTGGGACATCACTTTCATGGCATCGTTGGGGTGGTCTGGGGTGGAGATGTACAGCTGAGTATCATCAGCATACTGATGGAACTCCATCCCAAAACCACGGATGATCTCACCCAGCAGCTTTACATAAATGTTGAACAGGAGAGGCGAGAGGACCGACCCTTGTGGCACCCCACACACTAGGCGCCTCGGGGTCGACCGCTGCCCCCCTGTCAACATGGATTGCTATCAGTTGGAGAGGTAGGAGGAGAACCACCGTAAAACGGTGCCCCCCATCCCCAATCCCTCCAACCAGCACAACATGATACCATGGTCGATGGTATCAAAAGCCGCTGAGAGGTCTAACAACACCAGGATAGAGGAGTACCCCCTACCCCAGGCCCTCCAGAGATCATCCACCAACGCGACCAATGCCGTTTCGGTGCTATATCCAGACCTGAAGCCGGACTGGAGTGGGTCTAAATAGACAGCTTCATCCAGGTACCGGGGGAGCTGCCACACTACCACACTCTCAACAACCTTCGCAAGGAAGCGAAGGTTGGAGACTGGATGGTAATTAGCCAAAACAGCTGGGTCCAGAGAAGGCTTCTTGAGGAGGGGCCTCACCACCGCCTCCTTCAAGGCGGCCAGTAGGGCACCCTCACTCAAAGAAGCGTTAATAATCCCCTGGAGCCAGCCTCGTGTAACCTCCCGGGAAGCCAGCACCAACCAGGAGGGACACGGGTCCAATAAACATGTGGTCGCATTCAGTCTTCCCAGAATCCTGTCCATGTCCTCGGGAGCCACAGGATCAAACTCAGCCCAGATAACACTCTCAAGACCTGCCTCAGTCACCTCACCTGAACTAACCCAGTCAGCGGCCAGATCTTCCCGAATCTGAGTTATTTTATCATCCAGATATTGAACAAAATCCTCAGCTCGGCCCTGCAAGGGATCCTCCCGCGCTCCCGAATGGAGGAGGGAGCGGGTCACCCTGAACAGGGCGGCTGGGCGATTATCTGATGACGCAATAAGAGCGGCAAAATAATTGGACTTAGCTGCTTTTATCGCCACTATGTAAGTCTTAATATGAGCTCTTACTAGTGTTAAATCAGATTCAGAGCGACTGGCCCTCCAATCGCTCTCCAGGCATCTTTTCTGGCGCTTCATCTCCCTCAGTTCCTCGGTAAACCAAGGAGCTAAGTGAGTTCGGCGCTGGGTCAGAGGCCGCAAAGGCACGATGCAGTCCAAGGCCTCGCTGGCCGCCCTATCCCAGGCAGCCACCAGGTCCTCGGCCGAGTCGTGTGTCAGTGTTTCAGGAAATGGCCCAAGCTCCGTCTGGAACCTATCAGGATCCATCAGGTGCCTGGGGTGGAACCACCTGGTCGGTTCCGCCTCCCTGTGGCGAGGTGCAGCGGTCAGAAAGTCAAGTCGAAGGAGCGAGTGGTAGTCCATGACAAGGGTTCAACACCTATATCCCCAATGTCAAGACCACTCAACCACTGACCAGAGACAAAAACTAGATCCAGGGTGTGTCCACCAATGTGAGTCGGGCCCTGAATTACCTGGGTCAGGTCCATGGCCATCATGGAAGCCATGAACTACCGAGCTATCTCAGATGTTTCACTGATAGATGGCAGATTGAAATCCCCCATGACCATAAGCCTGGGGGTACCACTCGCCACCTCGGCTACAACATTGAGAAGCTTGGACAGGGTCGTTGCCACCTGGCAGGGAGCCAGGTACGTGACTAACAGACCCATCTGCCCACCACGACCACACCTCACAAAGATGGACTCACACCTGGATATCTGAGGTACAGTGGCCTCCCTCGGATCAAGACTTTCCTTAATAATGACCGCTACTCCCCCATCCCTACCCTGAGCTCGCGGCTGATGGAATGCAAGGAAGCCTGGTGGGCACATCTCCACGAGGGGAACCCCACCCACATTGCCCAACCAGGTCTCCGTAATACCAGCTAGGTCCGCACCCCCCCCTTGAAGAAGGTCATATATGAGGGGGGCCTTATTTACGGACCTAGCATTGCATAACAACAGCAGGAGCCTCGGGTCCTGAGACTCTGAACAACCTGGGGAACGGGAATAGCTCTTTCATCGCTGAAAGATTTAAAAAATTATTAAATGAGTTTATACATTTGAACCAAAATGACTTCTTACCAAAAAGACAAATTAGGAAGCTATTCTGTATGGTTCATATCTTGGGAAAAATGGGAAGAGGGAGCACTAAGTATACTACTGACTGCTCCTCAGAGTAATCAAGATAATAAAGATTTGAAATGTAAATGCCTGCTAAATAGAAAGAGGGCTTTCCAAAGATGGGACAGTTTGTATACTCCTACTTTTAATGCTGGTATGCATTTGAATGGAAACAGAACAGAGTATATGAAACTTTGATATGAAAGTGAGTCAACTCAATAATTCCTTTACACAAATAGGTATGTGCATGCTCCTCCATAATACCTTTTTATCGTATTGAACTAACAATTTGAGTTGACTCATGTGATTCAAGTCATCAAAGTGACTTGGCACTCAAATGAAATTGATTTTATTTGTTGAATTGATTTTATTTGTTGAATTGATTTTATTTGTTGAATCTCAGTTGATCTGTTGTTGTTGAAATGATTTACAATAGATTTGGGATTATTCACATTCTCAGGGGAAAAAAATGCTCAGTCCAGTCATTGATTTAAAAATACTTATTTCTTATAACTTTAATGCAGGGGTGAAATCCAGCAGGTTCTGACAGGTTCTGGAGAACTGGTAGCAGAAATTTTAATAGTTCGGAGAACCAGCAAATACCACCTCTGGCTAGCCCCAGAATGAGGAGGGAATAGGGATTTTGTAGTATCCTTCCCCTGGAGTGGGGTGGGAATGGAGATTTTGCGGTATCCTTCCCCTGCCATGCCCACCAAGCCACATTCACCAAGCCACACCATGCCCACCAAGCCACGCCCACAGAACAGGTAGTAAAAAAATAGAAAAAATAGATTTCACCACTGCTTTAATGTATCTAACAAGTAATATATTTAAATAAAATATAATAATGTCATTGTTGGGAAATACCAGCCTGGTAGTGGGGAGACCTCAAGTGTGGGATTAGACTTGAATTCTTGTGCAGCCACAAGAGATCCAGATGCTCGATCCCTGAAGCTCTATAAAGCTGTATGATTCTGTTCCCAGGTGAAGGCTGACAGGTGGGGATGTTGTCCCCAATTCGGGTCTGAGCCTGGTGCTGAGACCAATGAAGGACACCAGACATGAGGTGCAGGTTTTGATTGCTTTTTATTGGGGTACCCCAAGGAAAAGGGCTCCTGGCCAAAATGCGAAGAGAGCCAAGAACAAAGGATTAAGGAAGCTTTATATATTTTCACTAAAGGAGAAGAAAAATCCCAGTGAGTTGCTTACATATTGGTCAGTTTGCCTACCAGTGGGATGGACCTCTCCTCTGCCTTTAGGGAGGGATATGGTTACCCAAAAAGGGCTTCAAAGCGGCTCAAGCCTATTCGCTTTTGAGGTGTAATGTGAAGCCCTAACAACATGAGTGGTAAAGTTTGCGGTGAGGACAGGTGAACTTCCTGGCATAGTTCAGCTAGCTGCTGTTTTTGTAAATCATTACATTTTTCTGCCATAGGACTACTTGCCAGGTGGTAGACTGAGTAAAGCTTCCAAGTGATGTTTAACTGTTCACACAACCCTTAGCTGTGAAATATGGATCACCATCAAATGATATACTATTTGGCAGTCCAAACCTAGGAATAATTGCTTCCAGTAGGACGTTTACTATTTCATGCTCAAGCAAAAGCCTCAGGCCATCTGTGAAGGTACACTCTAGTCCCGATACTTAAAACCTTGCTTTCTAGAAAATTCAGTGAAGTCTATTTCCCAAATTGTCCCTGGGTAGTTGCCTTTAAGTTGGATTCATAGGGGTGGGTTCCTGGCTACTTTTAGATGATTTCTGGCATAGATCAGACAAGCTGCTACAGCTTTGGAGGCAGCAGAACAGAGACCTTTGCCTACTACACAACATGTCACAAAGTCTACCAGTGCTTTTGACCCCCAGTTTGTACTAGCATGTAACCTTCCACCACCCATCATTCCTCTCCCTGCCTCCAATTGATGTGTCCTATGTCCTATCCTAGGGTGTATAAGAGAGTGGAGAAGTGGGTATGGAGAAATAGGAATTAGGTAGGCTGTTAATTCTAAGTGTCGTAGGGCGGCTTCCTTAGCAGCTCTATCTGCAACCCAATTTCCTTTTGTGTCAAGGGGTATCTTATAATGTCCCTTGAAATGTAAGACTGCTACTTGTTTTAGTTGCCAAACAGCCTCCAATAATTTTAAATTTTGTGGGCTATATTTAACAGTTAATTCTCTTGCATTTAATAATCCTCTTTCCTTCCATAAAGCTCCATGGGCATGCAAGACTCCAATGGTATATTTGCTATTAATGTTTGCCCCACAGCCAGCTGTAAGGCTCTAGTTAGAACAGTGTTCCCAACATGGGGCCCACACCTCACAGGGGGGCAATTTGATTTTTAATGGAGGCAATTTGGAACCTTATTTAAACCAAGTTAATGACCTTTTAGGCTTATTCCACGTGAGTAGGAGTTCATTTTTTGAATAGTAAGAAAAGAATTATATGTCATGGGGGGGGGGGCATCAGGATTTTAGAGATGTTTGTTGGCATTATCTATTCAAATAAAATAAAATAAAAATTCAAATATTTTCCTGTCCCCAGATTGTTGTCCCTAATTCAGGTCTGAGCTTGGTGCCAAGGCCAATGAAGGACAGCAGACACTAGGTGCAGGTTTTGATTGCTTTTTATTGGGGTACTCCAAGGAAAAGGAGTCCTGGCCAAAATGCCAAGAGACCCAAGAACAAAGGATTAAGAACGCTTTATACATTTTCACTAAAGGAGAAGGCGGGACAAGGCCTGATAACAAGAAATATCATCTAATAATCATTTTAGTAATAATTCTACAATTTGTTCTATTGGTTTCTAGCTGTCCTTTATTCCTAAACCTTGGCTAACGGATGTCCCAGGAATTATCTAATACACATTTGATTTGCTGCAGGCCATCTCTATTCCTAACTTTTAGCTAAGGTGTGCAAGTTGCCTAACTCTTGTTACTTTTATCAGCTTTCTAACTATCCAGAATTGTTACAAGCTTTACACATGCATATTTCCTGTGGATAAGCATTCTTTGTTCTTGCCAGACAGATTCCACAATTACAGGCTTCTTGATTTACTTTCAAGTATGTGCCATGACCTGGCTTTATTTTAGCAGACAGTCCATAAGGGAGACTCTTGTGTAATAGGCAGATTATAATGAAATAGTTAGTTTGAATTCTACACATGTAGATCTGGTTGCTTGTGCCTTGTTTGCAACAAGTCATTGTAGCAAACTCCCCAACAATATACACCCCAACAGCCCCTAATAAAAGAGTTTAAGTTGAAGTGAAAATATTATAAAAACAAGAGGATCAAAAATCAGGTCTTGCAAGGTAAATGATAAAATCCTGCTTTTGAAATCCTAAAACATATTAGAGGAAAGCACTCTTAATGTTGTGCCTGAAAAATCACAGGATGGAACAAAACCAGACATTTTTTCTGTAGAAGGAAACCCAGAGTCAAGGCATAGCAATAGAGAAACACTTGCTAGTTATTTTTTATAAAGTATTTTAATGTTCCATTTCATTGATTTTTTTTATTTTTCTGTTATTATCTTAAAAGCAATAAAATGTATTAAAAATAGTTTTTTAAAATAAGAAAAAAAATTAAAGAAAGTTTTGTTTCAAATGGCAGAAGCAATAATTTAAGAAGAACAAAGCCTCCATAGTAGATGATCTGCTGTGTGTGGTATTTCAATTGGGAATAGTTTAAACGTTTTACAACTGAGCTGCTTCTATGTCTGCTGATAACCTGACTGATGGGAGTTACAAATGAAAGGCAAACCCAATCTCTTTTTGAGATTAGCTGCCACTCCAATTTATCTTTGCATTTTAATAGGAATGAACCCTTTGTGGTTTCCTCAGTTAGTCGTGGATTGTATCCAGGGGTGGGGTTTTACTTACCTTTACTACCGGATCACGCCCGTGAATATGCCTTCATATGAATATGAAGGCATATTCATATTGAAAGGTCAATATGAATATGCCTTTCGTATTGACCCAAAACAAACTAACCTGCATTATGGTTTACAATAATGTGCATATTTAATCCTGGGGTTTTCTTTTCTTTTCTTCTGAATTAGTTTTATACATTTTTTTTCTTCTTTAAAATACATGAGTGCTTAATAAATAGTGTATTGTCTGGATCAATTTTTAATACAAATTATTAATAAACCAATAGTAAAAGTAATAATTATAATAACTTCCATAGTTAGAATACTAAAAAAAACAATCCTGGGGTTTTCTGCATGTTGAAATTAAGGAAGATTAAACAGGGAAAATGTGAAATAGTGTAGCAGTCTGACCAAATGAAGTTCAATATCAAAATTGCACTCTTTTTTAATCTACTGAAACAGAAATATTTAGCCACACATGTTTTGTTGACTGTTATTCCAAAAAGAGAGTTCTTCATTTCCCTACTATTACCACTGGAGGTCACTATGATTGTGCATACGTTTAAGCTCAGGTTGCACACTGCTTTGCTGCAGTTTGTTAGGCATAATTTAAAAGAAAAGGCAAACACACGATTAATATATTTCAAATAACTGCTTTCTGTTTATGGTAGAGGGAGATATAGCACAGATATAAGGATAAATATTTGATTTCTGAGGTAAGCTTCCCTTGTGGTAACGATAGAGCAAAACTTGTGTTTTTTGTTCAATAACAAACCTGGCTTGCATCACCGAAACCTGGCGAGGGACGGAGGGACGTGTTTCCCTCTCCGATTTATGTCCCCCAGGTTTTCAGGTACTCCATCAGCCTTGACTCCAGGGGAGGGGCGGGCGAGTGGCGGTAGTGATTAAGGAAAGTCTTAGCCCTAGGGAGGTCACTGTCCCTCAGATAGGTAGGTGTGAATCGCTCCTTTTGAAGTGGGATCCTGGAGTTTAGTCGGGTCTGTTGGTTACGTACCTATCACCCAGCTGCGTAGCCTCAGCCCTGCCTGCACTACTGGATGTCTTGGACGAATTGGCGGTGGAACTCCCCAACCTCTTGGTGGTTGGGGATTTCAACCTGCCCTTGGCTGGGGAGACATCTGAGCTGGTGCGGGAGTTCATGGCCTCCATGGTAGCCATGGACCTGACTCAGATTGTGCAGGCCCCAACTCATAAAGGAGGACACACACTCGACCTGATTTTTCTCTCTGGGCAGTGGATAAATGATCAGGGGGAGGGGTCTTTATCCATTAACCCCTTGTCATGGACCGATCATTCCCTCCTTAGGCTGGACTTTCCTACTGCCTTACCCTGCCACTGGGTTGCGGAACCGGTGAGTTGGTTCCGCCCCAGGCACCAGATGGAACCTGAAAGGTTCCTGATGGAGCTTGGGTCATTTCCCGCCTCCTTAACCCACGATTCCTCCGAGGCCCTGGTGGCGGCCTGGGAGCAGGCTGTGGTAGGGGCCCTGGATCGAATCACGCCTATGCAGCCTCTGATCCGACGCAGATCCCGGTGGCTCCATGGTTTATCACGGAGCTCAGGGAAATGAAGCATTGGAAAAGACACCTGGAGGGCAGTTGGAGGTCCTCCCGATCTGAATCCGACCGAACACAGTTAAGAACCTACATTAGGTCTTACCTTGTGGCAATGGAAGCAGCAAAACATCAATATTTCACTGCTCTCATTGCATCTGCAGAAAACCGCCCAGCTGCCCTGTTTAGGGTAACCCGCTCCCTCCTAAACCAGGGAGGGAGGGATGACCCCTTGCAGAGTCGAGCTGAGGATTTGGTCTCTGACTGGGCAGAATCCGCTGAAGAGACCGGGGCTAGTCTTGGTGAAGCCTTCTGGGTTGAGTTTGACCCTGTATAGTTGGATAAAGTGGACAGGATTATGGGTCGGCTGGGGGCCTCCACATGTATTTTGGACCTGTGTCCCTCCTGGCTTGTTTCTGCAGCCAGAGAGGTGACTGGAGATTGGATCCAGGCGGTTGTTAACGCTTCGCTGAGGGAGGGTTTTGTCCCCGCCTTATTAAAAGAGGTGGTGGTACGACCTCTCCTTAAGAAGCCCAACCTGGATCCGGACTCACTTAACAACTACCATCCTGTCTCCAACCTTCGCTTTTTAGCGAAGGTTGTTGAGACCATGGTGGCACAGCAATTCCCTCATTTCCTGGAGGAAATGGACTACCTTGATCCTTACCAATCTGGCTTCAGGTGCGGTCATAGCACGGAAACGGCATTGGTCACCCTAATGAATGATCTCTGGCGGGCCCATGATGGGGGCTGTTCCTTCATCCTGGTCCTTCTTGACCTCTCAGCGGCTTTCGATACCATCGACCATGGTATCCTACTGCAGCGACTCAGGGGGTTGGGGATAGGAGGCACTGTGTTGCAGTGGTTCTCCTCCTACCTCTCGGGCCACTCGCAGTTTGTATCGGTGGGGGGTCAGAGATCCTCCCAGAGGCCTCTCACTTGTGGGGTGCCTCAGGGATCGGTTCTCTCCCCCCTGCTCTTTAACATCTATATGAAGCCGCTGGGTGAGATCATTCGTGGCTCTGGGGTGAGATATCACCAATATGCGGATGATACCAAGCTTTACATATCCACCCTGGGCCACCCTGGGGATGCCCTTTCCGTGATGTCCCTCTGCCTGGAGGCAGTGCGGGTTTGGATGGGTAAGAACAGGCTCAGACTGAACCCTTCCAAGACCGAGTGGCTCTGGGTGCCGGCATCTCAGGATCTAGAGATACCATCCCTAGTGATCGGTGGGGAGATCCATACCCCATCCGACAGGGCTCGCAATTTGGGAGTCCTCCTGGATTCTCGGCTATCCTTGAATGACCATCTGATGGCTGTAACCAGGAGGGCTTTCGCACAAGTGTGTCTTGCGCACCAGTTGCACCCTTTCCTAGACCAAGATGTCCTCGCCATGGTCACTCATGCCCTTATTACTTCTCAGTTGGGTTACTGTAATGCCCTCTACATGGGGCTGCCCTTGGGATGCATCCGGAGAGTCCAGTTAGTTCAGAATGCGGCCGCGCAGGTAGTTATGGGAGCTCTTCGTTACTCCCGTGTTACACCTTTCCTGCGCGGGCTGCACTGGCTACTGGTTGTTCTCCGGGTTTGTTTCAAGGTGCTGGTGCTTACCTATAAAGCCCTACATGGCATAGGCCTGGGGTACTTACAGGACCACCTCTTGCCTTCCTCCCATCATCTGGTGCGCGCCCACAGAGCAGGCCTCCTCCATCCAAACAATGTCAGCTGGCGGACCCGAGGGGGAGGGCTTTCTCTGTCAGAGCCCCGACCCTCTGGAATAGTTTGCCCACCGACCTCAGGATGGCCTCTTCTCCTTTCGCCGCGGACTAAAGACGTGGCTGTTCCAGCAATTCTCTGATCATGGGGTTGTATAGTTTTTATAATTTTAATGGTTGTTATTGTGGATTTTAATCTTATTTTAATTATATTTATTGTGATTTGTATTGGTGACTGTTTTATGTAAGCTGCCCTGAGTCCTCAGGGAGAATGGCGGCATATAAATCACATAAATAAATAAATAAATAAATAAATAAATAAATAAATAAATAAATAATAAGAAAGGAAAAAGTGTTACCATATTTTCTGGCATATAAAATAACTTTTAAACACATGAAAATCTTCTCAAAAGTCAGGGGTCATCTTATACGCCAGGTGTTGTCTTATAAGCCAGTATACAATGTGCTGAAAAGTACTTCCGAGCCAGCCTGGAGAAGCTGTCCTTCTCCAGCTTCAGAGACAGGCGCCCTCTAGCTGAGCCATCATGCACTGCA
This sequence comes from Masticophis lateralis, assembly GCA_030761175.1. Lineage (NCBI taxonomy): Eukaryota > Metazoa > Chordata > Lepidosauria > Squamata > Colubridae > Masticophis > Masticophis lateralis. Next base: position 72,222,611 of record JAUDYJ010000004.1, on the reverse strand, counting down.
TCCCAGCCAGCTGCTACTGGAGCAGCCCCCTCTCCCCGCTCTCAGTGGTTTTCTCATGCCGGCAGTATCACATTGCATGCTACCGCTCAGATCGTCTTGGAAACAGGGAGGGCTGGGCAGGCAGGGAAAGCTTACCCACCCAATCCAAGCAGGCTTTGTATGCAGTGTGCACAGAAAATACATCTTTAATTTTTATTTGGTGTGCGTTGGCAGAGGGGTAGTCTTATACAGCGAGTATAGCCCAAACCCTATATTTTAACAGGAAAAGTAGGGGGTCGTCTTATACGTCCAGTCATCTTATATTCCGGAAAATACGGTAGTTGCATAATGTAACACATACTTACTGAGCCCACACAGAAAACATTAGTATGCAGTTCTCTCCTTTAGGTTTCAAAGCAATTGGGTAAACGGCTTAATCTTCCTTCCTACATTTATTTTCTTCATCTCTGTCCTTTAATAAGAGAAACATTTGCTAACTTGCCTTAGTTTTGTAATATTTTTCTGTTCCATAAATTCAAATTTTATTCTAAGAAAAGATAAAAACAGCCTATAACTGCAACATATATAAATTATGAAATCTGTGCTCTAGGCCTGTAAACTTACTAAACCAAAGAGACGAGCTGGATAAAGTAGACCCAGAAAGATTTGTGGTCTTAATTTATTATCTATCAAATGAGCCCACCCCCCAGATTTCCACATGAGCAGGAAACCTGAGTTGTGACATATTCACATTCAATGCCAGGATTAGCACCAGTTGACAGAGGTGGGTTTCAGCAGGTTCTGACCAGTTCTGGAGAACCAGTAGTGGAAATTTTGAGTAATTCAGAGAACCGGTAGTAAAAATTCTGACTGGCCCCACCCCCATCTATTCTCTGCCTCCCAAATCCCAGCTGATTGGGAGGAAGTGGGGATTTTGCGGTAACCTTCCCCTGGATTGGAGATGGAATGGAGATTTTACAGTATCGTTCCCCTGCCATGCTCACCAAGGCATGCCCACCAAGCCATGCCACCCCCACCAAGCCACATCCACAGAACCAGTACTAAAAAAATTTGAAACCCACCACTGACCAGTGGTATGTATGGGGGGAGGAGGGGCGAAAGCTGAATGGGATCAGAGTTGAAACTAGCATCATGGCATTGTGATGTAAGCCTTCCAATTTTTCTACTTGTGCTGCAATTGTGCATATATGCCCAAAAGCATCATAGTTTGCAATATGGCACTATTTTCCTCATTTTGAGAAAGCAATGAGATTGTGCAGATGCTGCCAAAAACCACAATGTCATACAGCTCATATGTTCATTTTATTCAGGTTCAGAATTCTTGAACAGGCTGGAACCAGTTTTTAAATCTCTGTATTTACTCAGAATATGGACATTATTAAAATCAGAGACTGTCATGCCCCAGTATATAATCTATTATACATCTAGTGGCTGGAGAGACAAATACCAAGTATATTGTTTGAAGCTGACTGAACCCATTTACCCATCAGCCTGCACTCTCAAACCAAGTGCACGCTGGGAAGCCAGACTCCATTTCCTTTAGCATTTGGAGAAGGCAGAAGCAAAAAGAAGAATCCATCTTAATCTGTGGCACATGGTCATCCAAGGACAAACCCACATCCCACACACAGAGCATCTGTCAGGTCCCAGATATTTCTACAGGGACCGTGGCATTTTGGTGGGAGGAAGGGGGAGGAATGGAGTGATCTGTATATGAAGTTTCTGTTTCTGTTTCCCTGCAATGATGTAGTGTGGGAGGGGTTTGTTTAGCATTGCTTTAAATAGCTGGTTTTAAGTTCTTGCCTAGATCTCGTTTCACAAACCTTTCAATAAAAGCTTCTTTTGGAACAACTGCAGTTTTAAGAGTCTTGCTTTCTTGGGAAGATTGGAGAGGTAAGACCTTACAGCATCTCTGGTGAGATTTAAATTGCTTGTATTTATTAATTGTTATGTTCAGCAGTAACGCAATACTGTCTATCTTGTATCTAGTTCTCATTGTATGTATCCTTATTTTCTCCAGATTCACCATATCCTGTTCTTTCAATAAAGCATTCAGTTCTATGCACACACTCTGTTTTATTGAAGGATAGGTGGGTTTAGCTGCATGTTGAGCTGCACACAGACTAACCTGTAGTGAGTACAGAACAGAGATTTCCACTAATTTAGCATTAATCAGACATGTCAAGTATATAACGTTTGTTAATAATCACAGTAATTAGATTTAAATTATGATCTTTTGGCTTTATGAATTTATAATAAATCTGTGTGCATTCCAAGATTGAAGAAAATCTATTTAGAATGCTGCTAGGTGAGATACCATGATACAAGGAAAGCTATGTGGCATTCTAGTGATTTACATGCTGTGTGTAGTACATCCACAAATTTTAGAGTTTGCCATTGAACACAATGGCAATATTTTTAAATGATATATCTTAGCTCCCAACAAATACATTTTTAATTTTTTAAAAATGTGTATCCCCACTATTTTGAAGTTGAATTTTCAAGGCAGATAACAATTTCTAAAATATAAAATAAATACTCTAAATACAGAAACATTGTTTTAAATTAGTGAGAAAATGATCAATAGTTTATCAATAGCTCTTAGGAAGAGAAACATGGTATGATTTTTTTTAATGGAAGAGACAGTAGGGCCAAACATAATGTTTGAAGGAACATATTCCACAGCTTGAGTACAGTGTAGCTGAAGACCATCCTACACACCTATTAAACAGACCTCTGAAATCAGGAATATTTTCAGAGATGTAATGGGAGGAATTACAATATACACATGATATGTAATTATACTACGGCTATGGGTTAAGCTCTGCAGACATCATACAGCATTTGCAAAGGTATATCATTTTATAGATATCATCATTTTGGTATCTTATGGTTATTATGAATGCTGCTATCTTGAGAATGGGTCTCCTAAAGACTTTTTTGGGATTACATTGGTATTTATGTCTACTTCATTAAGTTGTAATGTAAGGATTTCACTTAACATGCTGCTTGGAGCTTGCCAGTGTGGTTTGTTCAAGAAATATGGTTAAAATAACCCACCCCCAAGGTCCCTTCTAAGTGTTATTCTGTTATTCTGACACCTTGCCCAGGCCCTCCATTCAGCTTTTGGCACTCTCAGTTTTCCTGCCTGAGCAAGGGATTGGACTAGAAGACCTCCAAAGTCTCTTTCAACTCTGTTATTCTGTTATTCCTGAGCTAAATAGCTAAGACCCTCATTAGGATCCTCTCTCTTTAACTCCCTCTGGATTAATGCATTCAGGAGCTGCTTTTAGACATTCATTTTAATAAGATTTTTAGAAATCTTACCCATCTCTTTACCCTGAAGACCCAATTTCATTTGGAATTTAATCCTGTAGGAAGTTAGCACCCACCACTTTCCTAGAGGAATGAAATATTTTTAGGCAAGAAGCAGAAAAAGAGGCAGAATATTATATTTCCCTGGATGAGAAATAGATAAGCATGTTTTGAAACAGCTCCCATCTTCCTGCCCACACGCCTTTGTCAATGGGCCATTAAGGCCTAGGACAGTCTATTCTACATAACAAAGATCTACCTCCTTCAGGCAGAGCCATAGTAGGAATTGCCAAAGATCCAACCAAGATAGGATTAGCCCTCTACACAATAGCAGCACAAACTCACCATATGTGACCTGGGAAGCATGTGACCTGGGAAGCACATGTGACCATCAGCCAGCAAGGCTAGCTAAGATCCCACCACCTGGGAGTCTGACAACCAATCAGGATACTCTTTCTGGGCCCCAGGAAGTTCAAAGCCAGAGAAAGCATAAAACCTGGAGACTCGCTGTATCTGCCCGTTTCTGTTCAGGAACTCAAGCCATGTGATCCTGTCCATCATTAAACCATCTTTCCAAGCAGTCTCCATGTTTCCAGTGTCTTTTTCCCCACTTGGAGCAGAACCTAGGAGGTTGTTTCTTCCAACAATCCCAAACTGATTGCCCTTTTGGCATTTCTCTTGATACTTGTCCAAATTGCACCCCAAGAGGCCACACACATTTTATTTTTTTTAATTTTATTTTATTTCAAATTTATATACCACACTTTCTCCCGAGGGACTCGGGGCAGTATACAGCCAGATAAAAACATACAATACAAACATTAAAAACAATTAAAAAGATATATATTAATTTGGCCCCAATTAAAATAACAAACCAATTAAAAATATTTTAAAAGTATATTAAGCCAGCCCAGCTTGTTGAAAAAAGAAAGTTTTGAGGGCACGGTGGAAGGCACTGAGGTCTTGGATTCTCCTTATCGCTGGGGGCAGCTGATTCCAGAGGGTAGGTGCCCCAACAGAGAAGGCCTTCCCCCTGGGGGTCACCAGCCTACATTGCTTGGCTGATCTCTCAGTTCCTTGGTGGGTCAAGGGGCTCAGTGTCAAAGCGGCAATCAGCCCCGTTACCTTGCGTGGGGGAATTGCCCTCAATTAGAGATGTAATCATGACTTTCTCCTTGTGCATACTCTTTAAAAAAAAACTGGAACACATCTTCTAATTAAATTCATATTTATTGTAAAGAAAATAAAACATCTCACTAATTAAAATAATTACATGTTGGCAAAGATCCCAGCCTGGGACCTTCCTTGGCTGGAGAACAAAGGAAAGTTTTCAGAAGAAGGGAAAAGAATGCGGACATACGCAGTAGATACTGATAAGAAACTTGGCAAGCTATGGTAAGTCTGACAGTTCAGAAATAATAGCTCTGCTGGTAAATATAAAAAGCAGTGACACCCCTTCTTTTGCCAGTTGAGCGAACATCAGGTACATCATCAGATAAGGCACATCTTCTTATGCAGATACTCGTGCTGAGCTGCTGGAAGCGGTTTGTTGAGCATGTCTGCAATCTGATCATGTGTAGATACATACGGCAATTTTACAAAACCTTGTTTCACTAATTGTTTGATATTTCTATAATGGATGTCAATGTGTCTGGACCTAGAACCTGTGAAATGTGATTCAGAAATATAAACCACCGATTCATTGTCTTCCATCACTGTGATTGGTTGGATAGAACGTATTCAGATATCTGTGACCAAAGCATCAAACCACATTAGAGAATTACATGCATCTGAAACACAAGCATATTCAGCTTCAGTAGATGAACAAGAAACAAAATTCTGTTTATGCGCTTGCCAGTAAACAGGATATCCATTTAAGAACATCATATATCCAGAAGTACTTTTACGTGATTTCTTATCACTTGCCCAATCAGAATCTGCATAACAACATAATTCTGCATAATCGGTGTGTGTTGGTTCTAACAATAACTTCTTATGTTTAGTGTGCTTTAGGTATTTCAATAATTTCTTAACACATGTCCAATGAAACTGTTTTGCCTTACCTATGTGTCGAGATAAGAGATTAACACTAAATGCAATGTCGGGCCTAGTCCAACTACTAATGTACAACAGTGATTCAATAATTGAATAATAAAGTATTTGATCCTCGAACTCAGGACTTGGTTCATGTGTCAAGTTGTGAACATCTGTTTGCATGGGTGTCTTTGTTGTGTTAGCATCCTTCATGTTGCAATGATGCAAAACTTGTTCAATTTTTTCTTCTTGTGAAAGACTAAACCCCTTCCGTGTTTTTTCAATCTGAACACCTAAATAAGTGCTAATATGACCTAAAGATTTCAATGTGAAGTATCTCTGCTAAGCTTTGGCAAAAATCTCACTCATTTTCTTATTTGGACCAATATAAACAATGTCATCAACATAAACAAGAACTATCTCATATGCATTGTTAGATCTTTTTGTGAACACGCACTCATCAGTTTCGGACTTAATAAAGCCCATTGAATTTAGTTTGTCAGTAAGACATAAGTACCACATTAAACCAGACTATTTCAGACCATAAAGACTTTTGTTTAGATACCAGGTATCCCCTTCTTGCTGTCGGAATCCTGGAGGACCTCTCACGTAGATCTCTTCATCTTGGTCAGCATGTAGATAAGCAGTGTCAACATCGAACTGGAAAACTTCTAAACCAAGGATAGTTGCAGTGGCCAAAGCAATTTTTACACTTTCAGTTCTGACTGTCGGTGAGTAGGTATTTGTGTAGTCCTCAGGATAATGTTGAACGAAACCCTGAGCTACAAGTCTGGCCTTGTACGATGACTCACCATTTGGCTTCTTTTTGATTCTGTAGACCTATCGAGTGCCAACCACCTTTTTAATTGCTGGAGGTTTGCAGGTGTAAACACCTTAAGTTTCTTTAGACTGTCTATTTCAGCCTGCATTGCATCATACCACTTCTCTTGCTCTGAATCAGGAAGATGTTTGATTCGTGTGAAGTTATCGGGGGGAAGTGTAACATTACAAATCAAAGGCAAGGGTGCTTTTGTCAGTTGCCACGAATATCATTGAGGAGGGATTCCCTTTGTGGCCCTCTTGGAACGCCTCAGAACAATCATCCATTCTTCTTCCATTTTGTCCTCATCTTCATCATCGTCGCTAGCATCAGCATCCGTGACTTGCGAAGAACTGGTGGATGGAACATTTGTCAGTGAATCCTGATCATCAGGCTGTGTGGCATCAGCAACATCATCTTTAGGAAAATAAACTCCAGAATCACTGGAATGAATCCTGGACCAGTCAGCATCTTCCTCAAAATTGGCAGATTGGGATGTCACTATTGTACGATTAGAGTCAATAAATTTACTCCATTTTGAGTTGTCATCAATACCCATAAATCTCAGTCTCTTTGCTGCTGGACCTCCTTTCCTTCTTTGTGCTAAGAGAATGTTCACCATAGCGTATGAACCAAAAATGTGGAGGTTCTTGAGATCGGGCTTGTAGCCATACATCATGAAGAAAGGAATTTGATTTATTGCACTACTCCAAGTATGGTTGATGATGTAATTTGCATATTTGAGAGCTTCACCCCATGTTTAAGTTACTGAGGTTGGCGTCTTCTAGAAGACAACGCATTATGGTTTGCAGGACCCTCTGTCTTCTCTCTACGATCCCATTATGAGCTGGAGTGTAAAGAGCCAAAGTCTGAAGAAGAATTCCATTCTTACGTATCCAGTCCTGGAAACGCTGAGACATGAATTTGGCACCACAATCACTCTGGATTCTGGCGATGCTTACTCCGTGTTGGGTAGAAACGAGGGCTGCAAAGTCTTTAAAGATCTGAAAGGTCTCAGATTTTTCTCTCATAGGATATACATATCCATATCTAGAGTAATTATCAACAATTGTTAAAAAATATTTTCTACCACCAATTGTTGGCGGAAATGGACCAACTATGTCAGTGTGTACCAAATCAAAAATGCGTGTTGACAGGCATGTAGCACGTTTTGGAATGGCTGCTGCTTTGGATTTGGCTTTCTTGCAGACAGCACAATCCAGAAACACCTTACACCCCTTTAGATCCAAACCCTTTGTGAACTCCAGCATTTTCCTAAGAACCAGGAAGCTGGCATGCCCCAATCTTCTATGCCACTTATGGATGCACCTGGAATGCAAAGGTTTACCAGCTAGTGAATTTTCAACATTAACAGTTTTATGAGGAGCCTCAGGCTTGCTCTGAGCAACCTGTTTCCCAATTTTCTTTTTGTTGGCTTTAGGAGCCTTTGGAGTAGCAACAGGATCTCTCACTGGGACATCTCTCTCTGGGCCTGTGCTCTCCTCTTTTGGAGTTTGTATACTTGCCTGTGCTTGTGATTTAGACTTTGGTTTTAAGTAATAAACACCACCAATTAACATGGTTTCAGCAACAATATCTCCATCTTTAACTATGTAACTTGCTTTCTCGAGGTGGTGAACCTGGAACTTTAACACTCTAGACAAGTGAGCCTGACTAAGCAAACTAATAGTTGCTGTTGGTATGTAGTAAACATCAGAGATGAGTGCATTGAACTCTTCAACATAAACAGTTCCTTTTCCTTTGACCTGACAAGGATGATTGGAAAAAGAATAAAGTTCACGTAGTTCAGGTTCAGGCTCGTGCATCTCTGTGAAAAGTTCTTTTCTGTAAGTAACATGCAAAACTGCACCACTGTCCAAAGTCCACAAAAGCCATCTGTCATACTCTGGATGAGGTTGTGGATCATTGCTTAAAGCCAATGTGGCGAGTGGAGCTTGCAAATCACGCCTTGGACCACGATGACTTTGTCTACCGCCTCTGCCTCTGCCTCTGGAGTTTGTTACTCTAGGCTGGTACATGACGAGAGCTGGAACTCGTTGGGGACAATCCCAGGTGGCATGTCCCACATGGTTGCAGATGTTGCATCTTGGCATCCTTGGAGTGTAGGTCCTTCCTTGGAAGGAACGCCTAGCTGGAACTCTTGATGTGGGTGGTCCTCTCAAATGTGGCGTAGCTAACATCAGTGCCTCTTCTTCAATTAAAAGTCTGCATACATTGTCCACTATGCGTTGAGCAATAGGCACTTGGTTAATCTTTATAATGGCATCTTTCCATTCATAGTTCAAAGAGTTAATGATAATGCTGGTCATTTGAATATCTTCAATAGGGTAGCCCCTTTCCCTCAATTCTTTCCTCTTACCTTTCAGTTTGGTCAAATGTCCTCCAATTTGTTCACCAGGTTTCAATCTCGAACCATGGAATTCAGACATGAGCAAAATGAAGACTCAATTGAGACAGGCCTGTAACAATTTTCCAATTGGACCCAAATTTGTTGGGCTGTTGCATCAGGCAGAAATGTAACCTGCAGTTCATGGACATCAATAATGTTGTGCAGGCTTTAGTTTCTAAGTCTCTTATTTCAGGCATCCATGGTTGGGCAGGAGGGTTAAACACCATATGGTGGATACCTTCTCTACATAGCAGAAGTCCAACCTCACTGATCCAGGCCTTGTAATTCTGCCCTGACATCTTTAATTTTGACTCACCAGCCAGTGAAGCAACAGAGTATGCCTGTTGAGGAATAGGCATTTGAGGTGCTGGCTGTGGGGGTAAAGGAACTTGTTGTGCTGGAGGTGGACCAGAAGCTGGCCCTGGTTGTACAGCTGGAGGCATGTGTGCATGAGCTTGTAGCTGTGGCATTTGAGCTGCAATATTAAAATGACTTGCTGGAGATGCAGCCATCAGCCTTTGCTGCATTAAGCGTTGTTGTGCTCCATCTAAAAAGACACCAGCACCACCAGGGGGTGCTGAAAATTGAGCCTGTAGAGACTTGTGGCATTGCAGGCTGAATCTCTGAGTGAGTTAAGGACATATCTGACAAAGTCTGTTGCAATGCCTGCAATCGCTCTCTCAAATCGTGATGCATTTCAGCTTTCTCTAGTAAATTACTTTCGCCAGCAGATGGTGCTGCAACTTTAGTTCTGGCCAGCTCAGATAATCTTTCTGCCTGCATGGCATTGTATGTAATTTGAGAATGGAGAGGGTCATGTGACAAATGTGATGTGTGCACAGCTCTCTGTTCTGATTTGCCTGACACAATATCCACCAGGGGGATATTGAGGAAGAAGAAGGCAAAATGGCGTTTTTAGAGATTTCAAAGGCACTAGACTCTCTCTTATCTGGCTCAAGCCTAGATAAAGCCATTTTTGCCTGGGATAGCTCACGTTCAAAAATTTCTATCTGGTCATGATAGCCTTTTATAGCTTGCTCACGAGGGGTGATCCTAAAGGTTTGAGAGGGATAATAAATTGTTTCTCTCTCTGGGAGAAAAAGGGCTTTGTGGTTTGTGGAAATTTTGGCTTTCCCCAAGCGTTTCAAATTCAGAAGGTTCTAGGAATACAGTTTGAGAGCACGCATAATTAGAAGGGGGCATTACTGACCTCAATCGTAGTACTTCGCCTTCAAAAGCAGCTTTTCTGTTATTTTCCTCCTGAAGTTTTCTGTCTGTTAGTTCTTCTCCTGCTTCTAGCCAAGTGGCTGATGCCAGGGGCTGAAATCTTGAAGATTTTTCTATCTCCTCTTCATCCAAAGAGGATAAAGCTCTGGGCTTCATTTTGCCCCTTTCCTTCATTTTGCCCTTTTTCTTCTTTCTCGGCATCTTAGAAGTTAATTATTTAGTGTTCCACAGTCACTAAATCAACTATCTGTCTAATTAGCCTAGACGGTCATGATCAAAAGTAACAAACAAGGAAAAGCCATAAATCAACCATTGTCTGCTGCCATTGTCAGAGTGGCAATCAGCCCCGTTACCTTGCATGGGGGAATTGCCCTCAATTAGAGGTGGAATCATGACTTTCTTCTTGTGTATACTCTTAAAAAAAAAAACAGAATACATCTTCTAATTAAACTCATATTTATTGTAAAGAAAATAAAACATCTCACTAATTAAAATAATTATATGTTGGCAAAGATCCCAACCTGACCTTAGCTGGCTGGAGAACAAAGGAAAGTTTCAGAAGAAGAGAAAAGAATGCGGATGTGCGCAGTAGATACTGATAAGAAACTTGGCAAGCTACGGTAAGTCTGATAGTTCAGAAATAATAGCTCTGCGGTTAAATATAAAAACGCAGTGACACTCCGGCCTCTGCAGCCCCATTGGGGAAAGCTAATGGCCCTCTGGCCCCACGCACACATCAGTAAGGGAGGGGCCAGGGACCCCTATAAGAACCCCTGCACAGGGACTGCTCCCCCCTGCTCTTGTTCTACTTCCTATGGGACTGATTCATGGGCTCAATCCAGGCATGGATGCCTCCATGCCAGGGAACTCATTTTACTTACTTCTTAATAAAGACTTGATTTAATGGATCAGTATCAGATGAGATACAGATTTATAAAGGTACCAGACAAGGATGCCCTCTTTCACCGCTGCTATTTATTTTAACACTTGAACCACTTCTTAAGACAATTAGACAGGATTCGGAAATTAAGGGCTTAAAAGTTAAAGGGGAAGAATATAAACTCCAAGCATTTGCCGACGATTTGGTTTTCATATTAGAAGACCCCCTTATTACGGGACCAAAATTACTTACCAAATCAGATGAATATGGGGAGGTAGCGGGGTTAAAAATTAATAAAGATAAAACCAAAATGTTAACTAAAAATTTGTCAGGTGCCCAAAAGGAACAGATCCAAAATATTATGGGGATTAACTGTGTCAAAAAACTTAAATATTTAGGTATTTGGCTTACAAACAGATGTTCTTCTATTAAAGAACTCAATTATTCTAAATTATTAACAGACACAGCAAATGATGTGGAGAGATGGCGGTGCATTCAGATCTCATTTTTGGGTAGAATTGCTGCGATAAAAGCCCATGTTTTACCGAAATGGATCTTTTTATTTCAAACAGCCCCTGCAAGATTAGAAAAATTTTTTTTTAGGAAATTAGACCAAATTCTAAGTAAATTTATTTGGCAGAGTAAAAAGCCCCGTATAAAGAGAAAAATGTTGCAAGAGCACAACAAGAGGTGGCTTGGGGCTCCCAATGTGGGAGCTTTATTACCTAGCCTCATCCCTGGTTTGGATAAAAGATTGGGTGATTCTCTCAAGAAGACTTGATTTGATTGCATCCGTGCATGCTGACTTTTCTTGGAAGCGCCCTCAACGAACCATCATTCTTTTTGAGATCCCTCACAAAGTGGTAGCAGAGGATGGTTTGAGGCAATGCTTCCAAGCCTGCAGAAGCAAGATGCCAGGAGGTTCCAGCAAGAATCCCATGGAGATGGATGATAGGACTTCCCCGGTTATGACCAGGAGTCTCCAAGCAAGGTTGGCAGCCCTTCATCCAGTCCTTGATGCGAGCTTCAATCCAGAGGAGGGTACAGATGATCTATATGCCTCCAGAAGACCCAGCAGAATGCAAGGGACTGCTTCGCATGCTTCCCTGCGGCTGCAAGCCACAGAGGAAGGCATGGAAAGCCAGCAATCCACCCAGGACTGTCAGGACACTGAGGATGCAGCCAGGGACCAGGCCACCCCCAGCATGGACCAGTTCACTGGTGAGGAATGCAGAGAGCTGCTAAGAACACTCCTAGCAGCCCGAGGGATGTCTGGAGCCAAGCCACTGGGACACCAGCACAGGTGGCCTCTGGGCACTGGGTAAGCCCTTCCCCAGTGTCCAGGAGGCTCCCCAACATGATGCCGGCCACCCTGGGGACCCCCGGGGCTCTGGAGCTTTTGGTGGGAAAATTCCCACCAAATCACAACCTGCAGCTTCTGGGGCCAACCAGAAGCAACATGGCGGCCCCCAGGCCACCTACTCCAGCGAGGCTTGGTAGGCCTCAGCTAGGCCATGAGGCCCAGCAACTGATGGCAGCCAGCCGAGGCAGCATGCAAATTGCTCGCCCCCCCCCCAACAAACCTCAAAGTCTGCCCAGTCACTCCTGCTGCAGTGGGCATCAGAGCTGCAATCCAAGTCCTTATTGCAGTCCTGGAGTCCACAGGGGTAGTGAGGGAGCAGCCAGCCTCCCTCATTACCCCCAGGAGACCAACAAGGGGGGGAGTCCAGACTGGAGTCCCCCAGCCAGGACTCACACCTCTGCGGGCCCCAGTCTTCCCAACACCCCCACCGAGGCAACAGAGGACTCACCTCAACGTCTTCAGAGGGCCTCCAGCTGAGCCTCCCGACTGGCTGCCTCCTCCAGAGTCTTCAGGACCAGCAGTGGGCCCCTCCAGGCAATCCTCGTCATTTTCGGGCTTTTCTGGCCCCATCCTGCAGCCTTCGCCCCCCGGTAAATGTTCCAGTACTGGGAGGGTTTCCAGAGGAGTCTTCAGGGCCTCACAGGCTTGGGCCCAGGCCTAGCCCTGAAACACACAGAGAGAGGTCAGCTCCTGTTGGCTCCTGGGCCAGAATGAGCTCTGAGCATGCTCAGCAGTTCAGGCATCTTCAGTTCGCTCCACCTGGGAAAAAAAAAAGAATAATCAGAAGAAAATACCAACACCAGCCAGCAGAGGGATCCCTCTCCCATTCACTTCAATGGGACCCAGGCAAAGGTACCATGGACAGCAAAATACAACCATATTTTCTACTCCTGCTTATTCCTTTTCTTCAGTACTTCTGAATAATTTTGAAAAATTACATCTGGGGGGTGACAACTTCAATATATGGAACAAAGAAATACAGGTATGTCTCTTAAAAGAGGGGACCCTAGAAATGGTTCTAGATCCCCCACCTTTCCCTTGGGGACCTCAAGAAGAGTGGTACCGCAGGAGAGCCTATACCACTCTACTGAGCTCACTAGATGCTAAATTGTACCCTAGCATTCCAAATGGGCTCATGGCGATGAAATTTGGGGGTTGTTATATAGCCTATTTAATAATGATAGCTTGGACTCCACCACAAGTTTTACATCAGAATTCTATAATACCAAGCTAAAATTTGGGGCTAGCATGGCTGAGCACCTGGGAAAGTTGAAGGCACTCAGGGCAGAGCTGGTGCTCAGGGACTACTCCATGGCTGAGGCCAACATGGTCGCTGTTATCCTGGCATCCCTGGACAAAAGTTGGGGCAATTTTATTGTCTCACTAGAGGGAACCAGGAAGGAAGCCATGACTCTGTCCTACCTCATAGTGAGGCTCAATGAGGAAGACAGGAGGCATAGAGATGCGGGAGAGTACACCAGGGCCACAACTCATTGCATCAACAGAAGGCACCAGAGTTCAGAGCAGGTTAACACTCTACCCAAGTGTTCCATCTGTGGCTCTGAGGAGCACCTGAAGAAGGACTGCCCCCATTACTTGTAAGGACCTAAGCATGGCTCCAATCAAGGAAGAGGCAGGGGGTAGAGAAGGGCGCCTGGTGGGGGCAAAGGTGGTGCTAAGGGCAGTTATGTGTGTACTAGTTATCTCACCCCCGCCACTAGGGCTGATGGCCCTACTGGCCTCTGGTTACTGGACTCTGGGGCTTCATCTCACATTGCTAATTTGAGGCAAGGCTTTAAGAGCTTAAGGAGAATTAACTCCTCCATTAAGGTTGCAAATGGTAACAATGTTTTGGTTGTTGGAGAGGGCACTGTCTCTGTACCAGGGCTGGGCAATGTTGAAGGTATATTACATGCTCCCTCTATAGCCAATAACCTGTTAAGCATAACCAAGCTACATAATGATGGCAGGGTGGAGGTATTGTTTCGCAAAGGGGGAGGTCTCATCACTCAAGACAAGAGAGTCATTGGGAGTGTTACCATTATAAATGGTTTGCCATACTTCTTCCCCGAGTACCCAGCCACAGGAGACAGGGTGCCACCTCAGAAGGGGCCTTCACACAGAGAGAGAGGAAGGCTCCATAGCCAACTCTGAGGCTGTCAAAGATGCACAAGACTGAGGCAGTTGTGCCCATGCTGCCTCAACCAGCCTCACAGCCTTCCAAGGCCAACACGGGAAAGAAACACAAGCCTCAGCAGGGACCTAAGGCAGATAAGCCCAAAAAAGGGCCTAAAGTGCCACCACCGCCCAAAGCAACCAGAGCCAAGTGGGTGTCAGTGGGAAAGCCACTCCATACTAAATGTGCCCACCTCTTACATTGGAGGTTAGGCCATGCGAGCTTCCCAGTGGTTAAAAAAATGGGGGAATTTGCTGAGGGGATTCACCTCCAAGATTGTGAGGTGTTTCTGGACTGTGCCATCTGTAAGAGGGCAAAGAGGAAGGCTGCCCCAATACCTAAGGTGTCACAGTGTAAGACCCAATACCCATATCAATTAATACATGTTGATTTGATTGGGCCATTTACACCATCCCTAGGGAAAAGGCAGTATTTCCTCACTGCTGTCAATGACTTCTCAAGGTATGGCCATGTGTATACCCTCATGGAAAGGTCTGAAGCCTTTGATGCCATAAAGTCACTGTACAACTACATGGAGACTCAGTACAAGACCAAAATTGCACAGCTGCAGACTGACCATGGGGCTGAGTTCATGTCCCGAAAATTCCAGGACTGGGTGAGGCATAAGGGCATACACCATTTTCGTACAGAACCTTTTACCTCTGTGCAGAATGGTGTGTCAGAAAAATGTAATGGCAGTCTGCAAACCATGGTGCGCAGCCTGATTGTAGATGCTGGGGTTGTGGAATCGTACTGGGTGGAGGCGGTACACTATGCCAACTACACCCTGAACTGCACCTGAAGCAGTGTTGTGGACCAGACCCCATATTTTCTGGTACACAGTAGGAAGCCAAGTTTGGGGCACTTGCATGTGTTTGGCTCCTACGCTTGGGTGCACATCCCCAAGCAGCTGCAGAAGAAGGGGAGATCCGTTTCTCAGAGACTGAGGTTCTTGGGCTATGCCTCTGGCTCCAAAGTCTAATGATTCCTGGGAGAAGGGGGCAGGACTATGATTTCCCAATCTGCCTCCTTCAAAGAGGACTCCAATTGGACACAGATTCACTCAAATGATCTGGGCCCATACATCAACCAACCCAGCAAGGCCGCACCAGCCACAACACCGCATGAGACAACCACAGACCCTGCCACCGATGAGAGAGAGGGACAGGATGAAGAGGTCAGCCTATCTGGTCCAGATGAGGAGGATGAGCCGTCCAGTCCTGAAGGGGAAGACACGCCATCTTCACTTGACTCTTCACCTCCAGCGACACTTCAGAGGCCCATGATGCCCAATGCCTGGGAGCGAGGGTCTCCTCATCCCGGTTGTGAACAGCCAGTTGGCGAGGAATCTGCAGAGGAAAAGGGTGGTGAGTGGCAGGAGGTCAGAAGGTCAAAGCGGTCCAACAAGGGGGTCCCATCTAAGAGAATTGACATTGGGCACATCGTGTCCGTCTACAGCATCCTGGTCACCCCAAAGACTTTATCTGACACCTAGGAGCTACCCATTGACTGACACAACCTTCTGTGTAAGTGTTTGTGTTTGGTCCTGTAAACTTGTACATGTCTATGACACCTGCTTGCCATCTCATATACATTCTCTGGTACCTGTCATTGGCTGGCAAGAAGGGGAATTGTTAGGTGTTTTTGTGCCAGCCATGGCAGTTTCTTCAAAGGCCACCAGATGGGAGCAAAGGGGCATCTTTGATCCCACTGGTGGGTCAAGGGGCTCCAGCCCCTGCAGCCCCATTGGGGAAAGCTAATGGCCTTCTGGCCCCACACACACATCAGTAAGGGAGGGGCCAAGGACCCCTATAAGAACCCCTGCACAGGGGCTGCTTCCTCCTGCTCTTGTTCTACTTCCTATGGGACTGATTCATGGGCTCAATCCAGGCATGGATGCCTCCATGCCAGGGAACTAATTTTACTTACTTCTAAATAAAGACTTGATTTGATTGCATCCTTGCATGCTGACTTTTCTTGGAACCATCGTTCTTCGTGAGATCCCTCACACTACAGAATGGCAGCAGCTATGTTCTGGGTGTGGGTGTATGTGTGTCAGGCAGATGTCCTGGGGTTGCATGTGCACACCGCAGTGGAGCAGCAGTCTTGGCCACAGGGTGGCATCGTCCCCAAGGGTCACCCACCCACCTACTGGCTGGGCCAGCAGTGACATGTCCTCCTATCATGGGCTGTATGCAGGACCCAAGGCAGAGGGAAAGATGAGCAGCAGGCAGTCACCCAGAGGCCCCACAAAAGCCAAGTGCACCAAGCCCAAAAGGTGAGCAAGCCTTGCCGTGTCCATCCGAGGTGGCTCTTTGGCTGAGCGCAGTAGGTCTCCCTTCCCCACCATTGGCATCAGCCTTATCTTCCAGAGCTTCCATGCACTTCTGCTGGCCTGAATGCCCTGCCCTTCAGATCCCAATGGGGTCAGCACATGGTTGCCCATGAAGGTAAGGCTGATGGTAGGTGGCCCTTGAGGGAGACATTGCACTGGGGCTGAGACTGCATCTTCACTGTGGTGCATGCGTGCAGCCCTGTGACATCCACCTGCCCTCCAAGAGTGCTACCACCGCCGGGAACTGGCCCCATTGGGATCTGAAGGGAAGGGCACTCAGGCTGGTGGAGGTGCATGGAAAGTCTGGAGCTCCTTGAGGCCTCAGGACAGATCAGGTCATGCAAGGCTTTGCTCCCCAGGAAGAGCTCTATTATGGAGTGTTGTGTGTCCAGACAAGGTGCTTTGTTTCGAGCCTTAAGAAGCGGTAGGAGGCATAGGGAGAGAAATGATAGGAGGAAGAGGGAGAGAAGTGGTAGGAGGCTGAGGGCAAGAAAAATGGGAGGCTTTGGAGATGAGCACCCTTCCCAGCCCCACTTCCCTAAGGGGGCACCTGACTGTGCTTACTCGTTCTGCTGCTGGAGCAGTCAGGAGCAGCCTGGGTCAGGCGTTCAGGAGCAGGCCAAGACGAGTGGGAGGCTGCTGCATCATAGGCCACAGCAAAGGCAGGCAAGCAGGCTGGGCCGTGGCTACATGGTCGAGACAAGGGAGCCAAAGAGCAGCTACAGCTATGCCATGGTGTCAGTGGTGGTCTGCCAATTTTTAAACAACCAGTTCTCTGCCCCAGTGACTGGCTGGGGGGGCATGCCTGGCTGGGTGTGACTGGGTGGACATGGCCAGGGTGGGTGTGAACCGGGACTTATGTGGTGCTAAGGCAGGACTTCCTGAGACCCTCCCTCACTCTCATTATACAGGTAATCCTCCAGTTACAAATGTAATAGAGCCTGCCAATTACATTTGTAACCTGGGGATTCATTTCATTGAATTACTTTAAATGAACGTGATCACGCCCTGCTTTCCCCAATGCATTTGTTAATCAAATGAACAGGTATTTATTTTTTTTATTTTTTTATAAAGTTTTTATTAGTTAAAAATTATGAACAAACAGATACAACAATACAACATACAAAACAATTGAACATAAATCAAGTCTTACGACTTCCTTTTTAAAGTTATCACATCGGTAGACTGTTTTTATATACTTATCTATATATCTATATATTTACATATAAGGCAATATGATAAACTCCATATTTAATTTGTTATATTCCTTAGTTAGTATTCAATTTTTGTCTCTAGTTTGACCCCTTTTTTGTGTCCCTATGTTTATATTCCTTTCTTTTTCTCCAACCAGTTATACTATTTTTGCCATACTGAGTAATAATCTGTATCATCTTTTTCTTGTAATTCTTTTCTAAGTCTATTCATTTCTGCACATTCTGTAATTTTGGTGATTATTTTGTTTTCCGTTGGTATGTCTTCATGTTTCCAATTTTGAGTGAAGTGTATTCATGCTGCAATTAGTATGTGGATAATTAGATATTTTATTTCTTTCTTGTAATGCCCTGTAATTACTCCTAGTAGAAAGATTTCCGGTTTCATTTCCAATTTCTGATTTGTGATTTCTTCTATTTGTGTCCTTATTTCCTGCCAGTTTTGTTTCACCTTTCAACATGACCACCACATATGGTAGTAAGTTCCTTTTTCTGATTTGCACTTCCAACACGTTGAGGAGGTATTGGGAAACATTTTTGCTAGGCGCAGGGGGGAGGTGCCACCAGTAGAACATTTTGTACAAGTTCTCTTTGTAGGGTATAGACATTGTTAATTTATAATTTACATTTCATAATTTTTCCCATTTGTCCAATTTGATGCTATACCCAAATTTTTTTGCCCAAATGATCATATTTTCTTTGACCACTTCTAATTTATATCTTAATAAGTAATTATATATTTTGGCTGTCATTTTCTCATCTGTTCCTTGTAAAATTTTGTCTAATTCATATGGCTCTTTTTGGAATCCACATTGTACCAAGTCTGTCTTGTACCTGATTCTATCTGTAAATATGGCCACCAGCCAATGTCTATACCCTGTTCTTCAATTCTTGTCTCGATTGTAACTCTCCTCTGCTGTTCAGTAGTTCTTTGTAGGTTCTCATTTTCTCCATATCAATGATGTTAGGATAGATCTGCGCCTCCATGGTTGATAACCATCCTGGAATTTTATTATCTATTTTTCTAATCTCTTGCCATGTTCTATATAGTGCATCTCTAATGATGTGTTGTTGAAAGTATCTGTTATGTTTATCTCTCCCCTCCCACAAAAATGCGTGCCAACCTCTTTGCAAATCAAAACCATCTAAAATTAATGTTCTTTTATTTTTAAGGTCTATCCAATCTCTTATCCAAATCAATGATGTCGCCTTGTAGTACAATTCCCAATCTGGTAATACTAATCCTCTTTTTTCTCATGTATCTTGAAGGTATTTTATTTTAATTCTAGCCTTCTTCCTCTGCCAAATATAATTTGCTATCATTTTATTAAAATCTTTAAAAAATTCTTTTCATGGCTGAATTGAGATTACTTGGAAGAGATATAGTATTCTGGGTAATATATTCATTTTGATAGATGCAATTTTCCTTAGAAATGATAGTTGTAGCTTGTGTCAAAATGTAAATCAGCCCCGTTCCCCCCCCTGGGGAAACTGTAATTAATTAGAGGTGAATGGATCTTGTTTTCCTTGGTGTATACTCTCAAAGAAAGAAAACACAAAGTATATATTCTAAGAAACATAAACAAAAGTATATATTCTAAGAAAGCTACCATAATGTTCAGAATGGAAGCTCAGCTGGAAAATACAAATAACGCAGTGACAACCCCTCCTTTCTCAGTTGAGTGGACATCAGGTACTGCCATCAAATAAGGCACATCTTATGCAATTGATCATGTGTAGACACATACTGCAATTTTACAAAACCTTGTTTCACTAATTGTTTGATATTTTTATAACGGATGTCAATGTGTCTGGATCTAGAACCCGTGAAACGTGAATCAGAAATATAAACCACAGATTCATTGTCTTCCATCATGGTGATTGGTCAGATCGGGTGTGTCCAGATATCTGTGACTAAAGCATCAAACCACATTAGAGAATTACATGCATCTGAAACATAAGCATATTCAGCCTCAGTAGATGAACAAGAAACAAAATTCTGTTTTCGCACATGCCAGTAAACAGGACATCCATTTAAGAACATCATATAACCTGAAGTACTTTTACATGATATATATTCTAAGAAACATTTTATTATATAAAAAAAAAAACTACCTAACTACATCTTACTGGCAGTGATATCTCAGAGATGGACAAAGGGAGAAGTAAATCAGTAAGTTAGAAAGAAAGAATGTGGACATGTGCAGTAGCTCAGAAATCACAAGACAGTCTTATCTCTGTGATAAAGTCTCTGGCAAGCTACTGTAATGTCTCAGAATGGAAGCTCAGCTGACAAATACACAGAATGCAGTGACAAGGGGGGAGGGTTATGACATCCGGCATGTGTTGAGGGGGGCACCTCCAGACCAATGGCAGTCGGGCCATGGATGGATGGCGGTGGGGTTGGAGCAGGGCTGGGATTGCTGGCCACCCAGGGGGAGAGGATGGGAGCACTGATTCCAGTTGCGATGAGGAATGGTGGCAGATGGATGAACCGAGGGCCATATCGAAATCTCAGAGCTCGCCCCTGCTATCTTTGAGCGGTGACGTGCTTCGACTCTCTTGGTTCCACACAACCTACTGGGGGTTTGAAAGAGGGGGGCACTGGGCTCAGGTTGGTTTATCTTAATGCCAGGTCTGTGGTCAACAAAGCTCCCCTCATTTGGGATTTGATTGAGGAGGAAAACACAGACCTGGCTTGCATCACGGAAACCTGGTTGGGTCTGGACGGAGGTGTCCCTCTGACAGAACTTTGACTGCCAGGTTTCCAGGCGCTACACCAGCCTAGGGCCCAGGGCAGGGGAGGGGGGTGGCGGTTGTTATTAGAGAGACCCTTAGTCCGTGGGAGGTCACTGCTCCTAAGATAGATGGATGTGAGACCCTCCTCATGAAGTGGGACCTGTACAGGCAGTTGGGCTTGTTGGTTGTGTACCTGTCTCCCAGCTGTATAGCAACAGCCCTGCCTGGGCTACTCGATGCCCTTTCGGGGCTGCTGGTGGAGTTTCCCAGACTTATTGTGCTGGGGGACTTCAATCTGCGATCCCTGGGTGGGGGGTTGGGGGTGGCTCGGGAGTTCATGGCTTCCATGGCAGCCATGGACCTTACTCAGGGTATTCAGGACCCAACACATGAGGAGGACCACACACCCAATCTTGTTTTTGTCTTGAAGCAGTAGCAGGTGGAGCTCGGTGGGGGATTATCTGCTGTTTATCCCCTGTCATGGACTGATCACTATCTCCTTCGGCTGGGCTTCCAGTATGCCATCCCTCCCTGCTGGGACACAGAACTGACCACCTGGTTCTGCCCCAGGTACCTGATGGACCTGGAGAGGTTCCAGACGGCGCTTGGGATGATTCCTCTCTCTCTCTCCCATGCCCCAGTCGCGGCTCTGGTTGATGTCTGGGATGAGGCTGCTACTGGGGCCCTTGACCGGATCGTTCCTTTGTGGCCTCTGACACAATGCAGATGCCAGCTACCACTTGGTTTACTGAGGAGCTCCGGGGGATGAAGCGATGTAGGAGAGGCCTAGAGAGCTGTTGGAGAGCCAGTCATTCCAAATCTGATCAATCTCAATTAAGGTCGTTTACACGGGCCTATTTGGTGGAGTTGGTGACGGTGAAGCATCACAACTTCTCCGATACCATCACATCTGCAGAGAATCGCCCGGCTGCCCTGTTCAGGGTGTCCCGCTCCCTCTTGAATGAGAGGGTGAGGGAAGACCTTTTGCGAGGGTGAGCTGAGGAGTTTAGCCAGCATCTTCTGGACAAGATCACTCAGATTCGGGATGGCTTGGATTCTGACAGGACAGAGTCAGATGGGGAGGAGGCAGCAGGTCTTGTTCTTTGGGAACAGTTCAATCCTGTTACACCAGAAAAAGTGGACAGGATCATGGGGAAACTGAGTGTGGCCACATGTGTATTGGACCCGTGTCCCTCCTGGCTGGTTTATTTAGCTCGGGACGGGACACGACGCTGTATCCAGGTGATGATAACTGCCTCCTGAGAGGAGGGAACCTTTCCTGCTGCCTTGAAGGAGGCGGTGGTGAGGCCCCTCCTCAAGAAACATGCCTTAGATCCAGCTGTTTTGAGTAATTATCGTCCAGTCTCCAACCTTTGCTTTCTTGTGAACATTGTTGAGACAGTGGTGGCACGTCAGCTCCTGATGGTCCTGGATGAAGTGGAGTACCTTGATCTGTACCAATTGGGTTTCAGGCCCAGATACAGCATGGAGACGGCATTGGTCATGCTGCTGGATGATCTCTGGAGGGTTCGAGACAGAGGTTATTTCTCTGTTCTAGTCCTATCTTTCAGTGGCTTTTGATACCATGAACCATGGTATCTTGCTGTGGCGCCTCGAGGGGTTGGGAGTGAGAGGCATCATTTTACGGAACCTGTTAAATGCATGCCAAGATGGCGGCTCCCTGATGAGCTCATGATTCCTAAAGGATGATGTTTGGCCTACGGGGGATCCTTGGGGGCCAGCTGGAACACGTATGGCCCCCACCTGGTTACTGGATTCTCTCGCCAGTCACTTGAGAACTTTCTCGCGCTCCAGGACATTCTGGCTAGGAAGAGGTCGGCGCTTGTGGAGGAGGTTGTAGGACAGCGGTATCAGCATGGATGGTGGTGGCAGCTGTCTCTGCATTGGTTGGTGACTGCCCGAGCGGTGGCGGTGGCAGTGGCAACACAGCATTCTTGTCGGGACCCTTGTCCGGACCCTGGATGCCTCGGGACATGCCTGTAGGGGCTAGGGAAGGACAAGAACGATGAGGAGGAGGCTGGTGATGGTGATGACAGTGCTGCGGCAGCTGCAATGGCAATCACTGGGTTGGTAGAGGAGATGGCGGCAGTAGCTTATGGGCCATTAGCGAGATGACAGGGGTTAGTTTTGGCAACTTGTCATTCTGGATTAACCTGGGCTGCAGTAGGGTATCTGGCTCCTGGAGGCTGGCCCTATGGTGTCCCAGAGGCCCCACAGTGATTTGGTGGAGACTGAGTTGGGGAGCATTGTGACTGAGGAAAGACCTGGGGGTGATTTGGGGACTGGAAGATGACTGAGAGGTGTTTTCCCCTGGTGCTTTGTGCTGCCCTTCCCCCCCTTCTCTGTCCTGGTTTCAGGCCTATTATGATCACCCACTACCCTGTTAACTCCCAGTCTGCTGGAAAGTACCCCCTTTTATCCATCTTTTATCCATCTTTACCCTCTCCTGATATGACCGCTACACTGATTCCATAGACTGACTTCTGTTCCTAAGCCTGTGGACTGGCTTTGTTCCATCTTTCCTCCTTAATCATATGGAGAATTACATTTTAGGACACAAGTACTGAGGGAGTCAGCTCTCGGTTGTTATTCCATCACCGATTCCATTGATCCTTTGGACCATTCAGAGACTCCTCCCACTACCCGAAGGGCAGTGGAGTCCAGTTTACTAAGACTTGTATTCTCTCTCCTCTGGATTTTCAGACCATTGTGGTGGACCCCCTGGTCATACACCACCATTCACCCCCAGTTATCAGATGTATTCAGCAGCTGAGCTCCTCATGCTGCGAGACTCCCCCCTCTTGCAGCTTGGCCCCCCACTCTATCGAGGGCCTACCTTGATGATGGGTTTTGGAACCCCGAGAGGTGGCATGCAGCAAAGAAGAGAGTGAGAGGTTTTTTAACAAGTGTTTGTGTAAAGTTTTTAAGAGGTTTTGGGAAAGGGTGGGAGGGACCTGGGGGGGGGGGTCCATATAACCTCAGAGCAGCAGAGTCAGTCTGATGGTCATGGTGGGAAGAGAAAGGATGGGAGCCTAGCCGGGGTACCGGGGAACGAAGTGAAGGGCTATTCAATGTATGGTGGGTGGGAAGGGCAGATATGGTGGGCATAGGGGGCCACATCATGTTTTGGGAGTGCACATTTGCTGTTTGCGAGCAGTGGCACACTCCAGCCCCCAAAACGCTTCTTGTTTTCTGGGTTGCACAGATCTCAGGCCTTCGGCTGATGTTATGCAATGTCAGGTCTGTGGTGAATAAAGCCCCCCTCATTCATGACCTTTTTTCAGGAGGAGGGTGTGGACCTGGCTGGGATTACAGAGACCTGGTTGGGCCAGGGGAGGGAGTTCCCCTCGTTGAGATGTGCCCACCTGGCTTCTGTGCATTCCATCAACTGAGGGCACAAGGAAGGGGCGGGGGGATAGCGGCGATTATTAGGGAAAGTCTTTGTCTGAGGGAGGCCACTGGTCCTCAGATAGCCAGATGTGAGTCCCTCCTTGTGAATTGGGGCCATGGGGTGCAGATGGGTTTGCTGACTGTGTACCTGGCTCCCTGCCTGAGCTGCTCAACATAATAGTCGGGGTGGCAGTGGATACCCCCAGACTTATGGTCATGAGGGATTTCAACCTGCCATCTATCAGTGAAATGTCAGAGGCAGCCCGGGAGTTCATGGCTTCCATGGCGGCTATGGACCTAACCCAGTTAGTTCAAGGCCCCACTCACATGGGAGGACATACTCTGGACTTGATTTTTGTCTCTGGTCAGTGGTTGAATGATCTAGAAAGAGGGGACTTAGTCATCAATCTCTTGTCATGGGCAGATCATATGCTCCTTCAGTTAGACTTTCGAGCTGCTTCCCCTCGCCGCATTTAAAAGATGTATGGAGAGAAAAGAATGCAAAAAAAATAGACAATATGCATTTTATTCTAATAGACACATATCATAGTCTAGAATAGATATGATATGGATGACAATGGAATTGACTTTGAATATAGTAGAAATTGCTATAGAAGCTTATACTTGGGCAGATCATAATCCAATGACGGTGAAATGGAAAGTTCAAAGGAGAAGGTCCAGATGGACTTTAAATACTACAGTATTAAAAGAAAAGGACTTTGTACAGAAAATGGAGAAAGAATTGGCCTTTTTCTTCAAAGAAAACAGAAAAGAGGATACATCAATGCAGAATCTGTAGGAGACTATGAAAGCCTATGCCAGAGGCCTGATATTTGACTATACAAGAAAAATAAATATTAAGAAAAGACAAGTGTATAAAACATTAGAGGATGATTATAAGGAATTTGAAAAAGAATTACAGAAGTTCCCACAGGTCACGAACCCTATGGTTTGCTGGATTGGGAATTATACTATCAAGTTAGTAATTTGATGTGGATTAATGAATGGATAATGTTAAGAAATATTAGATTGTTGACTTTAGAATGTTATGGGAAGTTAAGTTTTGTCCCAACAAACCGTGAACCTGTTCACATGCAAACGCACTGGGGTGAAATGAAACTGACAAAGGAGTCTTGTAAAAGTATACTTTACTAAAAACATTAAAAAGGACAAATGTCTTTAAAACACATCAGTAACTAATACTTACCTTCATTAGCTGAAGCCAGGCCATCTCCCCAAATTCCTCTCCTACAAAACTGAAAACAGTCCTCTTAACCCTTTCCAAAGTGAAAGGAAAAAGCTAATACAATACTAAGTAGTTTCAGGATTGATATATCATCGAGGCAATGGGAAGCGGCAGCATAGGCTTCTCAGCAGTGATGAATGAGAGACTCCTGTAGAAGGCTTCTGTGAATCAAATCACCTGTAGAGTTGATCCAATCAGCATCGTGGTTTGAAGCTTCTAGCAGGGAAATTCTCCAGCTCTTTCTCTTGGTCATGGCTTCAGCAGCAGCAGCAACTACAGCTCAGAGGCAACAGCAGATGCTAGTTTGCAGGCATATGCTGGCTTGCATGCTCAGCTCAGCAAACAGCAAGCTCTCTTCTCCCTTCTCTCTGGTTCTCTGGCTCTGAGCTTCAGCTCTAGCTCAGGCAGTGACTTTGTTCCAGCTCTATCTCTTTACTCAGCTCTCTGAGTCCGGGCTTCTTGGCTCTCGGCTGTCTTGGCTTGGCTTGCTGAATCTGTTTGGCAGGCAACAAGCTCCTACTTATATAGTGAGCCAATGAGCAATTAACTGGGGGGGGGGGGAGGCTTGTAGTTAATTGCAAGGTGGAGATTGGCCTGATTGAGTCTTTGCAGTTTGTAACTAATCTTATAGTCGCAGCAATCCTGGCAATATTCTTGACATAGAAGAACATTACTTGCTGTTGGGCTGGCATGCTTTCTTATGGTATAAGAGTACAAAAACACAGGGTTATTTTAGAAGACATATTATACGAGAATCTTTGTTATCAAACTGGGAGAAAATCAAAAGATATCATTATTTAAAAATTCCAGTCTGATTATCTTCTATTGAAGCATTCTTATGCACAATAACATTTAGAAAGGAACAAATTGTTAGATATTGTGAATTATTGAATGAAAAGGGTGAACTTAAATTGAAGCAAGAATTAGAAGAACAAGAGATAGTAATGGATTGGTTTTCATATATGCAAATACAGTCTAGATATGATAAAGATTCTAAGACAGGGTTTTTACAGTGATTTGATGAATTTAGATAAAATTTTAACAGGTTCTGATCACTATGTAATTAAAAAACTGTATGATTATCTGTTAGAAGTAAAACTGGAAGAAGAACAAGTTAAAGAAACAATGATTGCATGGGGGAAAAACTTTGGTCATGGGATTGATTTAGAGAAATGGCAAAAACATCTCTTTTTTTTACCAGTTATCATTTAGTTTGATGAAAAATACTATGGGATATTTGTCAAGCAAATTTAAGCAGAATTCTCATGAGTGAAGTGTGATATTTGTACATCTATTATATGAAATGACAGAGACATATATAAATGTTACTTTTTTCAAGGACACTCATCTCTTCAGCACTACACAGCCTCAATGCCAAAGAAAACTATTAGAAATGTGTTTTCTTGGTGCATCTATCCAGGAAGCCTTCCCATGAATCTATTTTACTTTAGAGGTAGCCAGGGCAGGATTTTAATGATAGATAGTATCCCAGATTCAGCAGTGGAATCCATTTCTTTATCCAGTAATAAAGTATGTAAAAATCTCCCTCAAGATACTTCAAAGGAAATTCTCAAATAGCCTGAAGAATATGTGAGAAATATTATACCCTTTCATAGGAGAATGAAAATTGCAAAACTTCTGAATATACAGTACATTGCATAATGCTTAATGGTTACTTTAAATTAAAGCAAGGAATTGCCATGCTTTTTACATAGAGAAAGTCAAGTCATTTACTACATATTTCACTTTAGGATAGAATCAACCTATGGAACAGCTTGCCTTTGGAAGTTGTCAGAGCTTCATCACTTGAGACTTTCAAGAAAAGATTGGACTGCCATTTGTCAGAAATGGTGTAGGGTCTACTGCTTGAGTGGGGGGTGGACTAGATGATCTGTAAGGTCCCTTCCAACTCTGTTTGCTAATCACCTGCAATTCCCATTTTTTAATACTCGCCTGATGCTTATTTCAACAGACATCCAAATGATAAAAAAATTGGCTGAGAAAAATCCAGGCACACAGTTCCCAGGACTTTCAATGGCTTTTATTTCTTGCATTAGGTAAATATACAGTATCTTCTGCATTTTGGCACTGCATGCTAGAATAGCAAGATCATTAAACAGAGCAAATTCAAGATAGCAATAGCACGAGGGGTGAAATTCAGCCAGTTCTATCTGGCTTGGGTGAACCGGTAGCACTGGCAGCAGGAGGCACTGGCCACCCGCCCGGATCTCATCAATTCCTGTTTTTGATCCTCTGCACATGCGCAGAAGGCTCCATGCATGTGTGGAGGAGGTGCGCACGCTCACATTTGCAAACCAGTAGTGAAGGTAAGTGAATTTCATCCCTGAACAGCACTTAGATTTACAATGCTTTCCAGTCCTCTCTAAGTGATTTACAGAATCAGCATATTGCTCCCAACAATCTGGGTCCTCATTTTACTGACCTCAGAAGGATGGAAGGCTGAGTCAAGCTTGAGCCTGGTGAGATTCGAACTGCCAAATTGCAGGCAGCTGGCAGGCAGAGGAAATAGACCTCAGTACTGCAGTAGTAGCCACTGCACCATTGCAGTGATTTGTTTATGATTTGTTTAAAGATTTTTTTAAAAAATGATTTGTTTAAAGAAAAATTGTCAACATGAAATATCTTTGTAATGAAATTCCAACATATATCTTGAGCTTAATCCAGTAAAGGGAATATAACAATGGATGTAGAATTTCACATAGGAAAGCAAGAATTGGTCCAGGTAATAATAATGATCAAATCACATTCATACCTATAGTAAAATGCCAATATGCATTCACTCAAGTTAGTAAAACTTCTGTTTTTTTATTAAAAAGTTTTAGTAAGTTTTACAAATGTTTCCTTCTTCCAGTACTGGGCCACCAAAAGTCTTGCTGCAGTTATTAGATATAAAATCAAATTAGTCTCTATAACCATACAATCTGTAATTATACCTAGCAAGAACAATTGTGGAGTAAACTTTATCTTCTTTTTAAGAATATTTTGGATAATCCACCATATTTTTATCCAAAATGCTTTAACTTTTTTACAAGTCCACCATATATGAAAATAAGTGGCATCATCACAATCACATCTCCAACGCTTAGATTGCAAGTTTGGATACATACAGGCTAACTTGCACAACCAAGAATAAAAAACATTCCATTACAAAATTTAAAATTATTAAAAGAATTATATAAATTTGGCCTAAAATTTAAAACAATCCACATTACAATTTAAAATATCCAAGGGTATGTGTTTGTGTGTGTGTGTGGGGGGGGTTATACCAGCCCAGCTTGATGAAACAAAAGAGTTTTTAGGGCACAGCGAAAAGCCCGGAGATCTGGTATTCTCCATATCTCCGGGAGGAGGTCGTTCCAGAGGGCAGGTACTGCCACAGAGAAGGCCCTCCTCTTGGGGGTCACCAGCCGACATTGCCTGGCTGATGGCACCCTGAGGAGTCCCTCTCTGTGGGAGCATACTGGCCGGTGGGGGGCTATCGGTGGCAGAAGGCGGTCCTGCAAGTACCCAGGCCTTATGCCATGGAGCGCTTTAAAGGTGGTAACCAACACCTTGAAGCGCACCCGGAAGACCACCGGAAGCCAATGCAGCTCACGCAGGAGAGGTGTCACATGAGAGTGCCCATAATCCCCTGTGCGGCCACATTCTGCACCAGTTGGAGCCTCCAGGTGCTCCTCAAGGGGAACCCCATGTAGAGAGCATTACAGTAGTCCAGGCGGGAAGTGACGAGGGCCTGAGTGACTGTGTGTAAGGAGTCCCGATCCAGATAGGGACACAACTGGCAAATCAGGCAAACCTGATGAAAAGCCCCCATGGGCATGGCCATCATATGCTCTTCTAAAAACAGCCATGCATCCAGAAGAATGCCCAAGTTGCGAGCCCTCTCCGCAGGGGCCAATAACTTCCCCCTGATAGCCAGCGATGGCACCAGCTGGCTATATCGGGATGCCAGAAGCCACAGCCACTCAGTCTTGGAAGGGTTGAGTCGAAGCCTGTTTCTCCCCATCCAGACCCGCACGGCCTCTAGGCACCAGGACATCACTTCAAGGGCATCGTTGGGATGGCCTGGGGTGGAGATATTTTTTCCCACATTTCCATCATTATTGGTTCCTCAATATTTTGTGCCCATTTTATCATACAGTCTTTAACTAACTCCAATTCCGAATCTATTTCTATCAATGTATTATACAAGCTTTTCATATGCATTTGACTCTGCTCTCTGATTTGTTTTATCAAGTTTTTCTCATTTTGTGTGATACCAATTTTCTGATCCTTTTTCCATCTAGCTTGTAACTGTCCATACTGAAACCAAGTTTGAATTATCCTTTCTTCTTTTAATACATTCAAAGACTTTAACTGTAATATACCTCCTTCTGTATTAATAAGCTCTTTATATGTAATTACATCTTGTTTTTGTTCTACAGTTATATTCTCTATCACATGTCTGGGTATTGCCCATATAGGTATCTTATCTTTTAATTTATATTGATACTTTTTCCAGACACGCAATAAAGCATTCCTTAATATATGACTTTTAAAGATCTTATCCACCTTCTTGTCATATAATAAATAGGCATGCCAACCATATACCAAATCATATCCCTCAATATTCAAAACTCTTTCTTCTGTTAAATTGATCCAGTCACTCATTGCTGATAGGGCAGCTGATTCGTAATATAGTTTTAAATTGGGCATTTTCAGACCTCCTCTTTCAGGTATATCTTGCATTATTTTTAATTTTATTCTTGGTCTTTTCCCTACCCAAACAAAGTTATTAATACCCTTCTGCCATTCCCTCAAATTTGCATCCTTTTTGAGTATTGGTATCATTTGAAAAAGGAATAAAAACATAGGCAAAACTTTCATTTTTACTACTGCTATTCTTCCCAACAAAGACAGTTGTAATTTTTTCCAGTTATCCATCTCTTTCTGTATTTTATGCCATAACGGATCATAATTATGCTTATATCATTTCACATTTGAAGTTGTAATATAAACCCCTAAATATTTAACCTTTTTTACTATTTCAAATCCTGTTACTCTTTCTAATTCTTCTTTTTGATTTATAGTAATATTTTTAGTTATTATCTTTGTTTTCCCTATATTTATTTTAAATCCAGATACTTGACCATATTGATTAATTATGTCCATTAAGCCTATAGCTGATTGTGTTGGTTGGGTTAAAGTTACAACCAAGTCATCTGCAAATGCTCGTAATCTGTAATCATAATGCCTAATTTTAATTCCCTTTATTTTATCTGACTCACGTATTTTGTTCAACAAAAATTCCAAAGTTAAGATAAACAATAATGGGGACAGGGGACACCCCTGTCTTGTTCTTTTTTCAATTTTAAAGGTTTCTGTTAAACTGCCATTAATTATTATTTGTGCTGTTTGTTTCTGGTATATTGCCTTAATAGATTGTGTAAAATACTCTCCAAACTGCATCTTTTGTATTATTTTCAGTAAAAAATGCCAATTCAATCGATCAAATGCTTTCTCCGCATCCAAAAATATAAGCACTGCAGGGACTTGGTTATTCTTCCCCAAATACTCCAATATATTGACAACTTGCCTTACATTACTTTTCATTTGTCTCCCATTTATGAATCCAGATTGGTCATTGTGAATCATTTGTTGCATAACTAACATTAACCTATTTGCCAATATTTTAGCAAAAATCTTATAATCTATATTAAGTAAAGATATAGGCCTGTAGTTTTTTGGCTGACTATGATCTTGATCCTCCTTCAGGATCAAAGAAATAAAAGCTGTTCTCCAGGATGGGGGTACCTCTCCTCCCAGCTGTTTTTACTAAATAATTCTTTAAGAGGTTCCACCATTTCTAATTGCAAATTTTTATAATAAACAGCTGTCAATCCATCTATTCCAGGGGCCTTACCAACTTTTAACTGCTTAATTGCCAAGAGAATTTTCTCGGAGTTTATCGGTTGATTCAGTCTTTCCCTTTGCTCATCTGTAACTCTAGAGATATTCTCCTTCTGTAAATATCTGTCTATATCCATACCTTGAATTTTATCACCAGCATACAACCTCGTATAAAATTCTAGAAATGCTTTTTTAATCATATTTTGTTGATACACCTCTTTACCTTTATATTCTATTTTCTCTATAGTATGAGACTTTTGTTTTTTCCTTAACATATATGCTAACCATCTACTGGGTTTATTCGCATTGCAAAAGGTGTTATGTTTAGCATATTGCAAATTAGTTGCAACCTGATCTGACATCAACATATTAAACTGCCCTCACAATAAAATAATTGCTTCTTTTATTTACTTATCAGCTGGATTCAATATTAATGCCTGCTCTTTCTTTTTTATTTCCTCTTCTAATTCCATCCATTTTTTCCCCTTTCTGTATCTATATGTATTATTCAAAGATATTAAAACACCTCTCATGTATGCTTTGCTTGCATCCCAAACCATTTCCAAAGATGTACCCTTATGCATATTCAAAACAAAAAATTCTTTCATTAATTTTTTACATTCTTTCACATTTTCCTCATATCTAAATAAATTTTCATTTAACCGCCAAGACCTCTTGAAATCTTTTCCATATTCCAATTCCATCCAAACCAGGTTATGGTCTGCTAAAGTTCTTGGCCATATCTTTGTCTTCTTTACTCTAGAAAGAAAATCATTAGTAATTAATATGAAATCAATTCTAGAAAAGGATTGGTGCCTGTCAGAAAAAAAATGTAAAATCTTGTTCTTCAATGTTCCGTTGTCGCCAAATATCTCTCAGCTCCATATCATCCATCATATCAAAAAAAGATTTAGGCAGTCTAGCATGCATTTCAATGTTTTGTTAGAGCCCTTTTTTGTCTTTTTTGGTACCTAGTACCAAAAAAGTTCCAGTCACCCAATAATATACACGATTTATAATCCCATTGTATTAATTTGGTATGCAGAAGTTTATAAAATTTTTCTTGTTGATTAGGTGCATATACTCCAGTTAAAAGTATTTTCTTCCCTTCTATTAATAGTTCAATTGCTGATAGAAATTGATTCAGAGACAGAATTAGTTAAAGATTGCATGATAAAATGGGCACAAAATTTTGAAGAACCAGTAATGATGGAAACTTGGGAAACGATCTGGGTTAGAAATGTAAAATTTACACAAGCACAAAATCTATGAGAGAATTTTTATAAAATGTTTTATAGATGGCATATGGATCCAAAAAACTTAGTATCCTACCTTGCAATCTAAATGTTGGAGATGTGATTATGTTGATGCTACTTATTTTCATATCTGGTGGACATGTAAAAAAGTTAAAACATTTTGGATAAAAATATGGTGGATTATACAGAATGTTCTGAAAAAATGGATAAAATTTACTCCACAGCTGTTTTTGTTAAGTATTGTATGAAACTGCAAAGTAATAGAAACTAAGTTGATGTTGAATTTAATAACTGCAGCAAGACTTCTGGTGGCGCAGTATTGGAAGAAGGAAGACCTACCATCTATTGAAGAATGGACATTAAAAGTAATGAATTTAGCAGAAATGGCAAAAATTTCAGCATATTTAAAAGACCATTCAAGTGCAAAGTTTAAGTTGGAATGGAAAAGATGGATAGAATATATGCAAGGCAAATATAAGACTAGAAAAGTACAGTTAGTTTTTGAATAAGGAATGGGTTAAGAGAGTGTTATAAAGTACTTAAGGTTAGATTAGTTAAAGGGAGTTAAAAGTTCAAGAGGGTGATAAGAGACTATAGATTATTATCTTAAATTATGTTATGATTGTTAAATGTGATACTCTGTATTTTGCTTTGGGAAGTGAGGTTGGGCTAGGGCGGGCACGGGGGGAATGGGTGGGGGGAAGGGGAAATATATGTAAATTTTTAAAAAAATTAATAAAAAAATAGTTCAATTGCTATATAGCTTCCTTGAGCATCTACTTCAATTAATTTAGCCATCAAGTCTTTTCTTAAATATATAACTATGGCATTTTTCTTCTCTGGAGCAGACGCCACAAAGTGTGTCCCCAATCTTGCATTTATCAAATATTTTTGGTCTTTTGTTTTAATATTTATTTATTTATTTATTACATGTATTTATATGCCACCTTTCTCCCGAAGGACTCAGGGTGGCGAACACAAGTTAAGAAACATGTACAATAAAATTGCACTTTAAATCAAATAACTAATTAATGATAAATAATAAACCCAGAATCAGAGTCAGCCTATTTGTTTGAACAGCCAAGCCTTCAGCTCCCGATGGAAGGAGCGGAGATCAGGAGCTGTCCGGAGCTCAGTAGGTAATTCATTCCAGAGGGTGGGAGCACCCACCCTCTGGAATGAATAGAGAATGCCCTATGCCTGGGCACCACTAGATGACATTGGCTCGCTGTCGGAACCCTGAGGAGAGCGGCCCTATGTGAGCGAACAGGACAGTGGGATGCAGGCAGTAGAAGGTCCTGTAAATATCCTGTAAATCATGTAGGGCCTTATAGGTGAGAACCAGCACCTTTAAATGGACCCGGAGAACCACTGGTAACCAGTGCAGCTGACACAGGAGGGGTGTTATATGGGAGTAACGAGGGGCTCCCGTAACAACCCGTGCGGCTGAATTCTGGATCAGCTGGAGACTCTGGGTGCATCTCTGGGGCAGGCCCATATAGAGGGAATTGCAGTAATCCAAGCGGGAAGTAACCAGGGCATGAGTGACTGTGCGAAGGTCCAGGAAAGGGTGCAACTGGCACACCAGGTGAACCTGTGCGAAGGCCCCCCTGGTCACAGCCATTAGATGGTCTTCTAGGGACAACCGAGCATCCAGGAGGACACCCAAGTTGCGAGCCCTATCAACAGGGGCAAGTTTTTCTCCATCCATCAAAAGTGATGGGGCTTCTGAAATCCGAGATGCCGGCATCCACAGCCACTCAGTCTTGGAGGGATTGAGTTTGAGTCTGTTTCTACCCATCCAGGCCTGTACCGCCTCCAGGCAGTGGGACATCACGGAAAGGGCATCTCTGGGGTGGTCTGGGGTGGAGATGTATAATTGGGTATCATCAGCATATTGATGATATCTCACCCCAAAGCCACGAATGATCTCACCCAGTGGCTTCATATAGATGTTAAAGAGTAGGGGGGGAGAGAACCGACCCTTGAGACACCCCACAATTTAGGGGCCTCGGGGTGGATCTCTGCCCTCCCACCCATACAAACTGTAAGCAACCCGAGATGTAGGAGGAGAACCATTGTAAGACAATGCCTCCCACCCCCAACCCCTCAAGTCACTGCAGTAGGATACCATGGTCGATGGTATCAAAAGCCGCTGAGAGGTCAAGTAGGACCAGGATGGAGGAACAATCACCATCCCGAGCCCGCCAGAGATCATTCACCAAAGCGACCAATGCTGTTTCCGGGCTGTGTCCGCGTCGGAAGCCCAATTGGTACAGGTCAAAGTATTCTATTTCCTCCAGGAACTGTGGGAGCGGTTGCGCCACTACAGTCTCAACAACTTTCGCGATGAAGCAAAGGTTGGAGACAGGACGATAGTTATTAAGTGAGTCTGGATCCAGGGAAGGCTTCTTGAGGAGAGGTCGAACCACCGCCTCCTTAAGAGAGGAGGGGAAGTTCCCCTCTCTCAATGAAGCATTGACAATTGCCTGGATCCAGTCTCTAGTCACCTTCCTGGCAGCCGAAACCAACCAGGAGGGACAAGGGTCCAATAAGCAAGTGGAGGAACTAAGTTTGCCCATCATCCTGTCCACTTCCTTGACAGAAACAGGGTCAAACTCAATCCAGATATTATTCTCAAGACCCACCCTAGTCTCCCGATTGGATTCTGTCCAGTCAGAGTCCAATCCGATCTGGATCCGAGCAATTTTATCATGCAGAAACTGTACAAAATCCTCAGCTCTGCCCTGTAAAGGGTCTTCCCTCGCTCCCTGAGTGAGGAGGGAGCGGGTCACACGAAACAGGGCCGCTGAGCGGTTTTCTGCAGATGCAATGAGGGCGGTGAAGTAATCTTGTTTCATTGCTTCCATTGCCACTAGATAAGACCTAATATGGGTTCTTAACTGTGTTCAGTCAGATTCAGATCAGGAGGACCTCCAACGTTCCTCTAGGCATCTTTTCCGACGTTTCATTTCCCAGAGCTCCATGGAAAACCAAGGAGAGACCCAGGAACTGAGGCGGGTTAGAGGCCGCAAAGGTGCAATTCTGTCTAAGGCATCAGTAGCCGACCGTTCCTAGGATGCCACTAATGCCTCAGCTGAATTGCAGGATTGAGAGGTGGGGGAAGTCCCAAGCTCCTTCGAGAACCTTTCTGGGTCCATCAGGTGCCTGGGGCGGAACCATTTTATGGGTTTCGTCTCCATGTGGCAAGGGTTGGCAGATTGAAAGTCTAGTCTAAGGAGGGAATGGTCAGTCCATGACAGGGGAGTGATGGAAAGTTGCCCCCTACCATGACCATTTATCCACTGCCCAGAGAGTAAAACCAGGTCGAGTGTGTGTCCTCCCCTATGAGTTGGGCCCTGAATAACCTGAGTCAGGTCCATGGCTGCCATGGAGGCCATGAACTCCTGGACTGTCTCAGATGACTCGCCGATCGAAGGCAGATTAAAATCTCCCACAACCAGAAGGCTGGGGAGTTCAAGTGTCACTTCAGTCAAGACATCGAGCAGTGCGGGCAGGGCGGTGGCAATATAGCTGGGAGATAGGTATGTGACGAACAAGCCCGACTGAACTCCGGGGTCCCACTTCAATAGAAGAGATTCACACCTGCCTATCTGAGGGACAGTGACCTCCCTAGTTCTCAGACCTTCCCTGACAACCACTGCCACCACCACCCACCCCTTCCCTGGTGTCGCAGCTGGTGCAGGACATGAAAGCCTGGGGGACATAAGTCAGAGAGAGGGATTCCCCCCTCTTGCCACAACCAGGTCTCTGTGATACAGGCCAGGTCTGCACCCTCCTTATCAATAAGGTCTCATATGAGAAGGGCCTTATTTATCACGGACCTGGCATTCACATACACCAGACGGAGACCAGGTCCCCTCGCTCTCATATCCCCAGGAAAGCAGAGTGAGCAGGAGGTATGGGAGCAAGCCACCATCTGAATGCTTCTGGTGTGATGCTCCCCACTCCTACTTTGATTTCTTCTGCCCCTTCCCACCATCACAGGTATAGAATGTCCCACCCTCTTCCGCACATCCCCCATGACTCCCAACCCTCCCAACCCATCGGGACTGTCAGAATGGCATGGCTGCTGAACCTTAAGAGACCCCCCCCCAGTCTCATTTTTGTTATTAAAAACCACCCTCCTCCCAGATCCCTTTAAAATTGGATCTAAAAATCTATTTTAAAAACCCCATAGCTTCCGTTTTTTTAGCATACCATCTCTCGAGGTTTCAAAACCCATCATCAAGGGTGGCCCTCGATAGTTGAGAGGGCCAAACCTGCGAGAGGGGGGAGTCTCGCTGTGCAAGGAGCTCCACAGTTGAATACATTCAAGAATAGTAAGGAGCTGAGAGTGATGAAGGATCATTTTCTTCTAAAGGGTGTTAGAGATGGTTAAAAACAGGTAGATTAAATAAGGGAGGAAAAGATATTAAAGAGAAGACAATATGCTAAAAACATCAGAACATCATCACCCTCTCACAACGATGGGAAGTCTTGTGATTATAATAAGTCTATTCAATGGTGGGAAAAAGTCTCAAAGGCCGCCCTCTCACAGTGACCAAACCAGAGTCATAAGATCAAACAAGAAGATGGTCCGTCCCGCCATAGTTCAAGACTCTCAGTGTCTGTGCCTCCTCCCGTCCTGACACCAGTGATAGTCGAGGCTTAGTTCAGAAAAAAACAAAGTGTAGTCATAGGATGGAATAAATGATTGAATAATCTGGGTAATCCAGGGAGGACAAGATGGTCAAATAATGGTCAAATAAAGCTGCAGATCAATCAAAAGCTGTAAATTTATGCTGAGTGGCCATATTAGGCTTAAGTCTATTAAGGGGGGGAGGAACAGTCAAGGGGGGGGAACCAACCATCATCCCCTAGCTAACAATCCTCAGTCCCTTCCCCATGACCTTAATCTTCAGGCCATTCAGCCCATTAAGTTGTAAAGCCCCCTCCCATGCTTCAGAAAAAAAGGGGGAGTGTCCAGATCCCTCAAAACTGAGGGATCCTAACATTTGTAATGCTGCCCTCTTCTCCATCAACAACAGGGCGTCTTCGCAGCCAGGCCTCCAGGTACTGCCACCGCCCTCCAGCTGTCTCGGCACTCCTGTCAGCACCATTGTTGCCCTGGCAGCTGCCTAGGCCCTGACAGTTGGGCCCCAATTGCGACATTCTCCGTACCGTCCTCTAACTTTCTTCCCGACAGTCAGCTGTTCCTCAGGTTCCATCCATGGCTCTATCGAGCTGGCAACATCTCAGCTCGCTGGGAGAGGGGTCAATAGATGGTTAACTGACCCTTGGCACCCCTGAATATGTGTTTCTTGCAAACAAATTACATCATTTTTAAACTGTTTCAGATAATGAAATATTTTCTTCCTCTTAAATGTTAGTTTAAGCCACTAACATTCCAAGTTAAGAATCTAGTTGCCCTTCTTGGCCCTCTCAAGCTTTTGGAGCACCAGCTGAAAGTCCTCCTGGATTTTCTTCTTCAGGGCTTGCTCCTCCCACAGCTTCTGTATTTGTAGTTTCTTGAGTTATTATCTGAGTTTGTTGTATCTTTAATTCTTGTTCTTTACATTTGGTTGCGGCTCGAGTTTGTCTTTGATCCTTTGGTCCTTCTATTTTTTCAAGGAATTCCAAAGCTTGAACAGTACCCGAAAGTTGCAGTGACTCTTCTTGATTAATCGAGGCCTCTCCTTGAGCTTGTGCCTGCATACCTTCTTTCTCCCCCTTTCTTGCCTCCTCTGCTTCTTTTCTTCTTCTAACTTCTGGGGATGGTGGTCATCCAGCTTTTAGTACATTGATGTAGAAATCTCTTGCCTTCCAAACTGTATTAAGGTGATATCTTTCTCCTAAGTGATACACCACTAATCCAGCTGGAACCTCCCATCTATACTGCATCTGGCGATTTCTAAGTTCTTCAACTAGAAATGCATCATCCTTTCTAGTTCTCAACATTTGGGGGGGAATTTCTTTCAGTACTAAGACCTCCTGTCCGGCCACTTGGAGTTTATTTTTATAAGAAGCTTGTAAAATTCCATTTCTTGCCCTCCTACTAGTAAAGTAGATTACAATATCTCTTGGTAGCTGTCTCTGTCTGGCGATCCACAAGTTGATGTGATAAATTTTATCTATTTGCCATTTAAACTCTGCCTTTGAATCTCCAGTTAGCTGAGCAAAAGTTTCTGCAAAAATCTCTCTCAGATTCTCTTGATTATTTTCTCTCAAACTTCTTATTCTCAGGGCAAACTCCATCACTCTATATTGTATCATTGTGACTTCTGTGTCTGCCTTTTCCATCTTTGTTTGAACCTCTTCCATTTTATTCTCCAAATTCACATTAGACTGATTAATTTCTTCCACCCTTTTCTTCAATGATTCGACATGGCCTGCCAGACCCTGAAGGGCCAAAACAATGTCTTCTCTTATTTCTTTATTTCGAATTTGGATTATCTCCTTGATTTCAGCCATCTCCTCAGACACATCTTTAATTTTTTCCTCAAAAACAGATGTAATTTTTCCTTCTAAAACAGAGGCTTGCACCTTTAAAGCTTCCTGAAGGGCTTC
The DNA here is from genome assembly GCA_030761175.1 of Masticophis lateralis. Taxonomy (NCBI): domain Eukaryota; kingdom Metazoa; phylum Chordata; class Lepidosauria; order Squamata; family Colubridae; genus Masticophis; species Masticophis lateralis. The sequence continues at coordinate 72,183,708 of JAUDYJ010000004.1, read as the reverse complement.
AATTGTCAATATTTGTGTATCCACTGGGGCTAACAAGGACTGCATTTTAGATGTTTGAGCTGGTGATCCTCCTGCACTCTTAGAAACACCAAGTTTTATTTGCTTTGAGGCCATTTTCTAATTTTCAAATTGCACTTTTCAACAGCCAAATCAATAAGTCCAATAAGTCCAGTTAATTCTCAATCCTTAGAAAATATGTAATTTGTTAAAAAGTCAATTCTGTATTATTCAGTCTTGAAATCTTAATTCTTTTAAAGTAAGGTCCATTAATTTTGAATGGGGCTAACAATGTTAACAAGCACTTTCCTCTTAACTTTCATTTTTCCACACCCCTTTAACATTCCGGCGCCATCTTCCTTTCCCTTTTCCCCCCTCTTGATGATCTCAGAAGGAAGTAATACTCAATCAGAGTTGAAGTTTGGTACTTGAATTTATAATCGCTCCTGCCTTTGCTCTGCCTGCTTTTGAATCCGAAGTTTATTAAGGAATTGTTTGCAGGGGTGGTTGCAGCATCTTGTTCTGCCTAAAGCAGAAGCGTCCCGGATCTGGAGCTCTGTTGGGCTTCCAGGGAGCTCTCACTGTTCGAGCCCAGAATTATTCCTGGGGGTTTTGGGGAGCTCTACCTTCACCTGGCTGCTCACCTTCCCCCTTTTCCTGAGGGGAAAGTATCCAAACCGCTAGACAGCTGATTTGTGCTGTCCTAACAGTTTTAGCACGATCGCGGGGCTGGCGCTTCCGAGGAAATATCTTCCAACGCCTGCAGTGCCACCGGAAGTCCAAGTTAGTAAAACTTCTAATGTTCAGGTGGTTCTAATTATATGAGCTTTTGATTGTTACAAACAGTTGTATGTAACAGATTGGATTGAAACCTATGAATTAGAATTAAGTGCAATATTAAGAAAAAGTCTTTAATTTCAGTGATATCCATATGCATTTTGGTATGCGGCTTAATTTTTGCAAAAAAGTGACATTAATATTGGATTAAAATTAGATATGATAAAAACAGTAAACTATTTTTGGAGAATATTGGTGAATATTCAGACTTCTCAAAATAAGTTTGCTGCAAGATCTGTGTCCTGGGTTTTGAAACTGCCTCCATATCCACATCCCTCTTTATTATCATCCCTTTAAATTATACATTATTTAAACAGATCAACAACTAGTTGGAAGCTCAATCTCATTCAGGGAAGTAAACAATTATTCCATCTATCATACATATGAACAACATATTAACATCAGCACATATCAATGAACTTTCTTTTAAGCATAATGTCATACATTCTATTTGACTAGACTAGACTAGACTAGACTAGACTAGACTAGACTAGACTAGACTAGACTAGACTAGACTAGAATAGAATAGAATAGAATAGAATAGAATAGAATAGAATAGAATAGAATAGCTTTATTTGGCCAGGTGTGATTAGATACACAAGTAATTTGCCTCTGGTGCATAAGCTCTTAGTGTACAACAAAGTAATAATCATCATAATAATGATAATGATAAAAAGAGAAGGTAGTAAAACAGATGAGAAGGATAATAGTAATATGTCAGAGTCTGAAGCTATCCAGTCAGTACACAAGCAAATAATTCAGCAGGATTCATTTATAGAAGAAACTTCTTTATATACAATACTATAAAACATGATGCATGTATACAATACTCATCAGCTCTTGCAATGTGGTAGATAAAAGAAGATGTAGCAAGTGTAAGGACAAGAAGTGGAAACAGGAACCAACCAAGCCAAGATAAACAACTCTTATATACACAGAACAGTTAAGTTAAGCAACGTCCAGGCTGTGAGCCATCTGACATGGCTCACAACAAATCCTGTGTCTTAGTCACCAAACAGTTCCCATTGGCTGACTTGTTGTTATGGCTAATCCAGTTCATAAATTCTTATACATTGACATAATACACACAATGCTGTGAAATGGTGCCCTGAGGGAAGGAGTTGAAAGAGTTTATGTCCAGGATATGAAAGGTTTGTAGATATTTTCTCAGACTTCTCTGTGACCCATGCAGTATACAGGTTCTAAATGGAAGGCAGGCTGGTTGCAATTGTTTTTTCTGCAGTCCTATCAGTTAAAGTCTGTACGTGTCTTGTTTACCTGATGTACCAAACCAGACAGTTGTAGAAGTACAACCTCTGTGGAACTATATCAGCAGCTCCTGGGGTAGTGTTAACTTTCTGAGTTGATGCAGAAAAAACATATATGTAAAATATGTGGAAGGGTTCCAAGTAATATCCCCAACAGAATCAAAATTCAGAAGGAAATTGTAGGCATGGCCAGCATCACGGCAGTACGACATAGTTAATTTAAAATTAACTATGGCATCCTCTTATAAAGAGAATATTTATAAAATGGTTTATAGATGGCACCTACCTGCTGCAAGATTAGCTAAAATGTTCTCCAGGACGTCTCCACAGTGCTGGAAATGTGGCATAGCAATGGAACCTACTTCCACCAATGGTGGACATGTCCACTGGCAGCCAAATATTGGATGAAAATACAATGATGATTGCTTGAAATTACACACTGTAGAGTGGAACTGAAACCTGAAACCTTTCTGTTGAGGGTTAGACCCGCAAATATTGGATTGACTAAATGGTATCTGATGCTGCACATAATCACTGCAGGGAGACTGGCATTTGCACAAGAATGGAAGAATGAGGACTTATCAACAGACTAAAAATTAATTTACAAAATTATGGACTGTGCGGAGTCCAACAGACTTACAAAACTGATCAAGGGTAAAAGAGACTCAGATTTTTATAGTAGTTGGAACATGTGATATGATTGGATCCAGAAACGATGGGAGAGAGATAAAAGATAATGTTGGATTATAATTATAGATGATGGTATAATTATGATAATCAATAAGTATTGGAAATGTACATTTGTATATAAGAATATGTAAATAATTTCTATTTTTACTTTCTGATTATTGGTGTATATATACATGGATATTTTGGTGATGTTACACTGTGTTAGAAAAACTATTATACATTTGTTTTTGTTTTTTTGAACTATAATAAAAATTTAAAATTAAAAAAAAATCTCTGAGGGAAATTGTAGGCATGGCCAGCATCATGGCAGTATGATAGACTCTTTGGGTGCTGCCAAGGGGTCGTTAATATCCCCACTATCCGAGGGTCCTCTGTGACCTAAGTCATCCTGTAGGGACGACAAACAAGAGGAGCACGTACTGGTCAATACAGGGAGATCACAATCTCCTTGGAGAGACTGGAAGAAGCTCCTCAAATGTGAGGAGAGGGACCTAGAAGTCGCTAAAAAGCTGGGACGGCCACAACAAAAGAGGAAGTAAAAAGACATCCTGTGACATCAAGGTGAGCATTTTTTTTACTATTTTTTGAAAGTTTTTCCTGAATCCACCTGAAAGATTTAGAGATTGGAAAAGATTGCTGAGCGAGAAGTGGGAGCAGGTGTGTACTCGCGCCCACATCCAGTAATTTAGCTGCGAGGAAAGCGGAATCAAAAGCCTATTAGAAATTTACCAGACTTCTATTGAAGGAAAAAATCCAGGAGAACCTAAAGACCTTAAATTTATTTTAAAAAGAAATTGGGCATTAAGATTTTAATTGAATTGAAGGATACTTTGTTTATGAAATGGATATAACAGAAGGTGATTGGTGAAAGGAACTTTGTAACAACTTTAAAGAAGTGAAAGTACTGACTTAATACTAAAAGTTAACCTCCAGTGCCATCTAGTGGCAGAAGGAAAAAAAGATATATATTTTGAAGAAATTGTAAGAAATAATTGAGCTTGACATTTTAGATAGAAGATAACAGAACAGCTGTGAAGAGTGAAGATTAGTGATCTTTTTGATTTTAATTTTTTATTGTATTTTTTTTTTTTTTGGATAAACTAATTTTTGTTTTGAGAGCCATTGGTGGAAAAAGACTTCCAATTTATTCTTTTTTTTTTCTTTCCTCTACATACTTAGAGGCTTTTTATTGGATTTAATGGAATTGGATTTTAAAATATTTTTCCTTTGGATTAAAACTTGAAGAGTCAGAAGAAATCTTTTTTAATTTATTCTATTTTTTGGTTTTTTTTCTAAACCCACTTTTCCTTGGATTCATGATTCTTGAATTTTGATACATGGAGTTCCTAAATTTTGAGATGGTGAAGATTGTTGAAAAATTTGATTTTTTTCCTTTTTTTCCTTTTCCTTTTTCTCTACTTTAACTAATTCAACTGTAGATTGAATTAGATATTTGGATTACAAATAAACCACAAATTCAGAGTTAATTTGCATCCTACATCAAGTCCCTCAGTGGCAGAAACACAGAAAACTTCAGAGATGGTGGAGTTAAGAAATTTTATGCAATTGCTTCATGATGATATAAAACAGGAATTAAAAGAAATGAAAGAAATGATGGGGAAAATGAGGAGAGAATTCAGAAAGTAGAAGAAAAAGCAGAAATGAGAAAAATGTTGAGGAATTGGAAGAGAAATTGGTCCTAACAGATAAATCACAAGAAAGAACAATTATCCTGTTGGAGATGGAGTGTTCTGAATTCTACTTAAGATTTCAAAATATAGAGGAAGAAAAAGGAGAAAATTTACCTGAAGTAATTGCAGAGATTTTGGCTGAGGCTTTGGTACAATCTAAGCATAAGATATTAAATGAGATTGATGAAGTGTTCAGAGTATATATTAGATATGCAATAAGAAACAAATTATCAAGAGAAGTGCATGTAAGATTTACAAAGAGGGCAATGAAAACAGATACAACAGCAAGAATTACAGCATTGAAACATAAATATAAAGACTTGTTCTAAGACAAATACTTAGAAGAGTTAGAGATCTGAAGAGAGAATATCAATTTTTAACGAAATTTTTACTATATAAAGGAGTGAGTTTTAGATGGCTAATACCTGAAGGAATTATGATGACATGGCAAGAACAATGACATAGATTGGACTTGCTTGAAAAAGCAAAATTATTTTACCAACAATTTTGTGGACTTCTGGAAGAAGATTTTGGGGCAAAAGAGAAAGAGGAAGAGAAGGATACAGATGAAAAAGCAAAGGAAGAAAAAGTGTTAAGAGAGGAAGTGAGAGCTAAAGATCCAATGGAACAAAAAGAGACAAGAGTGATGAAACTAAAAACTAGTAATAAATAAAAGGTGGAAGAAGAAATTAAAGCAAAATCCTTAAATGTAAATGGATTGAATATGGCAATAAAAAGAAACAAACATTGACTAAATTAAATACTTTGAAGATGGACATTATATGTTTACAAGAAGTACATATTAGAAAACAACACCTAAAATTATTACAATATCTAAAATTAGGAGCTTTATTAACATCATTTATACATCAAAGTAAAAGAGGCGTGGTATTGTATAGTAAAGAAAAAATAGAACCCAAATTAATTTTGAAAGAGGAGGAGGGCAGGATTTTGATGGTGGAAATAAAAATGAACTTTAAACAATACTTTTGATAGCATTATATGCACCAAATGAAAAACAAGAAGAATTCTATTGGAGATTACGCAGGAAAATCATAGAACTGGATTATGGAAATATATGCATCATGGGAGATTTCAACACGGTAATGGATGCAGGCTGGGACCATGAAATAGTGAAGGTAAATAAAAAGCCCATAAGTACATTGCCAAAATCTTTTTTTACAATGATAGAAAAATTAAGTATTCAAGATATTTGGAGACAAAAACACTTGAAAGAGAGTCAATATACTTTCTATTCAAATAGAAATTTATCATGGTCAAGGATAGATATGATATGGATATCAACCGGATTTATAGACACTGGGCAAGAAGTAAATATTGGTTCAAATATTTGGGCGGATCACAGTCCAGTAACAATAACATGGAAAGGATAAAAGAAAAAGACAAGGTGAACATTGAATGCAACAATTTTAAATGAAAAGGAGTTCCAGGATTTTGTAGAAAAAGAATTGGAAATAGTCTTTAAAATAAATAAGAAAGAGGACACATCACTTCAAAATTTATGGGATATGATGAAAGCATATATTAGTGGCCTAGCAATAACATACTTGGGAAAAAAGAACAAAAAGAAATGGCAGAAACAAGTAAGATTAGAAGAGGACTATAAAAATTGGAAAAAGAGTTTCAGAAAGATACTCTAAATTAAAAAAAAACTAAGAAATTGATGTAATTGAAAAAACATGAAATAAATCTAAATGAACAAGAAGCATTAGCAAATAAATTGAGAGCAACTAAGCAGAATTTCTTTGAAAACTCAAATAAACCAGGAACTTATATAGCTATCATATAAGTTAAGAAAAGAGAGGGTGAAGAAAACTATAAAATGCCTACAAGATGCAGAAGAGAAATCACAATATAGAATTGAAGACAAAAAGAAAGTAATCCAAGAATATTATGAGCAACTTTATTCCCAAGAGAAGATTTCAGAGGAAGAGATATTAAGATATTTGGAAACATCAAACTTAATCAAAATATCAGAACAAAAGAAAGGAATGCTAGAAGAAAATAACAATGGTGGAAGTAACAGATGCAATAAAAAGACAAAAAAGTGGAAAAGCACCAGGACCGGATGGTTTACCAGTGGAGTTGTATAAAACACTACAAGAGGTGATTAGTAATGTAATGTTGGACTTATTTAATTATTTATTAATGAGAGCAAAAATGCCAGATTCATGGAAGGAGGCATATGTAACACTTATAGCTAAAGAAGACACGGATTTGCAATTGATAAAAAACTATAGACCAATTTCGTTGCTAAATGTAGACTATAAGATTTTTGCATCAATAATGGCACACAGACTGAAAAAGCCACTAAATGAATATAGACCAAATGTAGACCAAAATGGATTCTTACCAAAAAGACAAATTAAAGACAATATGAGGATGATTTTGAACACTTTGGAATATGAGAATCACCCAGAAAAACAAATGGCGTTGATGTTTCTAGATGCCCAAAACCTTTTGACAATGTGAGCTGGCAGTTCATGATAAAACAATTATAGAGAATGGATTTTGGGGAGAGATTCATAAATACTATAAAAACAATATATGATAGACAATTTGCTAAGATAATGATGAATTGGGATATGACAGAAAAGATTAATATAATGAAAGGTACCAGATAAGGATGTCCCCTTTTGCCATTGTTGTTTATCTTGACCTTAGAAGTTTTAAATGGAAATATTAGATGAAATGAAGATATAAAAGGGATAAAAGTTAAAAAAGAAGAGTATAAATTGCAAGCTTTTGTAGATGATTTGGTATTTCTTATAGAGGACCCACAAAAACAGGCCCTAAGCTATCAGAACAAATAGAAGAATATGGAAAAGTTTCCAGTTTGAAAATAAATAAAGATAAAACAAAAATTTGGTTAAAAACATAACAGAAAAACAAAAAAGGGAGATGGAAGAAAATTTGAATATACAAGTGATGAAAAAAGTTAAATATCTTGGAGTATATCTAACTTCAAGCTGTGTAATAATAAAAGAAGATAAGTACTACAAATTAAAACAGCAAATTGAAAGAGATTTGGAAAAATGGATGAATCTCCAATTATCACTTATTGGACGGATTGCACTGATAAAAATTGCGCCAATAAAAATTGAAAAGACTTATTTTCAATATCTCAATAAGATAATAAGGAAATTTATATGGCAAGGAAAAAAAGAAAGAATAAGCATAAGAATGCTGCAAGATATGAGACTACGAGGTGGATTTGGTCTACCAAATTGGGAACTATATTATCAGGCAGCAACACTGACATGGTTAAAGGAATGGGTGGAGCTAAGAAATACAGGGTCATTAACATTGGAAGGTTATGACCTACAATTGAGATGACATTCTCTTTTATGGTATGATAGAAATAAGATACACACATATATTTTTATAGACATTATGTAAGAAATGCATTGTTATTGGTATGGGAGAAAGTAAGAGACAAGTGTTATGTGAAAATATCAGCATGGTTATCGACTATGGAAGCCTTAATACACCCAAATATTTTTAATTTTGGAAATATTGTTAGATTTAAGGATTTATTAACGGATAAGGGGGAATTGAAAGGGAAACAGGAACTAGAAGAACAGGGGATTGAGACACTGGTATATGTATATGCAGATACAAAGATATGGCAAAGATTATTATATGGTTTTTATATGGAAAAGACTGAGTTGGGTAGGATACTCAACAGATGACAATTTAATTAAAAAAATTACAATTTCTTACTTAGCATTGAACTAGGGGAGGAGCAAATAAAAGAAACAACGATAGCTTGGGGAAGAAATTTTGTATATTCAATTGATTTGGAAAAATGGCAACAATTATGGGAAAGGAATTATTAAATTAATGATGTCCACTGCATATAAGGAAAATCAACATAAAATGTTTTATAGATGGCATATGGATGCTGTCCCTCCAGCTGCTGCCATTCTCCTGGCCGGGTCCAGCCACAAGTACCACTGGCAGACAATGGGGTGCATGTGCATGGCTGCAACACATTTACATATCCCATTGCCTGCTGGGACCGCTCAGGGCTGGGCCCGGCCAGGAGAATGGCAGCAGCCAGAGGGACAGCATCACAGAAGAGCTGCTCAGAAGGCAGCCACTGGCCACAGTCTTTAAGGTACAACTTTGGGGTGGCCTGATCTACCGGTCTCAGCTGCGAACCAAATGTCAACTTTAACAAGCTGCTGTGAAAGATTGGATGCACTCAGAGACATGGATGAGGGTGGCTCTCAGGATAATTCAGGCATGAGGATGAACTCCATGCTGCTAGTGACCCAAAAAGGGTGAGTCCAGTGCTACTGTGAACCACATTATTGTAGTTACCTCAGTGAAATTGGATTGCTGGTAGTCCACATAACACCTGAAATACTGCTCTACCATTGTGTTCGCTCATTCAGCACCCCATTAGTGCTCAGATTAGAAGCCAAACTAAGCCTCGGTGTGGACTCTATAGCCCTTAGGAATTCCCTCCAGAATTTCACAGTGAATTGCACCGCTCTGTCAGAGACTCTGCAGGGTACTCCATGCAGCCTATATATCTGCTTTATGAACATCCTAGCTAACTTCCTAGCTGAGGGTAGCCCTGGGCAGGCAGTGAAGTGGGCTCGTATTGAGAATAAATCAATCACAGCCTAAATGTGTTGGACTGTTCAACTATACAATCTTTGGCAAACTCCTCCCAGGGTTGGCTATTTGCTGGAGGAGCCTGGGGGGCTCCCTGGACCTCTTCTTCAGGGTGGCACATTGTGGCACATTTCTTAACATAGTCTTCTACATCTGCTTTTATCTTTGGCCACCAAAACTGCCTCCTAGCTAGGTGCAGGGTTTTCAGGAACCCGAAGTATCCAGCTAGCTTGGAGTCATGGCTACACTGCAGGATTTGAAGTCTTAAGATGGCGGGAGCATATAGATTGGTGTCCTTCCATGCTAATCCATCCCTTAGGATCAAGGTGTCTCTGTTGTCCCTGAACCACGGGTCTGCCAGAAGCATTGATTTTAATGCCATGGTCATCTGGTCCCTCTTGGGGCTGGTTCAGCATTCGGCTTGGCCCTGGGTGATGAATTGGGCCTCCCAGCAGTTGTTGAATTGGGGCTTCCTAAACAAGACATCTGCGAGTAGGTTCCCACCCCTGGGATGTACTTTAGCTCGAAGTTGAATTGCTTGAAATATTGTCCCCAGCGGACTTTCTTAGGAGACAGCTTTGGGGGAGTTTTCAGGGCTTATAAGTTCTTGTGATCTGTCCAAACCTCAGACAGCACTCTATTCCCCTCCAGGAAGTGTCTCCATGAGACGAGATCCCACCAGACCACATATGCTTCCTTCTCCCACATTGCCCACTGTCTCTTGGTGTCAATGAGTTTCTTGGACATGTACACACAGGGTTGTAGCTGGCTTTGGGGGTTGGGCTGCAGCAGCAATCCACTATGGCCACATCTCTGGCATCAGTGTGGATGATGAATGGCTGTTCAGGATCAGCCTGGATAGCTCAACAGACTAATGCACTGTAATTTAACTCCAGCTGTCTGCAATTAGTAAGTTCGAATCTCACCAGGCTCAAGGTTGACTCAGCCTTCCATCCTTTCTAAGGTAGGTAAATTGAGGACCCAGTTTGTGGGGGCAATAAGCTGACTTTGTAAAATATACAAAAGTATGAAGGCTATTGCTTTATGCATTGTAAGCCACCCTGAGTCTCCGGAGAAGAGCGACATATAAATCAATTTTTTTAAAAAAAGGGTGCTGGAGGATGGGCTGTTCCGTGAAGAGTCTCTTCAGCTTCTCAAAAGCATGCTGGCAGTTTAGAGACCAAGCCAGTGGTTGGCTCGGTCACAGTTTTGGGGTGCCCTTCCCATTTTCCATTTTCTCTCCAAAGGAGGATGAAATTCTGGCTCGGGAAGCCTGGCCAGCTCATGCAAGTGACAGCAAAGAGACCAAAAAAGACAACTCAATGGTAAGTGAGGCCATCCACCCCTTTACCATAAAGTCAAGACTAATAGTGACCAGAATGGGAGTCCAGGGGACTTAGACACCAGATGCACATGGTACCTGATAAGCCCTCCTTTGTCCATAATAAACATGATGCCCCTGGCTCACCCCAAACACTTTGAGCAACTCAATGGGACACTGATAGGTGGAGCCCCTAATACTTTAGTCACTGAGGAAGTCAGATTGGAAATGGGCCACCACTGGGAACTCATACACTTTGTGGTGGCACCAAGGATGTTGGAATCAGTCATTCTGGGCTTAGCCTGGTTGGACAAATGGGGACCGGCTATCACTTGGAAGAATGGCTATAGAAAGCTGAAAATACAAGTGGGACCTTTGCCACCTTGGCCCCAAGATTCAGCCCAACCGGAGGAACCCCCTTGTTGTCCTGAGGCACATGACAAAGTCACCACCATCGCTGACTCACCACCAGGTTGCTCCCAAGTACCCAAAGAAAACCAAGACATGGCAGATGCATTCAGCGAGCACAAATGCAATGCCCTACAGCCTCATCGACCCACCAATTGCATGATAGAATTTGTACTGGAAGCCAAGCTGCCTAAGCCGAAAAGGTACTCCATGACCCCCAAAGAAATGGATGAACTGAGAAAGTACATCAACACCAACCTAGCAAGGGGCTTCATTCAGACCACCAAATCTAGGGTGGCCACCCTGGTGCTCTTCAAAGAGAAGAAAGATGGGTCAATGAGGCTCTGCATGGATTTTTGTGGCATTAACACAGTGTGCATGGAAAACACCTACTCCCTGCCTTTTTTGAAGGACATACTAAGCCACCTGGCTAAAGGAAAGGTGTTCATCAAGCTGAACTTAAGGGAGGCGTACTACTGGGGGATGAATGGAAGACAGCCTTCAACTGTCCTCTGGGTAGCTTCTAGTTTAAGGTCAGGCCATTCAGACTGCAGCCCCCCCCCCCCAGTCTTCATGCACCTAATTAATGAGGTGCTGCATGATAACCTCTATCAGGGAGTCTTGGTCTATTTGGGAGACATTCTTATGTTCAGTGAGACAATGGAAGAGCACATCAAACTAGTGCACCAGGTCCTGAAGAAACTCCTAGCTGCTAAGCTGTACACAAAGCTGTCAAAATGTGAGTTCCACAAGACCTCCCTAGACTACCTGAGATACCAACAAGGGAATTGAAATGGACCTGGAAAAAGTAAAAACAGAACTAGACTGGCAACCCCCATGTAGTCACTCCAGAGCCAGTCCCCCAAGCCGAGACTCCAGCTGGCCTAAAAGCCAGGAAAACCCCATGCAAGCCAGCCAACAAGGGAAGTTTCTCCCGGCAAGCACGGAGGTTCCCTCCCCCTTGCCAAAGGGGGATGAAACTCTGGCTCCAGAAGCCTGGCCAGCTGATGCAAGTGACTGCAACAAGACCAGTGAAGACAACCCAATGGTAAGTGAGGCCATCCACCCCTTTACCATGCCTGTTGGAGGTCCTGGTCTAGTGTTTCCTTAAAGTTGTGGACAAGGAGGCATTCTGGCCAATCACTCAACCTTCCTGCTAGTTTTCCAGGGGTTCATCAAAAGTTGTCCTGAAGCGTGAGGGGGGGGAGGCGGTCTATGGTGCTGGCTGTGGCTGAGTGGGCATCAGTTGGGGAGCTGGAGCTGGCATCCATTGGCACTGAATCCACCCCTGGTCAGAGTAGTATGCCCACCCAGATGGGGATCTGGTCCACTGGTGGGAGCCAAAGGGGTGGCAGGTGAGGCGGGGTGCCTGGCCTCGGTGGACCCATGATCCATCATTGTAACCCCAGGCTGGACTGGCCCAGAGGTGCCAGCCCTTGGCTAGCTGTGGCTGCAGATTGGGCTGTCAATCCGATAGACTGGACCTGGTGGGGGATGCCCAAGCGTGGTCTGCTCTGTGCTGATTGGAAAGGAGTGGAGGTCCCACTCTGGGCAATCAGGTTTCCTTGGCCAAGGAAGGTGAATGTTGGTTGGGCCAAGACCAAGCTGGGCTGGCCGCTGAAGGAAGCTGAGCCATGCTGCTGACCAGCTCTTGGCCTGCAGAAGGATTGGCTTCTCAAGGGTGGTGGGAAGCCCCACTCCCTTGACTTGCTGTTTTCCAGGGGCCTTGTGGCTCTCCACTCAATGACTGTGATGTGTTCTGCTTGGGTCAATGCAATCTGGGGCTCATGGAATGCCATGTGGCCCCCTTCCACTCTATATAGCTCCTGGTGCATTGGGCCCCTCACCAGTTCATGAGGTGCCAGGATTCCAGTGCTGCCTCCTGAGCCATCATTTCATTGGTGGAACTCCTGAGCAGGCAGCCAGGGCACTTGTTCCTTGGGTCAGATGCCCAGCCGGAGCTCGACCTCCGCTGCTTCCACCACCATGGTCACCGAGGGGAAGCAAATGGTTCCACAGAGGTCCCTGGAGCTGTCTCCCCTGGTTCCTCTGGTTGCTGCAATCCTGTCAGTGTTGGAGGACTTTTCCTCCAGTTTTTTCTCCATCTTCCCTAAGTCTTTGCACTACTTGGTTTCCTGAGCTATGCAGCCGAGGCTCAGGACCCCGGACAGTGCCCCTGCAGGCGTAGGGAGCTGCCTGGTTATTTTAGAATGAGAGTCAGGTTAATGTCAGGGTTCCAAGTAACATCCCCAACAGAATCAAACTCTGAGGCAGGCATATTCCTCAAAGTGCATATTTATTAGGCATATATTGGCACATCTGAGGAAACCTGACTCTGATCCCCCTCGGGTTTCTTCCTTAATTAAAAGTATATTTTCTTCCCCCTGCTTATGCATCCAACCACATCCTGCCTCCTGGCACCTGGTGAGAACATCCTTGGTTCTCAGAGAAAAGAATTTTATTTTGGTTACAATCCCTGAACTATCTGTACCTCCTCCCTCCCATTCCCAGCTCGATGGCTTTTGCTGTGGCAGCCCTGAAGAGACCAGGGGGAAAATGGCTACAGGCAGGGATGAAATCTAAAATTTGTTACTCCTGGTTCTGTGAGCATGGCTTGGTGGTGGGGGTGGGGGTAATGTGACTGAGTGGGTGAGGCCAACTTTTATTTATTTTTTTTAACTTTTAAAAGCATTTTTTTGGCTAAAGAGGTTGTAGAAAAAATGCTTTTAAAAGTAAAAAAAACCAACCTCTGATGATTGCGCGGCTCAGCTGGGCATTGAGGGAGGGGCAGGGATTTTTGCTACTGGTTCTCTGAACAACCCGCCGTCATCGCTACCAGATCAGATGATCTGGTCCAAACCAGGAGCATTTCAACCCTGGCTCCAGGGCTGACAACATCACTACATCATACTTCTGTAAAGCAAGCACTAATTTCTGCAGAATAACTCTGTTTTCAGAATGTTTCATGTACTTCCACCAATTTTGCAAAAAAACCTGAAGTGGCTGGGCAATAACGAGCAGCACAGGCAGGATAGTGACAACAGCTCTTTATTACATGGTGAGACTTCAGCAAAATACACAGGCAGCAGCACTCCTTATATACACTTCAGTGCTGGCTGCCAACCAATCACAAACATTCCCTGTGTTTGAAACTCCCGCTCAAAATAGCAACAACATAACAAAAACCATGCAACAATAAAAAGCAAATTCATGCAAAACTAAGTTTTGATTACATTTTTCATCTAGTAAATCATCTTCCTGCATGAGAAAAAATTAAATTATGGATTCAGAATATAAACTTATATAAACGGCGAGAATGGCATTTGCCCAACTGTGGAAAGATGTAGATACGCCTCCCGATCATCTGATAATAAACAAGATTCTCCGATGTGCTGAGATGGATAGATTAACGTATATTTTAAAAGACAAGAAAGATTCAATATATAATAGAAGTTGGGACAAATGCTTTGTCTGGCTCAATAGAAGGTTAAACCTAGGAAAGGGGTGATAAGATCGTCTATTTAGATTAATTAGATATTTATTAGGCTATATGATTTCTTAAAATTTCGACAAAAACAGGCTAACTCTTTTGTAGATAGTTAGTAGAAATTGACTATTGAAATGTTTGGTTTGGATGACACTAGTTATTATTAATTGGAGAGTGAGCTTAACTCTCGGTTAGTCAGGTTTGTTGTTTCGTTTTAGTCTTGTGTTTATGTGTTTCTACATTTCACCATTCATATTGTTTTTCAATGTTTATTTTGTGTTAATCTTAATGTAAATATTTAATAAAGATTTAATTAAAAAAAAGAATATAAACTTTGAAGTAGATGGAATAAAAGACTTAAGAGGAAAACGGGAGACAAGTAAAAAAAAGGTAGGACTAAAGGAGGGGATGTGGATAAGAGATAATGGTTAAGGGGAGAAAAAGATAGATGTCATGATTATATGTTAATAATTGTATTAATATTAGAATGATATAGACTGGACAATTAGTTGGCATTTAATATAAATAAATATCAGGATAAACATTACCACAAACAGATATAAAACTGGAAAATTATGAATGAGAATCCATTATTAATTGGAAATGAGAGGTTGAATGATAGTATTATTAAAAGGGTATTAAATATGACTATTGTATAGGTAATGTGAAAGTAGATATATTTATATATATTAAGAAACTTTAAAATATACAGAGAGGAAGAGTTAAATAATGGAAATATGAATAACAAAACAGAGTATCATGTCCTTGAATATAATAATGTGGAGGGGAAAAGTATTAGTGGAAGTTTAGAAAGGAAGGGTGTAAAGCAATGTATCACAAAGTCAAATAAGTTAGGAAAAGAAACATGAAAAATAGATACAAAGATTGAAAATGGTAGTAAGCTTGAAATGTTAGGGTGTAAGAAACTGGTATTCAGACGGTATGCTGTTTGATCAATGAAGTGATGTTAGTATTAAAAGAATAGTATTGTAGTTGCGTAAAATTATTAATATGAAGATTAATCAATATTATGATATTATAATTATGATTATTATTATCAATAACACATGTTTAAGTGATTAAGTCTGTTTCTTTTATTTTTGAATGTAACTTTAAGAAGTTGTATAGTAATAGTTGAAAGAGATATTGGAAAATACACCAGATCCTGTAGATATTGGGAATATTATATACAACAACGAAAAGAGAGAGGGAAATGGAGTGGACTAGAAGGGAGTAGGAGAGGAGGGTAGAGGGGGAAAGGAGAGAGGGAAGTGGAGGGGAGGAGAAGAGTAGAAAGGGAAGGAAAGGGAAGTGGAGAAGAAGAGAGAGAGGAAATAGAGGGGAGAGGAGAAGGATAGAAAGAGAGAGGAAAGTAGAGGGGAAAAGAGTGGAAGAAAGGAGGGAAGTAGAGAGAAAGAGAGGGGAGAAGGGAAGAGAGGGAGGAGTAAGAAGAGGAAAGGAGAAGGATTGTTGTAAAATTGGGGAACATGGTGTACAGGAGAAAAGAAAACAGACAACAATTTCATATTCTTTTTTACTTGAGGGTTATACTATTGAAATTATAACGAAAAATAATACGGTGGACATAAAAGTCCGTTCCCACAGAGAGGGGTGCCGTCAGCCAAACAGTGTTGACTGGCGGCCCCCAAGGGGAGAGCCTTCTCTGTGGGGGCACCTGCCATCTGGAATGAGCTCCCCCCTGAAATAAGGAGGATACAGGACCTACGTACCTTCCGCCGCGCCCTAAAAACGTTCCTATTTCATCAGGCTGGTCTGGCTTAAACCTCCCTTTATAAATGGGTTTTAAAATGGGTTTTTTAATGGTTTTATATAATTGGATTTTAAATTGTTTCAGCCTAATTATTTAATTTATTTTAAATATTTTAACTTTTGTATGTCATTGTATTTTATTCAGCTGTTCACTGCCCTTAGTCCCTTCTGGGAGTAGGGTGGTATACAAATTTGATTAAATAAATAAATGCATATCGGTTTAGATGTTACTGTATAGTTAATATTTATATGAAAGTAAAAAAAAATATTATAAAAGTTTTTTTAAAAAACAAACACATAATACATCAATCTTTCCATGTGTCTTCTTAGTGTTTCTTAGTGTTTCTTCCGTGACTTCTTTTTATTACTCTTCCTATCTTCATTTCTCCTTGATAATTTCCATTTCTCTGTTGCGATATTTCCTCCAAATTACAACTTTTAATATAACGTTCTCCTTATTTAATTATCACAATCTTTATCTAGCTCTTTTTTAACCAATCATAAAATTTCCCCCATATCTTGTAATAGTCTGTATCCCTTCTCTCTTTAATCATCAAAGTTAATCTGTTCCTTTCTGCACAATCTAAGATTCTTTTAAATACTTCCCCTTCCAAAGGGATTTTCTCTGCTTTCCATCTTTGTGCAAATACTATTTTTGCTGCAGTTATTATATGTATAATCAAGTATATATTTTCTTTACCAATTTTCTCTGGTAGTATACCCAATAGGAACAGCTCAGGTTTTAAATCAATATGTTGTTGGATCATATCTTCTAACCATGTCTTAATTCTGCTCAAATAGTCTCTAGCTTCTGGGTATGTCCACCACATAAGACCCTGGTATTTGATGGCATTTCCAACATTTAGCTGATTTGTCTTTAAACATTTTTGCCAATTTTTCTGCAAGCATATGCCATCTATAAAATATTTTTTATTGATTCTCTTTATATGCAGTGGACATTATTAGTATAAAGTTCCTTTCCCATAACTGTTGCCATCTATCGAGTTCAATTGAATATCCACAATTTTTTGCCCAAGCAATCATTGTTTCCTTTACTTGTTCTTCCTCTAATTCTACGTTATCAAAGGCCTATCTTAAGGACGGGCTTTGGAGGCCCAAGAGGTGGCATGTTTTAAAGCGGAGATTAAGGGGTTTTTTAATTAGGACTTTTAATAATCTTTTAAGGGGAACTGGGAAGATGACCAAAGGGGATGGGGCGGGGTAATCCACCATGGTCAGAGCCAAGCCTGGCATGGGGTATACTGTGGTTTTCTGGAAAGCACATCTGCTAAAAAAATTTTTCCCCCAGGAAAATATTTGAGGCTGACGTCAAAACATTTAAAATATTGAACCCAGCACAATTCTTTTGGGGAGAGTTTCTGCGGTGTCTTAAGGGCCTCAGTTCAATTCAATTCAATTCAAACCTTTATTGTCAGAGTATAACATGTGTACTATGAGATTGGCTGAGCCTCCCTTCGTGCACCCGCCCCCAACAAAATACAACTCACAGTGAAATACCAAAAAAAATTCCTAACTCAGTGAATCCTGCTAACAACCACCCAATCCTATTGCACCATGTGAATTTATTGCATGTTGTGCTGGCCCCGCAAGTCAATTGTATTATGTTATTGTAGTTATTTTTCATTCAGGAGTCCGATAGCCCATGGATAAAAACTGTTCTTCAACCTGTTTGTGTGGCTGCCTATGCTTCTATATCTCCTTCCCGATGGAAGGAGAATAAAGAAGTGCTGACCAGGGTGTGAGTTGTCCCTGAGGATTTTTCATACTCTTCTAAGGCTGCAAGCCCTAGCAATGTCATCTAGTGGTGTCAGGGGACAGCCCACAATGTTTTGTGCTGTGCTCACCACCCTCTGCAATGCTTTTCTATCTGCGGCTGTTAAGCTAGCATACCACACCGTAATGCACTGAGTGAGGATGCTTTCTATTGTGGACCAGTAAAAGGGGGTCATCTGTTGTTCCACTTTGTGTTTTTTTTTCAAAACTCTAAGGAAGTGGAGTCTCTATTAGGCCACCTGGGTTGTGTTGATCTTCCAGGTGAGGTCTTCACAGAGATAGACTCCCAGGAATTTAAAGGAGGAAACTGTCCAGACAGCCCCCCTCAATGTAAAGTGGGGCAGGTTC
This sequence comes from Masticophis lateralis, assembly GCA_030761175.1. Taxonomy (NCBI): domain Eukaryota; kingdom Metazoa; phylum Chordata; class Lepidosauria; order Squamata; family Colubridae; genus Masticophis; species Masticophis lateralis. Next base: position 72,165,450 of record JAUDYJ010000004.1, on the reverse strand, counting down.
CTCCCTTTTCTTCCAGAAGTCTAACACCATCTCCTTTGTCTTGCTGATGTTCAGGTGCAGGTTGTTTTCTAAGCAAGATCCTCCAGATTCTTATGATCAGTCCACATTTTGAAAGGGATTTTATTCCCCTCTAAGAGATGTCTCAGGTAAGGAGAGCCCATCAAACTGCATATGCCTTTTTCTCCCAGATGGCCCATCTCTGTTCAGCGTCTGTTAGTTTTTTAGAGGTGAACGCATAGAGTTGTAGTTGGTCCTGTTCATTTTCTTGGAGTAGGACTGCCCCGACAGCCACATTGCTGGCATCTGCCTGTATGATGAAAGGTTTTTCTGAGTCTGGGTGCTTCAAGATTGGCTCATCTGAAAAAAAATGTTTCAATTTCTTGAATGCCACCTGACATTCCATAATCCAGTTTAACAGTTGCCTTGGTTTTGGCTTGTCTCCCCCTTTTGTTTTCAAAAGATTAGTGATGGGAGTGCAATTTCCCCAAAAGCTGGGATAAATTGTCGATAGATGTTTGCAAACCCCAGGAAACTCTGCAGTTGCTTGTGTGTGCAGGGAAGGGCCCAGTCAATCACCTACTTTCCCTGGGTCCATCTCCACACCCTTGTGGGATATCCAGTATCCCAGGTAGTTTATTTTATCCTTGTGGAACTCACATTTAAACAGTTTTGCATAAAGCTTAGCAGCACAGAGCTTGTTTAGGACTGCGTAGACAAGTTTTATGTGCTCAGTTTTTGTTTCGGTGTATATTAAAATGTCATCTAAATACACCAGAACCCCTTTGTATAGATGCTCATGGAGTATCTCATTTATGAGTTGCATGAACACAGCGGGAGCTCCTTGTAGTCCAAATGGAAGCACTTTGAATTGGTAACACCCCAATGGGGTGTTAAAAGCAGTTTTCCATTCATCCCCTTCCCTAATCCTGATTCGGTAGTAAGCCTCTCTTAGGTCCGGTTTTGAAAATTTTTTTCCCTTGGATAGGTGGGTTAACATGTCCTTCATGAGGGGAAGGGGGTACATGTTCTCTAGGCTTATAGTGTTCAAATTTCTAAAATCCAGGCATGAGCACAAAGACCTTTCTTTTCTTGGAATAATACTGGGGCGGTAATTTTTGGTTGTGTTGGTTCAATGAATCCCCTAGCCAGGTATGTATGTATGTATGTATGTATGTATGTATGTATGTATGTATGTATTTATTTATTTATTTATTTATTTATTTATTTATTTATTTGATTTATATACCGCCCTTCTCCTTGCGGACTCAGGGTGGTGAGCAGCCAGAAATAAAAAGCAGATTACACAAAAGTTAAAATTTTAAAAGCAACTAATATAAATTTGGTTATAGTTAAAAACAGTTCAATTAAAATTAATATCAAAAACTCTAAAAAATTTTACATGAGATCAGGCCAGGCCGGCTAGCTGGAAAAAATATGTTTTTAAGGCCAGACAAAAAGTCCAGAGGTCAGAGATCGTTCGCAACTCTGGAGGAAGGTTGTTCCAGAGGGTGGGAGCTACCAAAGAGAAGGCTCTCCCCCTGGGGGTTACCAGCCAGCATTGTCTGGCTGATGGCACCCTAGGAGGCCCTCTCTGTGGGAGCGAACCGGCCGGTGGGAGGCAATTGGTGGCAGAAGGTGGTCCCGTAAGTACCCTGGTCCTAAGCCATGGAGCACTTTAAAGGTTATTACCAACACATTGAAGTGTACCCGGAAGTCCACTGGCAGCCAATGCAGCTCCTGCAGGAGAGGTGTCACCTGTCGCTCCCATAATCCCCCGCTCGGCCGCATTCTGCACCAGTTGGAGCCTCCAGGTTCACCTCAAGGGGAGCCCCATGTAGAGAGCATTACAATAGTCCGGGCGAGAAGTGACGAGCGCTTGAGTGACTGTGCTTAGGGAGTCCCGATCTAGAAAGGGCTGCAACTGGCGTATCAGGCGAACCTGATAGAAAGCCCCCCTGGCCACTGCTGTCGTATGTTCCTCTAAGGACAGCCGTGGGTCCAGGAGGACGCCCAAGTTGCGCACCCTTTCCGTGGGGGCTAATGATTTGCCCCCAATAACCAGCGATGGCGTCAGCTGGCTATATCAGGATGCCGGCAGCCACAGCCACTCAGTCTTGGAGGGATTGAGTCAAAGCCTGTTTCTCCCCATCCAGACCCGCACGGCTTCAAGGCATTGGGACATCACTTCCACGGCATCATTGGGATGGTATGGGGTGGAGATGTACAGCTGAGTATTATCAGCGTACTGATGGAACTCCACCCCAAAACCACGGATGATCTCACCCAGCGGCTTTACATAAATGTTGAACAGGAGAGGCAAGAGGACCGACCCTTGTGGCACCCCACACACTAGGCGTCTCGGGGTCGACCACTGCCCCCTGTCAACACAAATTGCAACTGGTCGGAGAGATAGGAGGAGAACCACCGCAGAACGGTGCCCCCCACCCCCAATCCCTCCAACCAGCAAAACATGATACCATGGTCGATGGTATCAAAAGCCGCTGAGAGATCTAACAGGACCAGGATAGAGGAGTACCCCCTACCCCGAGCCTCCAGAGATCATCCACCAATGCGACCAATGTCGTTTCGGTGCTGTACCCAGACGTGAAACCGGACTGGAGCGGGTCTAAATAGACAGCTTCATCCAGGTACTGGGGGAGCTGCTGCGCCACCACACTCTCAACAACCTTCGCAAGGAAGCAAAGGTTGGAGACTGGATGATAATTAGCCAAAACAGCTGGATCCAGAGAAGGCTTCTTGAGGAGGGGCCTCACCACCACCTCCTTCAAGGCATCCAGTAGGGTACAGCAGCAGCCGGAACCTCGGGTCCTGAGACTCTGAACAACCTGGGGAACAGGAAGAGCTAAGGGGACCGGGGCATGCAATCGCTCGAAGATAACGAGTGCGTGCCCCCACCACACGATACGGCCCCCTGCTCTTGCTGTATCTGGCCCTCCCACACAGCGTATTAATAGAAAAGCCCTCGACAGAGGGCTCTCTAGGAGCCTTCTTACCTCCAGAGTCTACACCCCCCACGGCACCATAAACTGCCGGACCTGTCCCACTCCTCCGTGGGTTCTCCCCCAAACCCACTCCCTCTCCCACCCCTGAACCCCTTAAGAATCTAGTTTAAAAAGACCTTAAAAACCCCCTCAATCCCTGTTTTGCAACATGCCACCTCTCAGGATCCCAAAACCCGTCATTAAGGTGGGTTAAGGCAATAACATAGAGGGCCAGGCCTGCGAGAGGGGGGAATCTCGCAGGGCGAGAAGCTTAGTCCTGGAATACATCTGAACACAAAATGGAAATAGAAAAGATGGTAAGGTATGGCTCGGGGTCCACGATAATAGTCAAAAATGTCCAAGGTTCAAGTCAATCAGGAGAATCACCACTACCCTCTCACGGTACTGGGTAGGAGTCCCTGCATTCTGTCCAACTGAGGGGATGTCCAGACCATCCTCTCACAGTGGTCCGCCATACTAGTCAGGTAAATTGGAAAATCCAAGGCCACTCTCTCAAAGCGGCCTGGCCATATTAGTCCTGAAAGGTGAGATGCCCCATCAGGGGTGAATGAAGTAAAGGACTGGCTCCATCAGTCCTCCTGTGTTGTTCTCCAATACAGTCAGCGAGCGAGATGATAAATAGAGCCGAGTTCCAAACAGCTTCGGAAATTAGCGGGTTGATAACGGTGAAAGCGAAGAATTTCAAAAAGACAACGGAGGACAGGTGGAGGGGGGGACAACTCCATCAAGAGTGTAATGGCTGGCCCCCAGATTGTAAGTCAGTTAAGTCGATGGAAGGAGACCCTCACCACCGACAATAGCCATGGGGGCCTTACCAGTTGGACCCATTTGGGTCTCAACCTCCTGGTGAGAGCCCCCCTATACATAAAAACCCCCTGCCGGCCACCAGCAGACCCGCTAGCCAGCTGGGGGCTTCCCATGAAAGTAAAAATTTTGTGTAAAAGATAGGGCTAAATAATATGGAATAAGTTAAATGGAATGTAATAATTATGAATATGTTTATTTGTATTGAAATGTATGATACTCAAAGACCACACCATCCACATAATAATATGTATAATTTTTTTTTAAAAAAAATAAAAACTTAGCAAAAAAAAAGAATGGTTAAATAAGCAATTTCTGAAAGTGATTAAAAAGTGAAATTAGTGAACTCAGTGTCTTTTAAAAGATTCTACTGCAGTTGTGAGCAGATCTCTTTGTTGCCTGGTACTCAATCATAATGGCTGATCCTTCCATCTCTTAGTGTTCAAACCTCTGAAAGACTGCTGTGGTCTCCATGAGAACAGCAACTATCTGGAGCATGAGAAAAGTTCTTATCCTCTCCTTATGTGGAGAAATTCTGAAGAATCTGTCTACTTGCCAGTTCTTTGGTCTTTGCTATAATTCTCGTTTCTACTATTTCAGGTTTTTTTCATTCACTATGCCTATCCTGGAAATCATTTGCATGTGGAATTTCCTAATATAAGGAAGAAAAACATAACATTTGAAGCCTGTTAATAATCTATTGTTATGTCAATTGTCTAATAATCTACCTATAATCCAAGATAATGTTGGATTGAATGAAGAAGCAATAAGCAAATAAAGCAAGTTTATTATTTTTTCTTCAGTCATGGTAGTAGAAAGTATTCAATATAAACATTAGCTATTTTTTGTCTTAAAGATGATAGTTATGTTCTTCAAAAGAGATTTTTTACATTGTTGACTTTCAGGTCCAGTTAAGCTTTTTATCTCTCTGTCAAAACCAATCTTTAGAATGAAGTCATAACTATAAATCTCATACTTTTGTGAAATTGCTGCTCTTATTCTAATGCTTATTTTATGGAATCAAAACAAAACAGATTCTAATGGGAAACTTTAACAAGGCTATCTATAGCTTCACATATTACCAAACTTATTTAATTCCAACAATTTAACACCAAGATTCAATAATATTTTACCTCTACTCAAGCCACACTTATCCATTTGGAGTCATAAATCTAGAGAATGTGTAGGAAAAGGTGGTCAGCCTTGAATAGGTTAATGATGTGTCCTTAAGAAGGCTAAGATAAACACATATATTCACTTATTCCCATTTGTGTTTTACATATAACAATGCCTCTCTTTATCCATGTATACATTCTACAAATAGAAAGAATGGAAATCCTATTTTCTGGTTGCTGATGAACAATTTTAATAAGAACAGCACCATCACAGTTTTGAAATGTTACTAACTTCAGTAGAACTGAACAATCACCATTCCAAAAATATATTATCTCTGTTATAGCTATTTTGATTAATCCTATAAGAAAAATATTTGGATGGTTGAACAGTTTTCAGATAGCAAGAAATGCTTGTCTAATCACTTCTAACAAACAATTCTCCCAAAATACTTAGGCATAAAGAAAAAAAATCTGCATATACCAGTGGTGGCTAACCTCTTACTTACTGAGTGCCGAACAGGAATGCACTGTGCGTGCTGCGCACACTCACATCCCATCCGTGGTAATGTGCGGCTCCTCCCCATGTGCTGCACGCACAATCTTACCATATGCACATGCGCACAGCTTTCACATGTTCAATGCATGCACACAAATGCTGTCTGTGCATGTGCACACTGCGCACCAATCATCTCACACTCATGCACAAATACACATACATGTGCAGGAGTGCTCTGAAGACCAGCTGGGTCCCCTGAATTGTGTGCATGTGTACCTTAGGCCTGAACACCAGCTGGGGTGCGCACACATGCACAGTTTCAGGTGAGCTTGGCAACGGCTCGCATGCCCGGAAAAATGGCTTTGTGTGCCAACATGGCCATATACTGTCAGTTGAAAAAAAATCATTTAGAACTGATTTCTCCTCCTGAACCAATTGTATTTATTTAATATTTAAATACCATGTTTCTGTGTGCTGGATTAGCATTTGCCTTGTTGTTCTTCTAAAAATGAAAACATTTTCTTTGTCATTTAAAAATGTGTTAATTTGTATTCAGCACCTTGCTTTTCACTTCACCTAATTACTATGCACTAAGGACTCCAACACATTAGAACATTGCATATCAGCAATGGTGTTGTGTTTCTTCTCCTAACTGGTATTCATGATATAACAGTCTTTTTTAAAAAATGGCTAAAGCCAATTTCTCCAGAAATAATGAGAAAATATTAGCATTAAATGTTACCACAACAGCGGCCTCTTTGTTAAATTATTTTCTTTACCATCCACTTTCTTCTTCATGATTGACTTGCTCTTTTTGTTAACCATTCTATCTTGGCATGCTAATCAACAATTAATAAGGCCTACCCTTTCTTCTAAAGTGCCTGCTTTCAGTAAATGCCATCTCATTATCTGATCTTATTTAAGTTTCTCAGTTTGCTATCACTATTTAGATTGTTAATGTTAAGGATATTGTTGTGTTAGCAACTAGCAGAATATAGTGCACAGAGAAACGTTGCTGAGAGCAATGAAAATAAGAGATACGTGCAAACTGGATTATCAAAAGTTTTCTTTATAGTGGAAAATAAACAATCTCGTAGTCTTCTAAACAGTCCAAGTCTTTACCAGTTAAATCCAAAAAGCTTCTTACCACACAAACAGTAGTTGGTTCACTCTGGTTCACAAACCCCGGATAGTAGCAGATCCACCCATACACGCGATGATAGCAGCTTATCATCAACTGAATACATTACAGTACCTTTCTTAAATACATTTACAACTAATTATAGCATGACTCAGCATTACAGCATGATGCAGCATTAAACTTAAAGTCACAGAACACATATATTGCCTGGACAATCTGTTAGGCTCAAATCATATCCTAACAGTTATCCTTTCCAGTCTTTTAAAAATGTGTAGAACAAATCCCAACTGAGTTTCATTTTCTCTGTGAACAATATCATGTGCTAATTCTTTTATTTAATCTTCAAAGTAGTGTGTTTAAAACTAGTTTCTTCTTTATTTTTGTCTATTGCTTATCTAATTTTTTTAAATTCCAAATGTGTTAATGATAACTCCCACTCTCATTTCAACACTTGTTTTAACAATGAGCGTTGTTTTTTTAAATTACCAAATTAAAATCTGGATATGTAGTCTTAAACTATTAACATGTTGTCATTTATCATTTAAATCTTCTTTTTCTGGCATACTAGCTTATTTACATTTTTAATTAAATAGCATTCTGATTTTTATCCCATTCTTCTTATTGTAGTATAAACTTTAAAGGTTTATTGTGTATCTTATGTCTTTCAAATCTCCGAGAAATACAAAATGGAGAAATACAAAATAAATAGCAATAGCAATAGCACTTAATCTTATATACAGCTTCACAGTGTTTTACAGCCCTCTCTAAACAGTTTACACAGTCAGCATATTGCCCTCAACAATCTGGGTCCTCATTTTACTGACCTTGGAAGGATGGAAGGCTGGGTCAACTTTGAGCCTGGTGAGATTTGATCTGCCAAACTGCTGGCAGCCGGTGATCAGCAGAAGTAACCTGCAATACTGTACTCTAACCACTGTGCCATCACAACTCTTTGAAGAAAGAGGAGCAAAAATGAATAGGAATATTCAGAAGCATTCTTGTAATGGTTACATTTGCAGGGTATAACTGAACATAAAAGAATTAATTATCTTTCTACAGTTGTGAAAAAGGTCTTACTAAAACAAGAAAAAATAGTTTCCCTTTGTGCTAATAAAAAAAAAAACCCACAAAGACAATTTAAGCTCACTACTGGAGTTACTTTGCAGTAACAGTTACTTTGCAGAGGCCTAAGTTATCTGGACCATGTTATTCCTAAAACACAAACTGGCACCAAAAAGGTGTTTAAAGTAGCATTTTAAAGATTACTTAACCACTTCACGGTAGGAGTTCGGAGAAAAGTGAGCTTGATGAGATTATATGTCCTTCTGTCTTGATTGTTTTGTGATTGCTTTGGGTGGAATGATCCTGTCAGCAGATGTTGTTTGGTAAGTAATTGATATCTTGGTGATGGTGGATTATTTATTTGGTTGACAAAGTTTTATGCCTATGCTAGTTGTTCCCTGTACCACAGTTCTGTAAAGGATGGATTTCTATGAAGATATTGTTATTTTCAATTGAGCCTTTGAATTAAAATTGTTTTTTTTTAATTGAAAAGTTTTACAAACAAAGAAATTAACATTTTCTCTCCCCCTTCAGTCCCCCCACCCCCTTCCCTCCCCCCCACCTCACCCCCTCCTCCCTCCCCCTTCCGACTTCCCAGAGCAAAATACAGGGTATTAGAAGAAAAAACAATCATAAACTAAATTAATCTAACTATCCTTAAGCTAACAAATCCGCCCTGAAACCTTAACTCCCTTGTGGATAACACAATATATCTTTACATTCACGCATACGCAATTTGGTATCTTCATGTCTGGTACTTCTTTTGAATATAGTCTATCCATTTTCTCCACCATATTTTTCTTGCGTATGATGAGATTCAAGTATGCTGAGATTTTCGCCATTTCAGCCAAGTTTGCTATTTTCAATGTCCATTCTTCTATAGTAGGCACAGAGTCTTTCTTCCAATATTGTGCTAACAACAGCCTAGCTGCTGATATAAAATTTAAAATCAGTTTAGTCTCTAGTACTGTACAATCAGTTATTATACCCAATAAGAAGAATTTTGGAGTAAGTTTCAACCTCCTTTTCAAAATATTCTGCATTACCCACCAAATTTTTATCCAAAATGCTTTGATCTTCTTACAAGTCCACCATATATAATAATAAGTTGCGTCATCACAGTCACATCTCCAACATTTGGATTGCGTATTTGGGTACATACATGACAATTTCTTGGGATCTAAATGCCATCTATAGAACATTTTATAAAAATTTTCCCTTAAATTTTGCGCTTGCGTAAATTTAACATTTCTAACCCAAATCTTTTCCCATGTTTCCATCATTATTGGTTCCTGAAAGTTTTGTGCCCATTTTATCATACAATCCTTGACCAATTCCGTTTCTGAATCTATTTCCAATAAAGCATTATACAACCTTTTAATATGCATTGGACTCTGGTCCCTAATCTGTTTTACCAAGTTTTCCTCACATTGCATGAGACCATTTTTTTGATCCTTCCTCCATCTATCTTGAAGTTGACCATACTGAAAACAGGTATAAACTATCCCTTCATCTTTCAATAACTCTAAAGATTTCAGTTGCAGATCACCCCTTTCACCAGAAAGAAGCTCCTTATAAGTAATCACCTCCATTTTTTGTTCTGTACTTATATTTTCTATTGCATGTCTAGGATTTGCCCATATAGGTGTCTTATAGTTCTGCTTATATTGTTACTTTTTCCAAACTCTTAACAAAGCATTCCTAAATATATGGCTTTTAAAATTCTTATCCACTTTCTTTTCATATAATAGATAAGCATGCCATCCATATAGCAAATCGTATCCTTCTATATTTAATATTCTTTCTTCAGTTAAATTAAACCAATCACTAATTTGCACTAACACAGATGCTTCATAATACAATCTTAAATTAGGCATTTTCAAACCCCCTCTCTCACGAACATCCTGCATATTTTTTAATTTTACTCTCGGTTTTTTCCCAGACCAAATAAAGGTAATAACTCCGTTCTGCCATTCTTTCAAGTTCCCATCTTTCTTAAGCACTGGTATCATTTGAAACAAAAATAAAAACTTAGGTAATGCATTCATTTTTATTGCTGCTATTCTTCCCAAGAGAGATAGTTGCAGTTTTTTCCAGTTTTCCATATCCCCTTGCACTTTTTGCCAAAGAACTTCATAATTATTTTTAAATAACTTTGTATTTGAAGCTGCAACATTTATTCCTAAATATTTAACCTTTTTAACTATTTCAAACCCTGTTATTCTTTCTAACTCTTCTCTTTGTGATACAGACATATTTTTAGTTATTATCTTAGTTTTATGTTGATTTATTTTAAATCCAGAAATTTACCATATTGTTCTAATATATCCAACATATGTGGAACTGTTTTTATAGGTTGAGTTAAAGTAACAACCAAGTCATCTGTGAATGCTCTCAATCTATAATCCTGTTGTCTAATTACTATTCCTTTCAATTTATCAGATTTACGTATCTTATTCAACAAAACTTCTAAAGATAAAATAAATAGCAATGGCGATAAAAGACAACCCTGCCTTGTTCCTTTCTCAATCTTAAAGCGCTTTGTTAGGCGTCCATTAACAATTATTTGTGCTGATTGTTCTTGATATATTGCGCTAATTGATTGTGCAAACTGCTCTCCAAATTGCATTTTCTCTATTATTTTAAACAAAAATTGCCAATTCAATCAATCAAATGCCTTCTCTGCATCCAAAAAAAAAAGCGCTGCAGAGACTTGGTTGTTTCTTTCCAAATATTCCAATAAATTTATAACTTGTCTCACATTATATATCATTTGTTTCCCTTTTATAAATCCTGATTGATCATTATGAATTATTTGTTGCATAACTGGCATTAATCTATTTGCCAATACCTTAGCAAAGATTTTATAGTCAGTATTCAAAAGTGAGATTGGTCTAAAATTTTCTGGCTTAACACAATTCTGCTCCTCTTTTGGAATCAGTGAAACAAAGGCTGTTCTCCAGGAAGGTGGGATTCCTCCCCCTAATTGAATCTTACAAAATAAAAGTCTAAGTAGTTCAACCATTTCATGCTGTAAATTCTTATAATAAACAGCTGTCAATCCATCTGTTCCTGGTGTCTTACCTAGTTTTAATTGTTTAATTGCTGCACTAATCTCTTCAGAAGTTATTGGTTGGTTCAAACCTTCCCTTTGTTCTACTGTTAATTCAAAAGTATTATCCTCCTTTAAATATCTATCAATATCTAAACCTTGTATTAAATCTCCTGCATATAATTTTGTATAGTATTCTAGAAAAGCTTTTTTAATCATATTTTGTTGAAAAATTTCCTTACCTCGAAATTCTATCTTACTAATAACTCGTGATTTTTGTTTCTTCCATCCACCTGGTTTATTGGCATTACAAAATGTATTATGTTTAGCATATTGCAAAGTAGTTGCCACCTGATCAGCCATTAACATATTAAATTGCCCTCGCAATATAGTTATTGTTTCTTTTACTTTTTTATCTCCTGGATTACATATTAATAGTTGTTCTTTCTTTTTTATAGAGCTATAAAGAGCTCTTCCAAAAAATAAACAAGTCTTTCTTTTTCTTTTATATATATAAATATTTTTATAATATTTTAAACTCACATTTAATCTATTTTTAATCTATACCAGACTTTTTACAAAAGTACATATAGTGTGGCTACCAATTTGTTTTAGACACATTTTAACAATACTACAAGCCAAGATTTTTAAGACTGGAGAAAAGGAGAAAGAGACAGCACTCTGCAGCACAGAGTTCATTCAAGCCATTGAAGCAGCAGAAAATGGAAGATTATACTGCAAACAGACCGTCTGTTTGTAAGTAACATCTGCAGTCTCCTTATTGGATAAATGTATGTGACTCATTGGAATGGGACTTACAAACCGAACTTGAAAGCAAACAGCATACAGAACTATCTTCCTCTCTTGCAGAAAATGGCTCCCCTCCTTGGAACTCAGCAACAGATTTCCTTGCACAGGAAGGGGATGTAATAAATTTAAAGGGGGAAAATGTAACAGATTTCCTCTGTAGACAATGTTTACTTACAGCTCAAACTGTAAACTCAATCTATGAACTTTTATCAATTGTCATAAATAATGTTGACCGCTTGAAATATTTTTTTGCAAAGCTTATTAAGAGCCACCCAATTGGGGGACTTCCGGTTGGTGCCGCCATCATCGCAGATGGTCTTTCATGACCCTCAGCCCCGCCGCCTGTAAAAGAGCCGCCCTCGCAGCTGAGAGGCGGCTTGGAAAGCTTTGTTTTGCAAATAAACGAGAGGTGACTGGTGAGCCCAGGTAGAGCCCCCTGCGAAGCCCCTGGATTGTTTCTGGGGAGGAATCAGGGAGAGGCTCCCTAACTAGCTTGCCGAAGCTCCGGACTCTGGGACAACTCTGCATTCAAACAGAGTCAGATGACGTGACCAACTCAAACTGCAAAGTTAAAGCAAATCTTCAAAACAAGCAGGGTGAAATCTGGACTGTGAATTAAGAAACCACAAGTATTTATACTAGCCCTGTCATTATATTTGAGAATGGACAGAGTGAAAGTGATCTTAAAATGGTGTCTGGCTTTAGCAGAGAGAAGAAAGCTGAAAATGAAAGTGAAAACGCCTGTGCATTCTAATGCGTTACAAAGCAATTAAAGTAATTGGACTTGTTAGAAGAAAGGAAAAAGTTTTTTTAAAGTGACTTCTACCTATTCCTTTTTCTCTAGAGATTTGATTAAAGCTGGGGAAGTTTTTCAAAAGATTCTGTGGTGGAAAGGGGGGGAAGACTTCCTTTCTGGAAAGAATAAGATTGCATAGCAGTATGGCTTCAAAACAGACAAAGCCAGCTCCTAAAGGTGCAGGTGGGGGCTCTCCTACTCACCAACAAAAAGAGCAGCCAACAAGTTTGCAGACTCAGAGCCAAGAACAGGAGACTGGATTTAAAGATTTGAAGGAATTTATTGCTGTGGCTCTGATGAATCAAACTGAAGTTATGGACCAGAAATTTGAAAAGTCTCAACAGGAAATTAAAGAGGTGGTTCAAGAAAAGTATGATAAGATGAAGTGAGACATACTGACAGTGGTGACTGGCTTGTCAGAAGTGGTTGTCCAGATTGATAAAAAAGTGGAAGAACTCAGCTCAGAATTGGAATCTAAAATGAGGGAAGCTGATAATAAAATTACTAATGTGGATAACAAAACTCAAAGAATTGAAAATGAAGTGACCATGATGCAATTTAGATTTATGGAGTTTGCTGTAAGACTGAGAGGAATAAAAGAAAATAACAGAGAGGATCTGAGGATGGTATGTGCTGAAGCCTTGGCTGTGATGTTAAAGATTAACCCTGAAGACATTTTATGCAAGATTGACAAGGTTTACAGAGTGAATTCTCGAGTGGCAAAGCAAAGACAACTGCCTAGAGATGTGGTGATTTATTTTACAGATAGAAGAATAAGAAATGACATCTTGCAAAAGTCTTTTGTTTCTACTGTCCAAGTGGATGGAAAAGAGATTGGGATCTACAAAGAATTGCCGCCAAAGATGTTAAGAGATAGAAAGGATTTTGGATTCCTGGTGAATGAGTTGAAGAAACAACAAATTCAATTTAGATGGGATGCTTCAGTTGGCATAATATTGAGGTATCAAGGAGAGAGATATCGATTAAATACTGTTGAAAAAGCAGAAGAATTTTATTTTAATGTTCTAAAAACTGGTACAGCATCTCCACATACCTCCTCATTGTTATGTATAGAGGAGGGTGATAAAGAGAAGGAATTTGAACAAGAGTCTGAAGAACAGTGGAAACAGATGGAGGCAGAGGTGGCAGAAACTCAAGGAGCAACAGGAGGGGTCTTTTTGGATGAACCATTGTTAGATTTCCTTCTGGAGGCTATAAGTGGATCACCTAAGAATACAAGACAGGTAGCATTGGACCTTGAACTGAAATTGCATGAACCCAAAGATCACTGCATAATTTGAGCAGCTTATAAGCAACTTTTAGAGAAACAACAGCAGCAGAGGCCTTTGCCACCACAAGATAAGAATGGAGCCAATAGTAAATCACAGAAATCTGAAGCTATGGGAGGAGCCAGGCCGAAGACTACCACCTTGAAACAGAAACTTCAGCAAATGCTCTTAGCGTTTCAAGAGACCACAAATGACAATTAAATTTTTATCTTGGAATGTGAATGGACTGAACTCACCACAGAAAAGAAGGAAAATATTTCATTATCTGAAACAATTTAATAATGATGTTATTTGTCTGCAAGAAACTCATATTTGATCACAAGATCAAAAATATCTGACAAATTCTAAATTAGGCGCACAATTTATAGCATCAGACTCAGAAAAAAAGAATGGTGTTGTGATTTATAAATAAATTGTAAATAAAAGATTGTCAGTCAAAAATTGTAAATAAAAGATTGTCAGCCAAAATTATAGAGGCAGATGATTATGGAAGATACTTAGCAATCGAACTATACACACAAAATGGACCAATTTTGGTGATTGGAATCTATGCTCCTAACCAGCAACAAGAAAACTTTTATAAATTATTAAACTCTAAAATATTGCAATGGGACTACAGATCTATTTTGCTCATGGGAGATTGGAATGGAGTAATAGACATTAAGAAAGATAAGAAGAGTTTGGCAAAGTCACGTGTTAAACTACCACAGTTTTTTTTTTTTTTGATATGAAAGAAGATTTGGAACTGAAAGATATATGGAGAGAGCAGAACCCAAAAGAATTGGACTTTACTTTTTTTTCAGATAGACATAGATCCTTCTCTAGGATTGATTTATTTTGGTTACAGCTGATCTACTTTCCAAAACAAAGAAAACAAAGATATTCCCGAGAACTATAACTGACCATAGCCTGGTATGGATAGAATTAGAAATGGAAAAGAATGAGAGAAGATCGTGGAGAGTAAATGAAAATCTGTTTACATACGAAAAGAATGTAAACATACTTAAAAAAGCAAATGAAAGAATTTTTCGAAATGAACTTGAATAAGGGTATCCCCATTGAAATTGTCTGGGATGCAAGTAAGGCTTATTTGCGGGGGGTACTCATTAATATGAATTCTAAACACAAATTGAATCAGCAAAAGAAAAGATTAGAAATGGAAAGAGAGACAAAGAAAAAAGAACAACTACTTATAAAAAATCCCACAGATAAAAAATTACAAGAAATTATAAAACTTTTGAAAGATCAATTTCAAATGCTTATAGCGGAACAAACAGCAACTAATCTGCAATTTGCAAAACATAATACATTTTGTAATGCTAACCAACCGGGCAGGTGGTTGGCTTACACATTGAAGAAACAGCAGAGCTCTCGAGTTATTGGTAGAATTGAGTATGGAGGGAAGGAACTTTTTCAACAAAGTTTAATTAAAGAAGCCTTCTTAGATTATTATACAAAACTATATGCCAAAGATGATATACAGAATGAACATATAGATAATATATATGTCTTCTATATAGACATATAGAAGAAAGGAGAGTTATGAAAATTTCTACGGAGCAAAAGGAAAGAATGAACCAGCTAATATCAGTCGAGGAGATTATTATTGCAATTAAACAACTGAAAACAGCTAAAGCTCCTGGTACGGATGGCTTAACAGCGGTGTATTATAAAACTTTACAAGCAGAAATGATTGAACATCTTAAAGATTTATTTTGTAGTATACAAAAAGGGAGTAAACTACCCCCTTCATAGAAAGCAGCCATTGTTTCATTGATACCAAAAGAGGAAACAGGTTCTACAAAACCGGAAAATTTTAGACCAATCTCTCTCCTGAACACGGATTATAAAATTTTTGCAAAAGTATTAGCCAACTGACTGATGCCAGTTATGCAAGAGGTGATTCATCATGATCAAGCAGGATTTATAGAAGGTAGATATATGAAGGATAATGTGAGGCAAATTATAGACTTATTGGAACATCTTGAGAAGAGTAAACAGATCCCTGCAGTGCTGGTGTTTTTGGATGCGGAGAAGGCCTTTGATTGAGTTAATTGGAACTTTCTATTAAAGACTTTAATAAAGATGGGCTTTAGGGACCAGTTTGTCCAAGCTGTTTCAGCAATCTATCAAGATCAAACAGCACAGATTATCATTAATGGAAGTCTAACTACAAACTTTAATATAGAAAAAGGAACAAGACAAGGTTGTCCACTATCCCCATTGTTGTTTATTTTAACTCTAGAAGTCTTGTTGAACAAAATACGGGATTCAAGTACTCTGAATGGAATAGTTATAAGGCAAGAGGATTATAGAACAAGGGCATTTGCAGACAATCTGGTTGTTACCCTAACATGGCCTATGGAATCGGTAATGCAGATGAAAGACATTATAGAAGAATATGGCATGGTATCAGGATTTAGGCTGAATCAGAAAAAACCAAGATGATAGTTAAAAATATGCCAGAAGGTCAAAAGAAGGAACTTGAAAGGAAGGCAGGCTTTGAAATAGTAGCTAAGGTAAAATATCTAGGAGTGCAAGTTGCAGCTTCAAATTTAAAACTTTTTCAAAATAATTATGAGATGTTGTGGCGAAAGGTGCAAAAAGATATGGAAACTTGTAAAAAGCTGCCCCTATCTTTACTTGGAAGAATAGCAGCAGTTAAGATGAATGTTCTACCTAGATTCTTATTTTTGTTTCAAATGATTCCGGTGCTTAAAAGTGATAAACATCTGATTGAATGGCAAAAAGGAGTGAACAAGTTTGTTTGGAATGAGAAAAAGCCAAGAGTTAAACTGAAAATCATGCCAGATGTTCGTGAAAGGGGTGGCCTTAAACTTCCAAACCTACGACTGTATTATGAAACAGCAGCGTTAATGCAAGCGAGTGATTGGTTTGGAATGACAAAGACTGGAATATTGAATATAGAAGACCATGACTTGGAATATGGTTGGCATGCATATTTATTTTACGAAAATAAAGTTGATAAAGTATTTAAAAGCCATATACTTAGAAACTCTTTGATGAGAGTATGGAAGAAGCACCATCTTAAATTGGATTACAAAATACCGTTGTGGTTGGATCTTGGTCATATTACACGGAATATAAATATAAAGTCACTCGGGGGGATTTTATATAAAGAGGTACTTTTTAATGATGGGGTAGATTACAATTAAAGACATTAAATACACTGTTGGAAGAGGGGATTACTTTAATTTGGTTACAGTATAATCAACTTCAACAGAGATGGAGGGAAGTTCAAAAAACTGGTTTAATGTTGCATGAAGAAGATCTGGTATGACAGATTAAAGATAAGGGCCAAATGCATATTAAAAGGATTTATAATGTTTTGTTAGAAAGAGATTCTGAAAATGAGTTGGTCAAAGACTGCATGATAAAGTGGGCGCAGAACTTTGCAGAACCAGTTATGATGGAAACATGGGAAAATAATATGGGTTCAGATGTTAAATTTACACAGTCACAGAACTTGAGGGAAAATTTTTACAAAATGTTTTATAGGTGGTATTTAGATCCCAAGAAACTATCGTGCATGTATCCTAATGTTTAGGCAAAATGTTGGAGATGTGATTGTTTGGATGCTACATATTATCATATATGGTGGACTTGCAAGAAAGTGAAGGCTTTTTGGTTTAAAATTTGGTGGGTTATGCAAAATGTTTTGAAGAAAAAACTCCAATTTTCTCCTCAATTGTTTTTATTGGGTATAGTTAAGGATTTTTCATTGACTGAAACAAAATTGATATTATATATGGTTACAGCAGCTAGATTACTGATTGGCCAATATTGGAAAAAAGACTTTATACCTACTATAGAAGAATGGACTTTGAAGGTGGCCAGTTTTGCAGAAATGGTGAAGATATCAGCATATTTAAAAGACCGGACCCAGGAAACTTATATGTGGGAATGGAAGAAATGGATAGATTATGTGCAGAATAAATATCAAACAAGGAAGTATCTGATAGCTTTTAGTTGAATGTTACATAGAAAATTATATGTAGAAAGTTATAGTCTAGATAGAGGTCAGAGCTGTAGGAATGGACAGAACAAATATTAAACAAATACTAAACAAGGATGTATCAGATAGCTTTTAGTTGAATGCTATGTAGAGAATATATTATAAGTCTCATTCGTCATCTTCAGGCTGGTGTTCTCGGCTTCGTGCTTCCAGGAACAAGCAGATTTTGTGTTGTGGCTACGTTGCCTGAGCCTGCATCATCAGCAGGGGAGGACTCTGAGAGTGAGGGAGAGGAGTTGGCAAGGCCTCCTTTTCCAGGACTCTCCTCTCTGGCAATGCCTCCGGAGGACACCGAAGGGCAGGAGATAGGCCCAGAGCCAAGCTCGTCCCCGCAGCCACAGGAGGACATTGATGAGGGGAGTGAGTTTTGGTTGGATCCTCACCAGCGTCGGAGAGACAGGAGAGCCCAGCAGAGGAAAAGGCGTGGTCGTGATTAGCTGGTGGACCACGCCTCCCAGACTATATAGAGAGGGATTGCAGCCATATCTTTGTGACGAACAAAACAAAGATTCATGGATCCTGGTTTTGAATCGGCCCTGCGTCTCAGCTTTGGTGGTGTGTATGTGACGGACCTATTAATAAAGACGTTGGCAAGCAGCTGCGGATTGCTGCCGACCTTTGTTATCAGCTTACTAGGTTGCCTGCCAGTTCATTAGACTCTGATTGTCTGAGGGGAGGTTATTTCTGGGCACGGGGCCAGAACATTTTGTTCGTCACCAAGAAAAGTTAACCCATCGTTACCACGATGGATCCACAGCTGCAGCAAATTATCCAACAGTTGCAAGCTGACAACCAGCTCCTGCAGCAGCAGGTCGGCCAGTTGACTGCACAACTGGCTGGGGGAAATGTGCCTGCAGCTGTTCCTCCTCCCCCTCCTCCTCATCGGAAAAGCCCTATCAGTGTGCCTGATAAATTCTCTGGGCAGCAGGAGATGTTCCCGGCTTTCATGGGACAATGCCAGCTGTTTATGGCAATGAGGCCGGAGGATTTTCCAGATGACCGGGCTCGGGTGGCGTTTGTTATCAACCTCCTCTCCGGCAATGCCGCCCGATGGGCCACACCTCTGTTGCTGCAGAATAGCCCCTTGTTGGCAGACTATCAGGGCTTTTGGCAACATGAGGGTGATGTATGAGGACCCCCTGAAGACCCAAATGGCAGCCAGGCACATCAAAGATCTCCGTCAAGGGAAGCGCCCCCTGCAGGAATATGTGGCTGAATTTCGGCTTCTGGGCCAGGACTCAGATTGGAATGATGCAGTGCTCAGGGACGCTTTCCAGGATGGCCTCTCCAATGACCTGCAGGATGAGCTGGTTCGTGTGGAGGCGCCTCAGACCCTCGACGCCTTTGTCATGCAGTGCTTGCATATTGATGCCCGTTTCCAATGGCGCAAGACCCATCAGCCCATCCAAGAACCCCCGCGTCCTGCACCGACAGCGTCCCGGGTCACCCCGCGCTTTGTGGCACCTGCGGAGGAGCCCATGGAGCGGGGAGTGGCCCGACCTCGCCTGACAGCCCTGGAGCGGATGCGGAGACGCCAAGGGGGATTATGCCTCTATTGCGGGGAGGCTGGACACTTTGCCGCTTCATGCCCCAAGAAGCATAGTGGGACGCTTACGCCTGTTCCTGAATCTCGGCGGGACCAGCTGGGAAACGGGGCAGGCCCGGCCTGAGGGAAACCTTAGGCCAGGTACGTATCACTGCCCCGCCTGATTCAGTGGAGGTGGACTCTGGGCCCCCTCGACACCTAATCCTGGACACCCGGGTGTTGTTGGCCGACCGGTTGGAGGGATTTCCAACACATGCGCTGGTGGACTCGGGGACCACCACGAACTTTATGGACCAGGTCTTTGTGGCCCATTTTGCGGTCCCCTTGGTTCCAGTGAACCCTCCATTGAGAGTCGAGATGATCGATTGGCGGGAACTTGTTGCGGGGCCTATTAAGTTCATGACTCAGCCCTTGTGCCTCGCCATTGGGGCCCACGAGGAGGCGATCCGTTTTTACGTGACGGCGGACCTGCATTTCCTGCTGGTCCTGGGGATGGCCTGGCTTCGGGCGCATGATCCGCAGGTGGCCTAGTCGAGGAATGCCATCTCCTTCCCGAGCCTGCAGTGCGTCGACCACATCCACCACACCTGTGCCGGCCAGGACGTCTCCACCCCTGCCGTCTCTTTGCCTCCTGAGCTGACGTCCTTCGCTGACGTGTTCAGTGAAAAGGAGGCGGACTGCTTACCCCCGCATCGACCCTATGACTGCCCGGTGGATCTGGTGCCCAACGCGCCCCTGCCCACGGGACGTCTGTACTCGATGTCGGAGCCCGAATTGGCCGCCCTATGGGACTTCCTGGACAAAAACTTGGCCCAAGGGTTCATCCGACCTTCATCCTCCCCTCTCTCGGCCCCAGTCCTCTTTGTGAAGAAGAAGTCGGGGGACCTACACCTTTGTTGCGACTACCGGCGGTTAAATACCATCACCGTACGGAATCACTTCCCCCTGCCGCTCATCCCGGAGCTGATGGAGAGGTTGCGGGAGGCCTCGATTTTCACCAAGCTCGACCTCCGGGGAGCCTACAACCTGGTGCGGATGCGAGAGGGGGACAAGTGGAAGACGGCATTTCGCACCGATACGGACACTTTGAGTATACTGTCATGCCGTTCGGGTTGACCTACACCCCTGCGGTCTTCCAGCATCTGATGAACGACATGTTCCGGGACATGTTGGATCGGTTCGTGGTCATTTATCTCGATGACATCCTGATCTACTCCCGGTCCCCGGAGAACCACGTCCAGCACGTCCGCCAGGTTCTGCAGCGCCTGCGGGAGCACCAACTCTATGTGAAGTTGGAGAAATGTCTCTTCTTCCAGACTTCCATAGAGTTCCTTGGGCACATCATCTCCCTGGAAGGTATCGCGATGGACCCGCGTAAGGTGGAGGCCTTGCTTAGTTGGGAACCCCCTCGTCGGGTGAAGGACATCCAGCGTCTGTTGGGGTTCGCCAACTACTACCGAACCTTCATCCCGGGCTTTGCCACCCTGACCTTGCCGATGACCCAGCTCCTTCGGAAGAAGGTTCCGTTTCAATGGGGTCCCCCGCAGCAGCAGGCCTTCGAGGCTCTGAAGCAGGCCTTCGTTACGGAACCTGTCCTGAGGCACCCCAATCCACATCGTCCGTTTGTGGTCGAAACGGATGCGTCCAATGTGGCGATTGGAGTGGTGCTGTTACAGGCCCTGGCGGATGGTGGCACTCTTTTTCCCTGCGCTTATTACTCCCGGAAACTCAATCCTTCCGAGCGCAACTCCCACCATCTGGGAGAAAGAGTTGCTGGCTATCAAGGCCGCGTTCGAGGCTTGGCGGCATCATCTCGAGGGGGCCCGACACCAGGTGGAGGTGCGGACGGACCATCGGAACCTGGAGCACCTCACGATGGCCAGGAAGTTGAACCAGTAGCAGATCCGGTGGTCATTGTTTTTCGCCCGGTTCAACTTCCACGTGACCTACATCCCGAGTGGCCACAACATGCGGGCAGACGCCTTGTCCCGCAAGCTGGAGTATTTCTCTCTGAAGGTCTCCCTGCCTCCGCGGACGGTGCTGCCAGCGGAATCCTTGGCCGCAGCCCAGGAACCCATGGACTTGCGGGCTCAGGTGCGGGAAGCGCAGCGCCAGGACGCCTGGTCGCAACAGCGGCAGGCGGAAGTCGGCCCTGCATCCCCTTGGACTTTGGAGCAGGGCTTGTTAAAACACCGAGGCCGGCTGTACGTGCCCACGAGTCCGCTCCGAGCCATCGTTATGAATCAGTGCCATGACAACCCCGCAGCAGGACATTTTGGGTTCTTTAAGACGCTGAACTTGGTGACGTGGACTTTTTGGTGGCCTCGGGTATGGCACAACGTGCACGCATACGTGACGTCCTGCGTGCGGTACCGACAGGCCAAAGCCGTGTCAGGCCAACCGCCTGGACTTCTCCAGCCACTGCCGACACCGGAGAGACCCTGGGGAGCCATCTCTATGGACTTCCTGACGGACCTGCCACCGTCCGCCACGTTCACCACCGTCCTCGTGGTGGTGGACATGCTCACAAAGATGGCACATTTTATTCCGTGCCGTGGACTGCCATCGGCCCGCACCACAGCCCGATTGTTCCTGCAGCACGTTTTCTGCCTCCACGGCCTGCCGGACAGAGTGGTTTCCGACCGCGGGGCCCAGTTCACGGCCCGCTTCTGGAAAAGCCTGATGGCCACATTGGAGGTACAGGTGTGTCTGTCGTCGGCGCACCATCAGCAGCAGGACAACTGAGCCGAGTACCTTCCCCTGGCGGAGTTCGCCTTCAAGAACTCCCAACACACCTCCACCCAGATGACCCCGTTCCATGCCAATGTGGGATACCATCCACGTCTGTTCCCTCTGTCCCTCTTGGATTCCCCTGTTCCCGAGACCCAGGACTTCCTCTCGGAGCTGCAAGTGGTGCAGCAGTTGGTGCATCGGCAGCTGATCCAGGCGAAGGAGGACTATAAACAGGTCGCTGACTGCTCTCGACGGGCCATGCCGCTGCTGGAGGTTGGGGATCAGGTGTGGCTGTCCACGATGCACCTTCCCACGGACCGGCCGGTGAAGAAGCTCGACCACCGTTTCATCGGACCCTTCCCCATCGAGGCGGTCATCAGCCCGGTGGTCTACCAGTTGACCCTGCCCCGGTCGTGTGCGGCTCCACCCTGTGTTCCATCGGTCCCTTCTGGTCCCTGAGGCTCCGCCATGCCGCCTCTGATGCCTGACGGCACCTGCTCCCCCGACCACGATTGCCGACGATGGCTCCACGATGTACGAGCTGGACAGCATCTGGGACTCCCGTTGGCTGAAGGGCCATTTCCAGTACTTGATTGCCTGGAAGGGGTACGGGCCTGAGGATTTCTCCTGGGTGGATGCTTCCTCCGTACATGCTCCTGACTTGGTACGGGCTTTCCATGCACAGTTCCCGTCCCGACCGCATCCGGACCGTCAGCGGCGGGGGAAAGGTCCTGCGGTGGGGGATAGTGTTGTGGCTCCATTGCCTGAGCCTGCATCATCAGCAGGGGAGGACTCTGAGAGTGAGGGAGAGGAGTTGGCAAGGCCTCCTTCTCCAGGACTCTCCTCTCTGGCAATGCCTCCGGAGGACACCGAAGGGCAGGAGATAGGCCCAGAGCCAAGCTTGTCCCCACAGCCACAGGAGGACATTCATGAGGGGAGTGAGTTTTGGTTGGATCCTCGCCAGCGTCGGAGAGACAGGAGAGCCCAGCAGAGGAAAAGGCGTGGTCGTGATTAGCTGGTGGACCACGCCTCCCAGACTATATAGAGAGGGATTGCAGCCGTATCTTTGTGACGAACAAAACAAAGATTCATGGATCCCGGTTTTGAATCGGCCCTGCGTTTCAGCTTTGGTGGTGTGTATGTGACGGACCTATTAATAAAGACGTTGGCAAGCAGCTGCGGATTGCTGCCGACCTTTGTTATCAGCTTACTTGGTTGCCTGCCAGTTCATTAGACTCTGATTATCTGAGGGGAGGTTATTTCTGGGAACGGGGCCAGAACACATTGCTCCTGGAAGCACGAAGCCGAGAATACCAGCCTGAAGATGATGAATGAGACTTTGTCGAAACGTCGCCAAGACACCTCCAATTTTACATGGGAGAAGACCTGAATAACCAAAGACCTACATACAAACACCCACGAAAACCTCAGAAAATCATATATATATAAAAACAAAACTTTCCATAGTATTTAACAATCTGCAGTAGTGGATTTTTAAAATGTTCTCCAAGTGGTTGTGTGGAAGCCTCCACCATAACTTCTGTTTCCAGAATGCTAAACTCCATTTCTCTGACTGCTTCTTCTTTGTTCTCCAAAATCACCTTTGACTGTATGATTTCTTCCTCTTTCACAGCCAGCAAATCCTTACGATGTTCCAACTTCCACTCCTGGATAGTATTTTTAACTGTGTCCCTTATGTCCAAAATAATGAAATCCAAACTGTCTTGCAAATCCTTTAAAGTTACAATTCATGTATTTGCTGATTCACCCCCTCTTTCCTTGGTAGCAGACATATTTCAATTTTTGTTTTATATTTATTCAGCTATCAAGTTAAAGTCCAATTATTTTCCACTATCTTCAGAGATTTATGTTAGTTAAAATCCTTATCATAATCTTCTCTTCCACTTCACCTTTAAGTCTATTTCTTGTAGAATAAACCAATGATTTTAACAATGTAACAGGGGCTGACAAGCACTTTTACTAATAAGTTTCATTTTTAACACCATCTTCCCTTTCTCTTTTCACATGGAGTTAAAACTTGTACTTGCCTCTTCAAATTCTGCTCTCCTGATTTTGCTCTGCCAGCATCCAGAATTCAGTTTCTTTAAAATCTTTTAAAAGAAAATTCTTCAAATTTTCATTCCTATGCTGCTGGTGTGGTCGCGATGCCCCATTCTGCCAGCAGGCAGACACATCCCTAATCTGGAGCACTGAGAGGTTTCAAGGGAGCCCTCACCCTCCAACCCCCAGGCTTAAAAAAAAGAAAGCCTGGGGATTTGGGGGGGGCTCTACCTAACCCCCTCTGCTCTTCTCTCCCCCCTTTGCCCAGGGGGAGATTTTTTGCCGCTAGACAGCCGATTTGCGCTGTTGTAGCAGCTTTAACATATTTCAGGGCTGGAGCTCCAGATAGGAGCTCCGTCGGCAAATTGCGGAGCCACAGGAAGTCCTCCAGCTTCATTTTCTTGTCCACTTGTGTATACTCCATTTCAATTTTTATATCCTCGACTTTTTATCCTTTATGCAACATTATATTTATTTCTCTTATTTCCATTCTCCAAGTCAAATAATTATTCCAATTATATAAATACCATTGTGTTCCCTTCTATTTCTTTTTTTATTCCTCCACAAGTCAAGCCTCTTGTAGACAAGAAAATCCTCCTCCACAAATTCTCATGGTTGTTATCTGTAAAGTTCACAATTTTCCAAAACAAAGAAGCAAGTTGCAATGTTCCTTTTTGCTCCAGATGGTGTCTCTCTGCAATCCACAATTTCCAGTTGCTTAACAAGTATCCATTTTGTTGCAATTACATCACAATTGTAGCTTCTCTTTTTCTTTTTCAGTTTAAAGATATCAGATCATATTTAAAGTCCAGTCCAAATTAAAATAGCTCTTCTCACTTCTTTTTTCCTTTTCCCCTTTTATTTATACATCACTTTTTCTCTCTTTAAAAGCTTATTGTCCATTCTTTTTGTTTTTCTTGCAATTTAAAAAGAAAGAGGAAAAAAAGGATCTCTTTATTTCTTTCCAATCCTTTGACTATATCTAATTGTTTAAAGTTTCCAAATAGTTTATTCAAAAATCAGTTTTACATTGGGTTTTTATCTCTTCAAAGTTACATTTCAAAATCTTCTTTGGCCCCATGCTCCTTAGCTGCTATTACACATTATAATTGTAAGATGTTTCTCTTGTTATTATTCAAGCCTGAGTTGGCTGTCACTCACCCAGCTTCAAAAAGACTCTGTTCCATTTCTTTCTTCTCTCCAGCTCTACACTTAGTCCCAGCTTTGTGGCAGCCACCATGGCTGCCACTCCCACCACCGACTCACAGAGAATTCCCTCTGACCTCCGAGGAACTTGCCCGTTCCTCTTGGTTGTCTAGGCACATCTCTTTCTTCCTCATCCCTACAGGACGGTTCTGGTCCGAAGTTCCATTGGTAGCAGTTCGGCAGCCAGGGTTTTCAAGGCGCTCATCAGAGCCAGCTAATTTCTCGACTGTCTCGCCATGACACCAAACCGGAAGTCCTGTCAACAAGTTTTCAACAGTGGTTGGGACAATTAGGAATAAAACACAGATGCATACATCCATACACAGCAGCTGAGAATGGTGTTGTTGAGAGGTGAAATGGTATGTTATAAACCACGAAGGACTCACTGTTGGAGGACTGTGGTCTGAGCAGGTCATATTGGAGCAGCCAAGTTGACTGCTAATTATTTAATTAATAGGCTGTGGAGTTCATCCATTAATGACACTCCATATTGCAGTGCTATATGGGAGGAAGCCATCTCTGACACATTTAAGGGTTTTGAAGTAATGCTTGGGTGCATATTCCAAAAGCAGTTAGAAGAAAAGGAGAATCAAAGGCTAGAAAGCTCAGGTTTATGGGCTATGAGCCAGGCTCAAAAAGCTATCATTTTGGTGATGGGAGCAAAAGAATAGTGATTTCAAGATCTGCTAGCTTTGCAGAGCAAAATTGGAACAGAATTGATGCAAATTTTTGGAATGATTCACTTAGTGATGGCAAGTCACCTAGTGATAGTAACTCACTTAGTAATGGCAACTCACTTACTGACAGTGTTAGTGTTCAGGGCAGAGAAACTGAGGAAGCTGAAAAAGATATGAAGCAAGAAAGGATTGAAACACAAGAGCAGTCAATGCCACGCAGCTCAGAGCAATGGAATAAGGGGATTCCACCTGACAGATATTCTGCTAGTAAAATTAAAGTGTGTAATGTGTGGTATGAGCCAAGAAACTATAAGGAAGTATTGGCATTACCTACAATTGAACAAATAAAGTGAAAAGAATCCATGGACAAGAAAATGAAATCCATGGATGAACATAGTGTTCACATCTATGTCACAGAGTAGCAAAGCTGCAGGATGCAAGTGGGTATACAAGAAGAAAGTGCTGCCCAATAATGAGGTACAATATAAAGCAAGGGTAGTGGCATAAGATTTTTCACAGTTGAAAAATGTGCACTATGATGAGGTACACACGCCAACTGTAAAGAGTGAAAGCATAAGACTCACACTAGCATTGGCAGGATCAGCCTCTATGTTGCTTGCTTGCTATTGGCTGCCATAATAATGGGGGGGAATGTATAGGTATTTGGGAGGGGGAAGTGAGCTGGTGAAGATGTCTTATGAAAGGGAGTGAAAGGGGAGAAGTTTCTCATCATCTTCGGAGCACCTGAACGGAGTTGCTGATACTCCATCAAGGTCAACCATTCTGGCATACCAGGGGGATGGGACCATCTGAAGATGCACATCACATGATGCCTTGGGTCCTTGGGGGGGAGGGATTTGGGGATACTTTCAGTATGTAATTTTCATGCCTAATGACTCAGATCTTGTTTTCTTTTTGTTGCATTCAGTTCATGCTCAGTAAAAGTACCTTTCTCTACAAACATAGAGTTGGGTTTTTTCTTTCTTGAGTTTTGAAGGGAGATACACCTGACATTGAGCCAGATCTGCCTTAACAGGCATCCCAGAGAAAACTCTACCATGGGGGCTGAGCAAAGAATGTCTAACCAAGGCAGCAACCAGGAGGACATGGGAGCTGCTGGGTCCACTCCCCCCCCCCTCAGTCCTGCTGCAGTTGTTAAGTGTCGAAGTGGGTGCCTGAATTACATTTTGAAGAAAAGACGGTTAGAGCTGAATGGTCACTGGGCGTGGGAAGGATGAAAGCTCCAGAGGAGATCCCTCTTGGGGTGACAGCTACTAGACACCTAGTAGTGGAGACTCTCCTAGCTGGAGAGGCTGCCTGACAGGAAGAGGATAAAGAAGACCTCCTACTGACCCAGGCTCTGCATCTCTTGAAAGAAGCTTTTGAAAGTCAGAAAGCATGTAAAAGGTATGTGTTGCCTGAACCCCCAAGGGAGAAGCAGAGGCCTCTGCATGCCCAAAACAGATGCCTAGACCTCAGCCAGAGCTAGTGCAGGCTGCTAGAGATCAAGTGGCAGCTGCAGCCCAGCCCCCCCCCCATGAGGGGGTAGTCCCCTAGAGGCATAGAATTCCAAAAGTTCCTCAGCTAGCAGTAAAATATGGAGAAGATCCCAAGGCTTTGGGATTCTTCCTAACCCAAGTGTGCAACCATATGCAAGACTATGGAGAGGATTTCACAATGGAAGCAGCCTGTGTGAGGTGCGTTACCATGGCCCTGGAGGGGATAGCAGCTGATTGGATGGTGGCTCTCCATAATGAGGATTCTCCCCTGCTGAGGAATTATGACCAGTTTATGACAGCCCTCCAAGTGTGCTTTGAGGACCCCTTAGCTGAACAAAAGGCTAGAATCAGGATGAAGTCTATAATTCAGGGGTGGAGATCAGTGACCAAATACATCCAGGAGTTTTTGCAAACTGTTGCTACACTTGAGGGGGTGGTCCCAGGAGGCCCTGATGGAATGTTATAAGGATGGCCTCAATGAGGACATCTACAAGGACTGCTTCTCCTGAGCAACTCCGTGACCTGGTAATGGAACAACCACTCTTGCTTGGACTGCCCTGGCTCCAAAAATGGAACCCACAGGTGAATTGGAGGAAGGGCTTGTCATGTATCTGCTCCACCCAGGAGGGGAAGGAAGGGGGGAAACCTTTCTGCATAGCCAAAGCTGTGAAGGAGTTGGCCTCGATGATGACTGGATGCATCACTGGGGAGGAAAAAATCCTTAAGGAATATTGGGACCTCAGGGAGGCTTTCAGCAAGAGGGCATCAGATGTGATCCCACCCCATCAGCTCATGGACTGTGCCATAGAAATCCTCCCAGGGGTGAAACTCCCTAAACCAAAGATCTACTCCATAACCCCTCGTGAGCTGGAGGAGCTATGGAACATTATTGATAAAAACTTAAAACAGGGTTTCATCCAACCAGCTAGGCCATAAGTGGCCATTCTGATATTGTTCCAGGAGAAAAAAGATGGCTCTCTTTGCTTATGTGTTGACTATAAAAATCTGAATGCCATTTGCATCAAAAACATTTACCCACTGCCCCTTATGAAGGACATGTTAGCTCACCTGGCCAAGGGGAAGATTTTCACTAAGCTGGACTTGAGAGAGGTTTAGTACTGAGTTCAAATTAAGGAAGGGGACAAATGGAAAACTGACTTCAGTTACTCCTTGGGTTGTTTCCAGTTTAGAGTGCTCCCCTTCGAACTACAGGGGGCCCTGGCAGTGTTCATGCCATTGATTAATGAGGTACTACAAGAATATCTTTACAAAGTGGTCCTGGTCTAACTAGATGACATTCTTGTTTACACTGAGACGATGGACAAACACATCTTGTAAAGATGTGAAAATAGTGCGGTCAGTCCTGAAAAAACTTGGGGCGGCTGAGCTGTACACTAAATTGTCAAAGTGCGAGTTCATCAGAGTATGATGGACTACTTGGGTTACCGCATATTGACTGAGGGAATAGAAATAGATACAGAGGAAGTCCGGGCAGTCCTGGAGTGGGTGCCTCCATGCACCTGCAAGCAGCTGCAAAGCTTCTTGGCTTTGTCAACTTTTATCAACAATTCATCCCCTCATTTTCAAAAATTGCATTACCAATTACCAACCTCCTAAAAACAAAGGGAGAGGCTAAGCCAAAGCCTAGCTGGCCACTCGAGTGGACCATGGAGTGCCAGGTGGCTTTTGAGAAACTGAAACAACTGTTCACAACTGAGCCTATCCTTAAACAACCTGACATAGAGGCTCCTTTTGTAGTCCAGGCCAATGCCAGCGATGTGGCCGTGGGGGTGCTGCTACTTCAAGGAAATGCTGATGGAACTTTACAACCCTGCGCCTACAACTCTCAGTGTCACTGCATTATTTGTATTTGCCAGCTGAGCTTCCATTCTGAACATTACGGTAGCTTGTTAGAGAATTTTATCAACAAAAGATAACACAGTCTTGTGATTTCTGAACTACTGCACATGTCTACATTCTTTCTTTCTTTCTAACTTCCTGATTTATTTTTCCTTTGTCTGTCTCTGAGATAAACTGCCGGTAAGATGTAATTGGCTAGGTTTTTTACTTTTACAATAAAAATGTTTTTTAGAATATATACTTCGGGTTTTCTTTCTTTGAGAGTATATACCATGGAAAACAAGTTCCATTCACCTCTAATTAATTACAGTTTCCCCAGGGGAGGGGGGGAACGAGGCTGATTCACGCTTTGACAATGGTAGCAGAGTTTGGCCTGATTTATTTTGTTTTTCTTGGCCGTTACTTAACTGATAAGCTAATAGGCTATTAGGCAATTAGTTTTTCAGTGACTGAGGAACACTGATTATTCATTGCAAATATGCCAAAAAAGAAAAAGAAAACAAAATACAGGGCTCTGTCTGCTGAAGACATAAATCTCTCTGATCTCTCTGATCTCTCTCATGAAGAAGCAAAAAGAATTTTACACAGGCTTTCAGCTTTTCAAACACTGATCGCTTCTGCAAGCAGACTGGAGGAAGGTGATGTTGGAGGTGCTGTTGAGACAGCTTATCCCGAAGAAGACATGCTGAGGTCAATGACGCCCTCTTATGTTTCTTCAAGCACCCAGTTAATTACTAAAGAATTCTCTACAGAAGCCCAGGAATTTGAACGGCTTGGTGCCAAACCTAAAATTCCACAAGCAGCTGGATTTTCTTTACCCAAAGAGATAAGTGAAACTCCTTTAAGCCCTGAAGAAACTATGCATGAGAAGCCTTTGCAAAGTTATTGTGATCAAATAGAGTTTCTGGAATATGAGTTGCACAAGGCAAAAGCATTTGTTTCTATACTTAAGCCAGATAAGCAGGACTCTCATCTTTTTCAAATTCTTGAGTCCTCCATTTTGCCTTCTTCTTCGAAGCCAAAGCAACTCCCCCAGGAGGGTTTTGTGTCAGGCAAATCAGAACAGAGAGCTGTGTACACATCACATGTGTCTAGTGATGTTGTCCCTTCTCAGATTTCACATGATGATGATAGAGAAGAAAAGCTTTCTGCGATGCCTGAACCTAAAGTTGCAGCACCATCTGCTGGTGAAAGTAATTTACAAGATAAAGCTAAAATGCACTCCACAATGCAACAGCAGTTAGGAAAATTATATTGGGCTTTTTCAACCATGTCCCTAACTCAATCAAGTCTACAGGCTGCAATGCCACATGTATCTCCACAGGCTCCCTGGTGGTGCTGATGATTTAGATGGGGCACAACAATGCTTAATGCAGGAAAGAAAAGCGCCAGTCCCTCCAGCAGGCCATATTAATATGGCAGCTCATGAACAAGTGGCAGCCAGAGTACAGCAACCACAGGTTCAACTGCAGCAGCCACAGATTCAAGTACAGCAACCTCAGCTTCAACCACAAGTACCTTTACTTCCACTGCCAGTACCTCAAGTCTACATTCCTCAACAGGCATCCTCTATTGTTCCACTGGCTGGTGATTCAAAATTAAAATGTTCAGGACAAAATTATAAAGCATGGGTCAGTGAGGTTGGACTTTTACTCCATAGAGAAGGTGCCCATTGTATGGTGTTTAATCCTCCTGACCAGCCATGGACTCCTGACTTAAGAGACTTAGATACTAAAGCATGCACAACATTATTGATGTCCATGGATACTGAACTGCAGGTTACTTTTCCACCTGATGCAACTGTCCAACAAATTTGGGCCCAATTAGAAACATGCTACCATCCTGTTTCAACTGAATCTACATGTTTGCTCTTTTTTTTAATTCAATTTATATGCCACCCTTCTCCAGAGACTGAGGGTGGCTTACAATGTGTTAAGCAATAGCCTTCATAGTTTTGTATATACCTGCTTAGTAGGGCTTTCGGGCCCTCCCAACTGGTGTTCTTTTTTATACAAAGTCAGCTTATTGCCCCCACAATGGGTCCTCATTTTACCTACCTTGAAAGGATGGAAGGCTGAGTCAACATTGAGCCTGGTGAGATTCGAACTTGCAGTTGGTGTCACTTTAGAACTACTTAAACTGCTGCACCACCCAGGCTCTTGTCTGAGTTCCATGGTTCGAGATTAAAACCTGGTGAATATATTGGAGAACATATATTGGAGAACATTTAACTAAAATGAAAGGAATGAGGAAGTATTTGGGCAAAAGAGGCTATAATATTGATGATTGTCAAATGATCAGCATTATTATTAACTCATTGAATTATGAATGGAAAGATGCCATTACAAAGATTAATCAAGTGCCCATTGCTCAACACACAGTGGATCATGTATGCAGAATTTTAACCAAAGAACAGGCATTTATGCTGGCCACTCCACATTTGAGAGGATCATTTGAATCAAGAGCTCCAGCGAGGCATCCCTTCTGAGGAAGAGCCTACGTTCCAAAGATGCCAAGTTGCTACATCTGTAATCATGTGGGCATGCCACCCGGGATTGTCCCCAACAATTTCCAGCTCCCGTCACATACCAGCTCAGAGGAACAGACTCCAGAGGAGGCAGAGGCAGTAGAAAAGGTCGTCATGGTCCCAGGTGTGATCCGCAAGCTCCACTTGCCACATTGGCTTTAACCAACAATACACAACCTCATCCAGAATACGACAGACAACTTCTGTGGACTTTGGATAGTGGTGCAGCATTGCATGTTACTTACAGAAAAGAACTTTCTACAGAGATGCACGAGCTTGAACCTGAACTACATGAACTTTATTCTTTTTCCAATCATCCTTGTCAGCTCAGAGGAGAAGGAACTGTTTATGTTGAACAGCTCGATGCATTCATCCCTGAAGTTTATTATATACCAACAGCAAATAATAGTTTGCTTAGTCAGAATCACTTGTCTAGAGTGTTAAAGTTCCAGGTCCACCATCTCGACAAAGCAAGTTATATAGTTAAAAACGGAGATACTGTTGCTGAAACCATGTTAATTGGTGGTGTTTATTACATAAAGCCAAAGTCTAAACCGCAAGCACAGGCAAGTATACAAATTCCAAAAGAGGAGAGCACAGGCCCAGAGAGAGATGTTCCAGTGAGAGATCCTCTTGCTACTCCAAAGGCTCCTAAAACCACCACCACCACCAACAACAACAACAACAACAACAAAAATTAGGAAACAGGTTGCTCAGAGCAAGCCGGAGGTTCCTCATAAAACTGTTAATGTTGAAAATTCACTAACTGGTAAACCTTTGCATTACAGGTGTATACATAAGTGGTATAGAAGATTGGGACATGCCAGTTTTCGTGTTCTTAGGAAAATGCCAGAGTTTGCAAAAGGTTTGGATCTAAAGTGGTGTAAAGTGCTTTTGCACTGTGCTGTCTGCAAAATGGCCAAATCCAAAGTAGTAGCCATTCCAAAACATGCTATACACCTGTCAACATGCATTTTTGATTTGGTAAACACTGACATAGTAGGCCCTTTCAAGCCAACACTTGGTGGTAAAAAATATTTTCTAACAATTGTTGATAATTACTCTAGATATGGATATGTATATCCTATGAAAGAAAAATCTGAGACCTTTCAGATCTTTAAAGACTTTGCCACTCTTGTTTATACCCAACACGGAGTAAGCATCGCCAGAATTCAAAGTGATTGTGGTGCTGAATTCATGTCTCAGCGGTTTCAGAACTGGATACATAAGAATTGAATTCTTCATCAGACTTCAGCCCCTTACACACCAGCTCGTAATGGGGTGGTAGAAAGGTGACAAGGGGTCCTGCAAACCATGATGCATTGTCTTGTAGAAGACATCAACCTCAGTAACCCATACTGGGGTGAAGCTATTAAATATGCAAATTATATTGTCAACCGTACTTGGAGTAGTGTAATAAATCAGACTCCTTTCTTCATGTTGTATGGGTACAAGCCAGATCTCAGGAATTTCCATATTTTTGGTTGATACGCTATGGTGAACATTCCCTTAGCTCAAAGAAGGAAAGGAGGTCCAGCAGCAAAGAAGATGAAATTTATGGGTATTGATGACAACTCAAAGTGTAGCAAATTTATTGACTCTAAGCATGTAATAGTGATTTCCCAATCCACTAATTTTGAAGAAGATGCTGACTGGTCCAGGATTCATTCCAATGATCCTGGTGTTTATTTTCCTAGAGATGATGTTGCTGATGCCGCGCAGCCTGATAACCAAGATTCACAGGCAAATGTTCCATCCACTAGTTCTTCTCACCCTGATATTCTGTCTTTGCAAGCCACAGATGCTGACATTAGCGACGATGGTGAAGACAAGGATAAAATGGAAGAAGAATGATGACTGTTCCGAGGTGTTCCAAGAGGGCCACAAAGGGGATCCCTCCACAGCGATATTCATGGCAACTGACAAAAGCACCCTTGCGTTTGATTTGTAATGTTACACTTCTTCCTGATAAGTTCACACAAATCAAACATCGTCCTGATTCAGAGGAAGAGAAGTGGTATGAGGCAATGCAGGCTGAAATGGACAATCTAAAGAAACTTAAGGTGTTTACGCCTGCAAAACCTCCAGCAAATAAAAAGGTGATTGGCACTCGATGGGTCTACAGAATCAAAAAGAAGCCAAATGGTGAGTCATTGTACAAGGCCAGACTTGTAGCTCAGGGTTTCGCTCAATGTTATCCTGAGGACTACACAAATACCTACTCACCGACAGTCCGGACTGAAAGTGTAAAAATTGCTTTAGCCACTGCAACTATCCTTGGTTTAGAAGTTTTCCAGTTTGATGTTGACACCGCTTATCTACATGCTGATCTAGATGAAGAAATCTATGTGAGAGGTCCTCCAGGTTTCCGACAGCAAGAAGGGGATACCTGGTTTCTAAACAAATGTTTTATGGTCTGAAACAGTCTGGTTTAATATGGTATTTATGTTTTACTGACAAACTAAATTCAATGAGCTTTATTAAGTCCAAAACTGATGAATGTGTGTTCACAAAAAGATCTGATAATACATATGAGATAGTTCTTGTTTATGTTGATGATATTGTTTATATTGGTCCAAATAAGCAGATGAGTGAGAATTTTGCAAAAGCTTTGCAGAGATTTTTCACATTGAAATCTTTAGGTCATGTTAACAATTATTTAGGTGTCAAAACACCTAGATTGTCAAAACACAGAAGGGGTTTAGTCTTTCACAAGAGGATAAAATTGAGCAAATTTTACATCATTGCAACATGAAAGATGCTAATACAGGGCGTATACCCATGCAAACAGATTTTCACAACTTGGCACATGAATCAAGTCCTGAATTCTAAAAACATGAAGGTGTTGTTAGAACCAACACATACTGATCATGCAGAATTATGTTGTTATGCAGATTCTGATTGGGCGAGTGATAAGAAATCACATAAAAGTACTTCAGGTTATATGATGTTCTTAAATGGATGTCCTGTTTACTGGCATGTGCAAAAACAGAATTTTGTTTCTTGTTCATCTACTGAAGCTGAATATGCTTGTGTTTTGGATGCATGTAATTCTCTAACATGGTTTGATGCTTTAGTCACAGATATCTGGACACACCCGATTCGACTGATCACCGTGATGGAAGACAATGAATCTGTGGTTTATATTTCTGACTCACGTTTCACGGGTTCTAGGTCCAGACCCATTGACATCCATTATAAAAATATCAAACAATTAGTGAAACAAGGTTTTGTAAAATTGCAATATGTGTCTACAAATGATCAGATTGCTGATATGCTCAACAAACCACTTCCAGCAGCTCAGCACAAGTATCTGTGTAAGAAGATGTGCTTTAATTGATGGCTATACCTGATGTCCACTCAACTGACAAAAGAAGGGGTTGTCACTGAGTTATTTGTATTTGCCAGCTGACCTTCTATTCTGAACATTACGGTAGCTTGCCAGAGAATTTTATCAACAAAGGATAACATCGTCTTGTGATTTCTAAACTACTGCGCATGTCTACATTCTTTCTTTCTTTCTAACTTCCTGATTTACTTTTCCTTTGTTTGTCTCTGAGATAAACTGCTGGTAAGATGTAATTAGCTAGGTTTTTTACTTTTACAATAAAAATGTTTTTTAGAATATATACTTTGGGTTTTTTTTCTTTGAGAGTATACACCACGGAAAACAAGATCCATTCACCTCTAATTAATTACAGTTTCCCCAAGGGGGAATGAGGCTGATTCACACTTCAACACTCTGAAACTGACTGAGACTGAAAGGAGATTGGCAATCTGGGAGAAGGAGGCTTCTGCTGTCCACTGGGCCCTGCTAACCTGGAGGCACTTCCTCAAGGTGGCAAAACATCCTTTTGAAGTGTGGACAGACCATAAGAACCTAGAAGCCCTAAAGATGCCCCAGAAGTTGTCACCCAAACAAATCCACTGGGCACAACACTTTACTCACTTTAATTTCTCTCTCCTCTACCTCACTGGGGGAAGAACTTTATGGCAGATGCTCTCTCGAGATTGCCTCAATACAATAGCACACAGCCAGAAGTGATCCGACTGGCTATCCCTTCGAAGCAGCTGGCTGCTCCTGTCACCACTAAAGCCCAGGCGAAATGGGACCTGAACCTATCCACCGACTTAAACGAGCAGTTAAAGGAAGAACTAAAAACTGATGAGTGGTTCATATCCCATTCCAGTGAGTGTACGCTTCATGATGGTCTCGCATGGCTGGGAGCCAAGTAGTACATCGCTGGGCATTTTTGGTTCATGAAGACATTATACTTAGTTAAATGACAATTCTGGTGGCCCTCCCTAAAGAAGGACATAGAGGCATAAGTTGCTAGCTACCCTTCTGCAAAGAGGCCACCTGGGAAGCCACCTGGGTTACTCCAGAATGTTGCCCCACCTGGAGCTTCTTGGAATGAGATATCTATGGACTTTATTGTTGTACTACCCAAAAGTGGTGGAAATAGAGTCATTTGAGTGATTACGGACTTGTTCTCCAAATAGGTGCACTTCGTACCATGTCCCAAGATTCCCTCAGCAAAGATGTTGGCTAAACTGTTCATTTAACATGTGTATAGGTTACATGGCATTCTGGAACAAATAATTTTGGCCAGAGGGGTTCAGTTCACCTGTCACTTCTGGAGGGAGTTCCTGAGGTTGCTAGGCTCTGCCCAAGGGCTAAGCTCCTCCCACCATCCTCAGACAAATGGGGCTTGTGAAAGGACTAACTCAGTGTTAGAACAATACCTTAGATGCTATGTAAATTATCAGCAAGATAACTAGACAGACTTACTGCCATTTGCAGAGGTTGTCTCTAATAACTCCATACACAGTAATACTGGTTTTACCCCATTCAATGTGGTGTCAGGGCAGGACTTTGTGCCCATTCCAGAACTACTGCAAGACAAACTTCAAATACCTTCCTTGGTGTACTGGATCAGCTTCAGTTTACCTGGCCCATAACTTATAAAGCGTTAGATTCGCCTGATGCGCCAGTTGCGCCCCTTTCTGGATCGGGACTCCATGTGCACGGTCACTCATGCACTCGTCACGTCTCGCTTGGACTACTGTAACGCTCTCTACATGGGGCTCCCCTTGGGGTGCACCCGGAGGCTCCAACTGGTCCAGAATGCGGCCGCGCGGGTGATTATGGGAGCGACAGGGCGCTCCCATGTGACACCTCTCCTGCGCGAGCTGCACTGGCTTCCAGTGGTCTTTCGGGTGCGCTTCAAGGTGTTAGTTTTGACCTTTAAAGCGCTCCATGGCATGGGACCGGGGTACCTGCGGGACCGCCTGCTGCTACCGATAACCTCCCACCGGCCAGTACGCTCACACAGAGAGGGCCTTCTCAGGGTGCCATCAGCCAAGCAATGTCGGCTGGTGGCCCCCAGGGGGAGAGCCTTCTCTGTGGGGGCACCCACCCTATGGAACGAGCTGCCTCCAGAAGTTCGTTTGATCCCGGACCTCCGCACTTTCCGAAATGGCCCTTAAGACCTATTTATTTCAACAAGCCGGCCTTGCTTGATTGTTTTTAAATGGGGGTTTTAACAAAATTTTTCTTATTGATTTCTGGGGTTTTAAATTGGGTATTTTAATGGGGTTAGAATTTTATTTGGAACGCCAATGAATTTAATTTAATTTTATCATTCTTTTAATGTTTGTATTATATGTGTTTTAAATCTGGTTGTTCACCGCCCTGAGTCCCCCTCCCGGGGAGAAGGGCGGTATATAAATCGAAATAAATAAATAAATAGATGAGGCTCACTGGGCCCATAAGAAACAGGCTGATAAGAAAAGAGATATGCTAAAGGACTACCAAGTAGGGGATAGGGTTTTCCTCTCCACTAAGTACCTACAAATGACCCAAAAGTCAAAAAAATTGGGCCTAAGTATGTGGGCTCTTTTCCTATTGTACAAATGTATTTATTTATTGGTTCAATTGGTAAACCCAGTCATGGTACAGTTAGAACTACCAAAAACCAGACTTCTGGCAGTGACTCACTGTGGAGAAGATGAGGAAATGGGGCGCCATTTCTGGAACCCAAAAATCTCTGTAGCAGAAGCTCTTATAGGGCTTTCTCGATCCCACAGAGATCGGGAAATAAAAGGGGAAGTTCCGAAGCCCCTGGGCAACATGCTATTGCCCGGGTGGAAAAAGGACAAACCCCTTTAAATCTGGTGGAGAGGAAATCAGCCTCTAATGCAGATAGGAGTGATGGTGGCCATATAGAGGGAAGCAAAGAGCGAAGTAAGCAGTTTTGAGAGGCAGACCGAAACAGACCCAGAAAAAGGAGATTGGAAAATACGGAGAAGCGTGAAGTGAGGAGGGTGCAAAAGAGACAGACAAGCAAGTGGCGGTGGACTAAAAGGGAAGCGCATCAGGGAGAGAAAAAAAGATCAGCAGGAGGGAAAGAGGATCCCAGGGAGTGAGTCAGCAGAACCGGAGGAGGAACAGCGACAGAGTTAAGATCCCGAGATGGAAATGGAGAGAACTGGAAAAGGTGAAAAACCAAAGAAAGTAAATAACTCTAAGAGGTAAAGAAGAAATTAAGGAATTTTTAAAAAATTTGTGAGACTTAATTTGTGATTAGTGATGGTAAAAGGGAGATATAAACTAAAAACTAAAAAGAAAGAAAGACAAGAATTTATAGATGGACCTAAGGAGAGAGACTAATACTTGAAAGAGGACTGATGTGATAGCATGATAGAAAACAACCATAATTACAATTAGAAGTAAGATTGGAAAAGGGAAGAAGAGTCAAAGAACAACAAAAGAAGAATAAAACAAATATTCTTATTTACAAACACTAAAGTAAGGGGGGAAGGATTGTATTACAATTATAATTAATTATTGCATTGTGAATTTATACTTATTAATTTTATAATTACAGAATATAAAAGCAAAAGAAAAGTAAATTAAATACAACTATATTGATTGAACATATTGTAAAGAAATAATTGATTTTGCAAGATAACTGATTATATTGTGATATTGTTATAGTGTCATAGTGTTATATTATAGTGTATATTTGCATAAATAGATAAATTCAGAATAAGTTGAAACATATATAAGATAAAGATAAAGGTGTGTGTATCTAAAACTGTTTTTGAATAAGCAAAAGGTAGAGAAAAAAGTATAAGTATATCCTCCCCCCCCCAAAAAAAAACCAGAGGGAGAGAGAACATAAGAATCAAAGATCAATATTTATATGTTAGTGTGGGAAAACTTCACGCAAGCTTTAAAAATGTCAACTATAACCACCATTGCGAAAACAGGAAAAAAACCAACTACAAATCCTACAATAACATCACCATTACAGCAAAGAACAATAGACAATATGATAGGAAAAAATAAAGAAAAAGAAAAGCTGGAAATGACATTAAATGCTATGCAAAACATGTTTCAGATGATCCAAGAAACACTATTAAAAACACAAGACACAAGACAATCATGAAGAAATGAAAATGTTTCATGCAGAAATAAAAAAATGAAATAGAATAAGTAAAAGAGGATATTAGAAATATGAATGATAAAATTGGGGATATACAACAATCAATAATAGAAAATGAACAAAGAATTTAAAAAGTAGAAACAAAAATAGACCAAGTAGAGACAAAAGTGGAGGCAATGGAACAAATTTTTTTTCAATTAAATAAGGAATTATCTGACTCAATAGTGATGCTGGAGATGGAGAAAGACTCATATTTCTCGCGCTTTCAAAATATAATAGAAGAAAAAGATGAAGACCTAGGAGAAAAAATGATAGTGTCAGAAATAACACAGAAAGACAAGTCAGAAATAAAAGGATAGTTGGACGAAATATACTGGGTACATACTAATTACATAAAAAGACATCGATTGGCAAGGGAAGTGCACGTTAGATTCTCAAAATGAACAATTAGAGATGAAGTATATAGAAAATCAAGAGAAGAAACTTTGACATATAAAGTAAATAAATTATAATTTTAAAACAAATACCTCGAAGAATCAGAAACCAACGCCAACAATATCAGTTCTTAACAACCCAATTGATTAGATTATAAAATAATGTATTAATGTAATAATGTATAATGTGGCTGACACCAAATGGGATTTTAATCACATGGCAAGACAAAAAGTATAAAGTAGACACAGTAGAGAAAGCAAGAGAATTCTATAAATTATATTTTACACAGGAAGAGAAACAGGAAAGTAAAGAAGAAACAGAGAGGAAGAAGTCAAGAGGAAGAGCAAATAGAAGAAGCAGAGCAAGAAAGAGAAGTAAGAAAGAGTCAGGAAAAAGAATGAGAGGAAAGAGAAGGTGCAAAAGCAAAAAGGCGGATGGAGACAAAACACACCAAAAACAGTTACACTAGGCAATAGAAGAGGCAATTAAACTTCTCTTGGTAAACATAAATGGATTGAACATGCCAAAGAAAAGAACACAAACATTCACAAAATTATGAAAATCAAAAGCAGATGTGATATGCCTCCAAGAAGTACATATCAAAAAAGGTTACCAAAAACTATTAGAAAACTCAAAATTAGGAAAACTATATACATCTCTGATGCAAAAAAGAGACAGAGGAATAGTGGTCTATGTAAAAGAAAGGATACAATCAAAATTAATATATGCAGATGAGGAAGGAAGAACAGTGATGGTTGAATTAGAAATAGAAAGGAAAAAATTACTATTAGTAGTAATATATGCCCCTAACCAAAATCAACAGGAATTTTTCAAAGGAATACATTAAAAAATCATAGAATTAGAATATGAAAATATCTGTCTAATTGGAGATTATAATGCAATAGTAGATGCCAAAAACGATTATAAAAGTGATAAGAAAAATAAAAGAAAGAAAGAAATACTA
Source organism: Masticophis lateralis (assembly GCA_030761175.1). Classification (NCBI taxonomy): domain Eukaryota; kingdom Metazoa; phylum Chordata; class Lepidosauria; order Squamata; family Colubridae; genus Masticophis; species Masticophis lateralis. The sequence continues at coordinate 72,124,867 of JAUDYJ010000004.1, read as the reverse complement.
CCAAAAGAATTTTTCAATATGGCCACGGAAATAAACTTGAGAGATGTTTGGAGGGAGACACATGAAGATTAGAATCAATATACATTTTACTCTCATCCATGCCAATGCCAACAATATCAGTTCTTAACAACCCAATTGATTAGATATAAAATGATGTCTAGAATTGATATGGCTTGGATGACTGCGGATATTAGGACAGGTGTAGAAACAATAGAGATAGGAGTAAATGAATGGGCAGATCACAGCCCAATACTCATAAATTGGAAGGAGAAAAAAAGATTCAGGAGATGGACAATGAATCAATATATATATAAAGAAAAAAGGTTTAAACAAATGCTGGAAAAGGAATTAGAATAGTTTTTTATGATAAACAAAAGAGAGGATACTTCCTTACAAAACATTTGGGATACAACAAAAGCATGCATAAGAGGACTGACGATTGCATACATAGGGAAAAAAAATAAAGGAGACAACACCAAGACAAACTACATGAAGAATTAAAAAACACAGAATATAAACTACAAAAAAATCTCCAAAATAAAAAAATAAGAGAGGAATAAGCAAACATAAAATAAATTTGATAAATCAGAAAGAAATGGCCCAGAAAATAAAGATGGCAAAACAAAACTAATTCAAATTTGCAAACAAAACAGGCAGACAGTTGGCATATAAACTGAAAAAAGAAAAAGATTAAAAAATGATATACTAACTGAGAGATGAAAAAGGGGAAATTCAATACAGAAGAGAAGCTAAAAAGGAAATTATCCAGACATTCTTTTCAAACTTATACAAACAAGAACTAGAGGAGGAAAAAGTAAAACAGTATATAGAAAGATCAGAAATGGCAACAATTACAGAAGAAAAAAGAGAAATATTAAACAGACTGATAACTAAACTTGAATTTGAATTGGCACTGAAAAAACAAAACAACAACAAAACACTGGGGCCAGATGGGCTACCAGCGGAACAATACAAAAATCTACAGGAAATATTGGGAGAAACCATGTTAGAACTATATAACGAGGCTTTAGAAAAGGCAAAAATTCTGACAACCTGGACAGAGGCAATAATTACTATTACATGCAAAGAAGATATGGATCATCAGTTCATACAGTTCATGGGGTGGCTGACGAAATGGCTGGAAATACGATGGCAGCAGCGATGCAATGGAGATGGTGCTGACAGGGATACCAGGGCTGATGGGCATTGCAGGTGGCAACATGACAGCAAAGATGGCTACGGCAAAGGGATTATCACAATGGCGAGGATAATGGCACTAATTGACAGTGATGGCATTGGCAACACCAAGAGGCTGCAAGAAAGCCCTCATTATTAGCAGAGAAGAGGGCAATGCTACAAAGGCTACAAATGGTAGGATCCCTTCAACCTCTAGGGATCTGGACACTCCCCTTTCTGAAACACTGGGGCTTATTCAACTAATGAACTAAATAGCCTGAGCAAGGTGGTGGGATAGGGACCTGGAATTACAATCTGGGGATGATGACTTCTCTCCCCGCTCAACTATCCTCTCCCCTTTATTAGATCTAGTTCTATTATGACCACTCTGCATTACCTTGCAATCTTAGACCGATCTGCAGCTTCATTTAACCACCTATCCCCCAAGATTATCCTGTATATTCAATCCTAGGTACTTGTCCAGTGGCTCCACCTTATTATTATTTCTAATCTAATCCTTGGCCATCGCTGATATCAGGACTGGAGGAGATACATACATCGAGAGTCTTGGATTATGGAGAGATAGACCACCTTCTCTTTGTCAACTGATTTAGTCGCTGTGAGAGGGCGACCCTTTGAGACCTCTACCCACCTCCTTTGGATGGTCTTATTACAATCACAAGACTTCCCATCGTTGTGAGAGGATGATGTTGTTCCCGATGTATTGACATTTGTAACATACTGGTCTTCCTTTAACATCTATTCCCTCCCTATTTATATGACCTGTCTTAACCATCACTTACACTCTTAGAAGAAAATGGTCCTTCATCTCCTTCAACTCGCCCCTAACTTCGATGTATTCAACTGCAGAGCTCCTTGCACTGCGAGATTCCCCCCTCTCGCATGTATGGCCCTCACAATTATCGAGGGCCGCCCTTGAGGACGGGTTTTGGAACCCTGAGAGGTGGTTTGCAAAAAACCGACGGCTTTGGGGTTTTTTAGATAAATTTTTAAATTCTAATTTAAGGGGTCCTGGGAGGGATTGTGGGAATGGATCTGGGGGGATCCATAAATCCACTGAATGGGGTAATGGGTCTGATGATCACGGCGGGGAGGACGGGGACAGAGATCTGACTAGGATGCAGGGGGATGAAACGATGGGCATTAGTATAGTAAGTGGGAGGGGCAGATATGACGGCAGCAGGGGGCCATATTATGTCTCGGGAGTGCACAATCAATGTTTATGTGCGATTGCATACTCCGACCTCCAATGCATCGCTCGTTTCCTGGGTTGTTCAGAGCCTCAGTCCCTGAGTCTACGGCTGATGTTGTGTAATGCCAGGTCAGTGGTAAATAAGGCTCCCCTCATTCATGATCTTATTGCAGAGAGGGGTACTGACCTGGCAGGGATCACAGAGACCTGGCTAGGCCAAGAGGGAGGAGTTCCCCTTGTGGAAATGTGCCCACCAGGTTTCCATGCATTTCATCAGGTTTCCATGCATTTCATCATTCAGGGAAGGGGTGGGGGAGTGGCAGCAATTATTAGAGAAAGTCTTTGCCCGAGGGAGGCCACTATTCCTCAGATAGCTGGTTGTGAGTCCCTCCTTGTGAAGTGGGGTCAGGGGATACAGATGGGCCTACTGATTACGTACCTGGTTCCCTGCCATGTAACAGCGGCCCTGCCTGAGCTGCTCGATGTTATAGCTGGGGTGGCGGTAGAAACCCCCAGACTTATTGTTATGGGGGATTTTAACCTTCCATCTGCTGGTGAAATGTCGGAGTCAGCTCAGGAGTTCATTGCTTCCATGGCGGCCATGGACCTGACCCAGGTAGTTAAAGGCCCCACTCACTTGAGGAATCACACTCTGGACTTGATTTTTGTCTCGGACCAGTGGCTGAATGATCTTAAATTAGAGGATTTAGACATCAAGCCCTTGCATGGTCTGATCATTCTCTCCTTCACATGGACTTTCAAGTCACTTCTACCCACTGCAGGGAGACGGAACCGACCAAATGGTTCCGTCCCAGGCGCCTGATGGACCCCGAGAAGTTCCTGATGGAGCTTGGGCCATTTCCTGAGACTCTGGCTGATGACTCGACTGAGGACCTAGTGGTCGCCTGGGACAGGGCGGCTACTGGGGCCTTGGACCGCATCGTGTCTTTGCGGCCTCTGACCTGATGCTGATCTCGACTAGCTCCTTGGTTTTCCGAGGAGTTGAGAGAGATGAAGTGTCGGAAAAGACGCCTGGAGAGCGATTGGAGGACAAGCCGATCTGAATCTGACCGAACACAGGTGAGATCCTATATTAAGACCTTACTAGTGGCGATAAAAGCGGCGAAGTCTAACTACTTCTCCGCTCTTATTGCATCTGCAGAGAACCGCCCAGCCACGCTGTTTAGGGTGACCCGCTCCCTACTTCAGGTGGGGACGCGGGAAGATCCCTTACAGGGACGAGCTGAGGATTTTGTGCAATTCTTGCATGATAAAGTTGCTCAGATTCGGGATGGCCTGGACTCCAATTGGGTAGATCCAGGGGAGGAGATGGGGGTAGGTCTTGAGAGCGTTATCTGGGAGGAGTTTGACACTGTAGCTCCTGAGGACGTGGACAGGATTCTGGGAAAGCTTAACGCTGCCACATGTTTATTGGACCCATGTCCCTCCTGGTTGGTACTGGCCTCCTGGGAGGTTACACGAGGCTGGCTCCAGGGGATTATAAATACTTCTCTGAGTGACGGTTTCTTTCCTGCTGCCTTGAAAGAGGTGGTTGTGAAGCTCCTCCTCAAGAGGCCTTCCCTGGATCCGGCTTTATTATCAAACTATCGTCCAGTCTCCAATCTTTGCTTCATTGCGAAGGTTGTTGAGAGTGTGGTGGCATGACAACTACCCCGATACCTGGATGAAGATGTCTATCTGGATCCGTTCCAGTCAGGCTTCAGGTCACGATACAGCACAGAAACGGCATTGGTCACATTGGTTGATGATCTCTGGAGGGCCTGGGACAGAGGTTGCTCCTCTATCCTGGTCCTATTAGATCTCTCAGCGGCTTTTGATACCATCGACCATGGTATCCTACTGCACCGGCTGGAGAGGTTAGTAATAGGGGGCACCGTGCTTCGGTGGTTCTCCTCCTTTCTCTCTGACCGTTCACAGTTTGTGTTGGCAGGGGGGCAGAGGTCGACCTCGAGGCACTTTATTTGTGGGGTGCCACAAGGGTTGGTCCTCTCACCCTTCTGTTCAACATTTATGTAAAACTGCTAGGCGAGATCATCCGTGGTTTCGGGATGAATGTTCATCAGTATGCTGATGACACTCAGCTATACATCTCCACTCCAGGCCACCCCAACGATGCCCTTACTGTGATGTCCCATTGCCTGGAGGCCGTACAGATCTGGATGGGGAGAAACAAACTCAGACTCAACCCCTCCAAGACTGAGTGGCTGTGGCTTCCAGAATCCCGGTATAGTCAGCTGGTACCATCACTGACAATTGGGGATGAGACCTTGCTCCCCACAGAGAGAGCCCACAATTTGGGTGTCCTCCTGGACTCACGGCTATCTTTAGAAGACCATTTGATGGCCGTGGCCAGGGGGGCCTTTTATCAGGTTCGCCTGATCTGCCAGTTGCATCCCTTTCTGGATCGGGATGCCTTGCGCACAGTCACTCATGCCCTAGTCACCTCCTGTATGGACTATTGTAGTGCTCTCTACATGGGGCTCCCCTTGAAAAGCACCCGGCTCCAACCGGTCCAGAATGTAGCCGTGCGGGTGATTATGGGTGCATCTCGTTGCACCCATGTAACACCTCTCCTATGCAAGCTGCACTGGCTCCCGGTGGTCTTCCGGGTGTGATTCAAGGTGTTAGTTATCACCTTTAAAGCGCTCCATGGCTTAGGGCCTGGGTACTTACGAGACCATCTTTTGCCACCAATAGCCTCCCACCGACCAGTTCGTTCTCACAGGGAGGGACTACTCAGGGTACCGTCAGTCAAATTGTGCCAACTGGCGACTCCCAGGGGGAGGGCCTTCTCTGTAAGGGCTCCAACCCTTTGGAATGAACTGCCCCCCGATATACGAAACATCCCTAATCTCCGTGCTTTCCGCTGTGCCCTCAAGACCCTGATGTTCAATCAGGCAGGGCTAAGCACGTTAACTGGGAATGATTAAAATATTATATAATTCTGGGTTTTATTTATTTGGGCTAAACTATGCTATAATTTTAATTATCAATTTTATGATGTTTATGTATCTTTTATTTTTTCTTGACTGTACACCACCTTGAGTCCTGCGGGAGAAAGGCGGTATAGAAATAAATTAAATAAATAAATAAATAAATAAATAAATAAATAAATAAATAAATAAATAAATAAATACAAAATTACAGACCAATCTCCTTGTTAAATATAGATTACAAGATATTTGCAGTAATTATAGCTGAAAGAATTAAAAAAGTATTAAATAACCATATACACTCAGACCAAAATGGATTTCTGCCAGGACAACAAATCAAGAATAACATGAGAATAATAATAAATACATTAGAGTTTTATGAATGACACACGGAAAAACAAGCTTCACTGGTTTTTCTTGATGCCCCAAAAGCATTTGATAATCTAAATTGGAAATTTCTAGTGGGACAACTAACATTTATGCAATTTGGAACAAAGTTTGAAAAAATCATAGGGGAAATCTATACAAAACAAAAGGCAAGAGTAATTATAACGATGACACCACAGACCAATTCAGCATAACAAAAGGGGTTAGACATGGATGCCCACTCTCTCCACTATTGTATATTTTAACGTTGGAGATCCTTCTAGAAAAGGTCAGGGAAGACCAAGAAATTAAAGGGCTAAGGATAAGGAGAGAAGAGTACAAGGTTCAGACCTTCGCTGATGATCTTGTGTTTATAGTAGAGGAACCACTAGAGTCAGCACCAAAACTGTTTAGGAAATTGGAAGAATTTGGAGAAGGGACAGGAATAAAGATTAATAAATATAAATCAAAATAAATAACAAAATATCTCACAAAGGAACAAGAAAAAGAGTTGGAGAACATTATACAAATTCAAACAACTAAGAAAATAAAGGGATTTGGCTATTGGCAAAAGGCTCATCAATTAAAGAAAACAATTACGATAAATTAATAACACAGATAAAGAAAGATTTAGACAATTGGAGAAATTTACAGATATCACTAATGGGAAGGATTTCCATCATTAAAATGTATATTTTACCAAAACTCTCATTTTTATTTCAGGTCATACCAATAAAATTGGAAAAAAAAGTTTTTTGAAACATTAAATAAAATAACACCCAAATTTATATGGCAGTGGAAGTGCCCACGAATTAAACTCAAATTATTACAGGACACAAAAGACAGAGGAGGAACAGCGCTCCTAGAATGGGAAATTTATTATCAAGCGGCTGGCTTATCCTAGCTAAAAGAATGGATGGAATTAAAAAATAATAGAATACTAACAATTGAAGGGCATGAAATACAAGTGGGTTGGCATTCATTCCTCTGGAACACAAAACACACAGCTGTTTCAAAAGACATATAATAAGAAATGTGCTACTACAAACCTGGTTGAAAATTAAAAAGCAGCACTATACAAAAATATCGATCTGGCTCTCACCATTAGAGGCAGTAAGACATCCAAATTTAATGGAATTAAATAAAGTAATAAGATATAAGTAATAAGATATATAAGATCTAATAGAACAAGAAAATTGAAACTAAAACAAGAGTTGGAATTGGATTTAAATAGAGAAATTGACTGGTAGATTTACACACAAATCCAATCTAAATATAAGGAAGATACAAAAACATACAAAATTCAAAGAGAGAAACACGAATTAGACGAAATTATATTAGGACTGGAAGAAAAGCTAATTAGCAAAATTTATAAATTTTTACAACATATAAAATGGAGTAAGAGATAGTGAAGAATACAATGATTAAATGGGTGCAAAATTTTAATTATACAGTAGATTTGAAGAAGTGGGAGACAATGTGGCAAGTAAATGCACATTGTGGCAAGTAAATGCAAAATTAACACTATTGGCGGCATACAAGGAAAATCAGCTGAAGATGTTTTATAAATGGCATTTGTCACCGACAAGACTTGCAAAGATATATTCGAACAATAGCGCAACATGTTGGAAATGTAAGAAATCCCAAGGAACATATTGTGAGAATCAAAGACATATATATATATTATGTGAATGTCATATATGTGTTATAATAAAATTACAAATTTTAAAGAAAAGAAAAAGAACTACCAAAAACCCTCCAGAGGATCCACCCAGTGTTTCATGTTAGTTTACTGAAACCTGAACATACCTCCTCGATGTGTCCAGACCAAACCCCCCTCCAATTCCCCTCCTCATCGAGGGAGAGCAACATTTTGAGGTCAAAGAGATCCTTGATTCTAGAAAACATAGGGGGAAAGTACAGTACTTGGTGGCTTCTGTTCCTCCCAATCTGAATGGGTGAATGAGCATGATGTCAGAGCTCTGACCTTTTACAGTTATTCCACTCCAAAAACCCTAATAAGCCTTAATTGTGTTATTCTATATATATATATTCTGTATTTCCTTAAGTTTGGGAGGTGTCTACCTTGTCCAATTTATTTTGTTTTCTTTCCTAGGACTAACGTCTCTTCTGTAGGAAGGCTGAATGTCAGCCTCTATGTTGCTTGCTTGCTATTGGCTGCCATAGTAATGGCGGGGGAATGTATAGGTATTTGGGAGGGGGAAATGTGCTGATGGAGATGTCTCATGAAAGGGAGTGAACGGGGGGAAGTTTCTCATCATCTTCAGTGCAGCTGAATGGAGTTGTTAATAGTCCGTCAAGGTCAACCATTCTAGCATACTAGAGGGATGGGACCATGTTAAGAAATTTAGGAGGTTCTGACTTCCGGCGGTGACGTCAGCATGTTAGGAACAAGGGAAACGAGGCTCCGTCCCTGTAATTCCAATATTCGTTATTGGAAGCCTTTTTTGGCACTATCGACCATGGAGAAGTCGATAGACAAAGGAGGAATATTCCAAGGACCTCGGAGTGACAGCAATCACCCTGAAGGTTCAGAGAAATCCTCCTAAATCCAAACGGGAAAAACCAGCCATCTTTGGCTGGCTGGAGCGCTGACAACAGATGAGTGTGGAAGCGAAGATCAGAAAGGAGAAACATCGGTAAGGACTATAATAGAGAAAATAATGAAGGTATAATTATAAGAATAAAAGAAGTAGGTGTTAATAAAACTCCAATAAGTGGCGGCACGATCGCCAGGCAAGTGGCGAGAGAAAAAGTTGGAGCAAAGTTCAAAACTTACAGTGACAATGCAGATTTGACAGGCAGAAGGAGTGAGTGACAACGAAGAAAGATTACAAGTAAGCGGCGGATTACAAACTTTAAAGCAGCATAGATTGACTGGACAGAGAAAATGAGCAATTAAATCTTTCGATTTAAACCCAAAGAATTTAAAGAATTTAAAGATCTTAAAGAATGTTGTGAATGGGAAGAGAAACGCACAGTGGCAACTGCAGCGAATGGCAGACTGAGGACCCGGAGAAAAAATACTTTTACTTTGTATTTAACAATGGCAACAAGCTAAACTACAGATACAAGACATTGTAACGAGACTTTAGAAGATACATTGTATCTCCAGGCAAAGGAGATAGATTGTGCTGCATTGTAAATCGAAAGAAACTGCCTTATGGACTTACTTGAAACTAATTGCATCAGAACTCTCAAAAGTGGAATGAAAGAAGACTGACTGAAAAATGAAGAAGAAAGGAGAAGGAAGTAAATCGGATTGGTTTGAAAGGGATATAGAGGAGAATTCCAAGATATTATACACCTAAAATTATATGTAGTTAATTATTTTATTTCAGTTACCTTATAAATTTAAATTTAAATTTAGAATTCATTAACTTTGTGTAAAGATAATCAAAATAATTGAAGTTATCATAGCATATACTAATTAATTGATTTAACAATACTTTTTCTTACTGTTCCTCCCCCCATTGAAATAAGCAAGTAGCCTTTATAGACATATATTGAGTAATCAAATGTGTATTCATTAGAAAGCTATACGTTTATTATATAGATACTGCATAGATACTGTTAAGAAATAATAATTATTATACTAAATTTAGGTATTGTGAAATAAGTTAGCAGAAAACTTTAGATTGCTTATAGAAAATATTAACAAGCATTGATTAGAAATTTATATATTTATTATATAGATATTATATTGATATTGTTTAGGAATAATAATTGTTAGTGCAAATTTAGATAACTGTGGAATAAGTTAATAGAGGATCTTAGATTGCCTATAGAAAATCTTAATAATTACTAATCAACAGTGAAGAACATAATAGCATGATTTGTTACTTTTATAGCTTGATATATGAATATTATATTGTATAGGAATAAGAAAAGAGAAATGAATTGTTGAAACATTGTATTTTCGCCTGACCCCTCCCAACTGATTAATCCAGTCCTTATATAATGATATTTCCAAGTGAAACTCTCTAAAATTAGAATCATATAAATTATACAAATTAACTACTGTACAACAATAAATTTTAACTATTCTCTCAATCAATACAGAAATTTGGGAAGTTATAAAACAAAAAAACAAAGATGACAATGCCTTCAATGACAATAACCAAACCAGGGAAAAAATTAACATCAAATCAGATACCTACATTATCATCGCCAGCAAAACAAAAAACCATAGACACGATGCTAACCTCAGATACAGAAAAAACCTCCATGGCATTTAGTATAGAAAATATACAATCAGTGTTAGACATGATCCAGGAGGGGATGAATAAAATGCAGGAAACAATAGCGAATAATCATGAAGAAATGATCAAGACAATATACTCCAATCAAATGGCAAAAATATGGATAAATGGAGAGACAACAGACCAATTTGAAATATCTAAGGGGGCGAGACAAAGATGTCCTTTATCTCCTATATTATTTATACTAGCATTAGAAACATTATTGAATGAAATCAGAAACGATAAGAAGATAAGGAGTTTAAGAACACAAAATTACAAGCATTCACCGATGATGTAGTATTTATTCTAGAACAACCAAAACAATCAGGAGTGAAAATATTAAGGAAGATAGAACAATATGGTGAAGTGGCAGGATTGAAAATCAATAGACAAAAAACAAAATTATTAACGAAAAATTTGACAAAAACACAGGAGAAAGAATTAGAAGACATGCTAGAAATACAAACTACAACAAAAATAAAATACTTAGGAATCTGGCTTACCAATAAAACATCAACCCTTAAAGAAGACAACTATAATAAATTGGCTAAACAAATTCAAAAAGACCTAGAGGTATGGAGTAAACTGAGACTATCACTTTTAGGCAATGTTGCCTTGATCAAAATGACAGTCCTACCGAAATTATTGTATTTATTTAGAACAATACCGATAAACCCAGGAAAATCATACTTCAGAGACCTCGATAAAATGATATTAAAATACATCTAGCAAGGTAAAAGAGCAAGAATCAAACTGAAACATCTGCAAGATACCAGAGATAGGAGTGGTCTAGGATTACCGGACTGGCAAACTTATTATAATGCAACAGCACTAACTTGGATAAAAGACTGGATAACACTCAAAAATAAACATATATTAGCATTAGAAGGATTCGATCTGTTGAAAGGATGGCACACATTCTTGTGGGAGGAAAAATTTAGACAGCACGAACATTTTAGGAGACACTACATTAGAGAAGAGCTGGCAAAAATTTGGATGGAAATAAGGCGGAAACATTATGATAAAATCCCAAGATGGATATCAACCATGGAGGCCCAAATCGATCCGAACACAATGGATATGGATAAGATGAAAACCTATGATGAACTATTGAATATAGAAGGAGATACGAAAACAAGAGAGGAATTGAGACAGCAGGGTACAGACATTGACTGGTGGCTGTATTTACAGATAAAATCAAGATATAAAACAGACATGGAAAAATTTGGAATCTATAAAGAATGTAATGAATTAGATAAAATTATATTACAATCTGACGATAAATTAATAACTAAAATATATAATTATTTATTAAAATATAAATTGGAGGAAGAAGTAGAAGGAAAATATGATTACCTGGGCCAAAAATTTTGGGTATAATATTAAATTAGAGAATTGGGAGAAAATGTGGAAAGTAAATACTAAACTAACAATGTCAGTACCCTACAAAGAAAATACATACAAGATGTTCTACAGGTGGCATCTCCCTCCCCACCCGCAAGTTTGGCAAAGATGTTCCCAAATACTAATCAGAATTGTTGGAAATGCAGAACACATAGAGGGACCTATTACCACATGTGGTGGTCTTGCCCAAAGGTCAAACAATATTGAAAAATGATTCAAAAACAACTAGAAGAAACTATTGCCCAGAAAGTCCCGCTGCGACCAGAAACATACTTATTAGGTATATTGACAAAAGATTGCAAAAAAGAAATACAATACCTGATAATACATATTCTTACAGCAGCTAGAATCACTTTCGCACAAATGTGGAAACTGGAAGATATGCCATCAGAGGAAAGAATAATACAAAAAACAATGGAATGTGCAGAGATGGACAGACTTAACAAAAAAATACAGGAAAAAGATGACTCAGAATATTACCTAATTTGGCAAAGATGGTATGATTGGCTAGAGAAAAGGAACATGAAATAAGGGAATACCACTCAAGGATACAAAAATGAGAAAATAAAATTAAATATCGTTATATAAATATCGTTATGTAATGAAAGATATTTATACATAGCTATATAGGCATATAAACTACCGAATTAACTCTATTTTTAAAGCTCAGATTGTAGGACTTGTTTTTAATGTATAGTGTACAGTTTGTTTATGTTTAGTATGTCTATATGTGTGTATGTTTGTATCTCTATCTTTGTTTATTGTTAATAAAATTGGAAAAAAAAGAAATTTAGGAGGTTCCTTATGGATCATGACCCTTACTCACTTTCAAACACATCAAACAAACAAACAAGCCAGAGAGGACTTTTAGAAACTAGTTGACTAGTCTATTAAAACTAGTTTAATAGAAACGAACAAACAAATAAAACAAAGCCTATAAAAATACCAATAGTCATCTCTCTTCTTAGCAAAGGTCCATTCAACTGTCTTGGAGTCTCTCCATACAATTTGAGCCCAGCTCTTCCTTCCTTCCTCAGAAGTAGTCCGGAGTGACTTCAACTCAAGCGTGTGTGTGTGGGGTGTGTGTGTGTGTGTGCTCAGCTCAGCTTGCATCTCAGTAAGGTGAGTAGGTCAGAGGCCTGCTCTGCTCTGCTCTGCTCTGCTCTGCTCTGCTCTGCTCTGCTCTGCTCTGCTCTGCTCTGCTCTGCTCTGCTCTGAATGGCCGGGAGTGCTGTTAACGAACTTAAATGCTGAGTCATGGTCAGTTAGGAAAGGTCCGAGAAAACTCAGAGCCAAAGGCTGCAGTCTGATTGGCTCATCCAAATGTTCAAGCCAGGATCCAATCAATAGATCACAGCAAACATTGAGAGGAACTTACTCTCACAGACCATCTGAAGATGCACCTCACATGATGCGTTGGGGATTGGACACTCAGGCAGGGTCCTTGGGGGGAGGGATTTGGGAATACTTTCAATATGTAATTTTTATGCCTATTGCCTCAGATCTTGCTTTCTTTTTGTTGCATTCAGTTCATGCTCAGTAAAAGTACCTTTCTTTACAAACATGGAGTTGAGGTTTTTCTTTCTTGAGTTTTGAAGGGAGGGACACCTGACAGGCAGCAGCGCATGGCCATAAAATTTGACATTTTGACATAACCATTGCATTCCTCAATGTAGAATTAGAGGAAGAAATTTACATGGCTCAAGCACCAGGGTATGAAAGTGAAAGACCTAACATCAGTTTAGAACAAGGCCATTTATGGGCTGAAACAGTCAGCCAAGAATTGGAATATCTGTCTAGATGAGGCATTGAAGGGTCTTGGGTTCAAGAGTTGCAAGGCTGATGGTTGCATGTACACTGAGGGAGTTATAAGTGGGGATTGTCAACTATTAGCATTTGTGGATGGTCTTTGTTTCATTGCAGGATGTATCACAGTAAAAGGGTTCTCAGGTATTTGAAGGGAACTGTGAATTTGAGTCTTCAAATACAGGTATCTAAAGAATATTAAGTTATTCAATTTTATGTCTATTCCAGTCATGAAGGGAGGAGTGTCAGAATATTCATGACTGGGAAGACATGGTAACAAGGTCAGCCAATGAATAGGCATGGAAACTAAGTCAGCCAATTGGGAGCTGAGACAGACTTGGCATAGATGTGGGATGTGTTTTAAGTGCATACATATGTATCTTATTTCTACCATACCATAAAAAAGCATGCCAACCCAATTTTAAATCATGGCCTTCCAATGTTAATAATCTTGTGTTTCTTAGTTCAACCCATTCTTTCAGCCATGTCAATGCTGCTGCTTGATAATATAATTCCCAATTCGGAAGTCCAAATCCTCCTCATAGTCTTGTATCCTGGAGCATTTTAAAGTTTATTCTTGCTTTTTTGCCCTGCCATATAAATTTCCTTATTGTCTGTTTAAGTATTGAAAATAAGTCTTTTCAATTTTTATCAGTATTGTTTGAAATAGGAATAATAGTCTTGGTAGTATATTCATCTTTATTATTGCTATCCTTCCCATAAATTACAGTTGAAGATTCTCCCATTTCTCCAGGTCTCTCTCAATTTGTTCTTTAAGTTTATAGTAATTATGTTCTTTTATCCTTGCACATCTTGAAGTCAAATATATTCCTAAATATTTAACTTTTCTCACAGCTTGTATGTCTAATTTCTCTTCTATCTCCTTTTTCTTTTCTGTAATATTTTTCACCAAAATTTTTGTTTTTTCTTTATTTTTAATCCAGAGATTTTTCCATAGTTCTCTATTTGTACTAACAGTTTTGGTCCTGTAACTTGTGGTTCTTCTAAAATGAATTCTAAATCATCTGCAAATGCTTGAAATTTGTATTCCTCTTTTTTCATTTTCATCCCCTTTATCTCATTGTACTTAATCTAATATTTCTATTTAATACTTCTAAAGTCAGAATAAACAATAAAGGTGATAAGGGACATCCTTGTCTAGTACCCTTCTTAATATCAACACTCTCCGTCATTTCTCCATTCATCATTATCTTAGTAGATTGATTGTCATAAATCATTTTTATTGTATTTATAAATCTCTCCCCAAAATCCATTCTCTGTAATAGTTCTATTGTTAATTTCCAATTCACATTATCAAAGGCTTTTTGGACATTTAAAAACATCATCACCATTAGTTTTTCTGAATGAGTCTCATAATACTCCAAAGTGTCCAAGCTCACCCTCATATTATCTCTAATTTGCCTTTTAGGTAAAAATCCATTTTGATCCATATGAACAAGTTCATTTAATAGTCTTTTTAGTCAATTTGCCATTATTGAAGCAAAAATCTTGTAATCCACATTTAACAGTGAAATAGGTCTATAGTTTTTTATTAGTTGTAAATCTGTATCTTCTTTAGGAATCAGTGTTACGTAAGCCTCCCTCCATGAGTCTGGAATTCTGGCCTTCATTAGAAGTTCATTGAATAGTTCCAGCATTACATTACTCATAATTTCTTTAATGTTTTGTATAATTCTGCTGGTAGACCATCCGGTCCAGGCGCCTTCCTATTTTTTTGTCTTTCTTTCGCTTATGTTAATTCCATCATTATTATTATTTCTTCTAACATTCCCTTATATTGATTTTTGTAGATCTGAGTTTTTCAAATATTTTGATATCTCTTCCTCTGAAATTTTTTCTGAAGAACATAATTTTTTATAATATTTTTGAATTATCATCTTCTTTTCCTCATTTCTATAATATAGTTTCCCCTCATCTTGTAAATATTTTATTATCTTCTTCTCTTCTCTTTTTTCAATTTATATACTAACCACCTTCCTGGTTTATTTGCATTTTCAAAAAAAAAAATCTGTTTAGTTGTTCTTAGTTTATTTGCTAATTATTCCTGTTCATTTAAGTTTATTTCATGTTTTTTCAACTCCATCAATTATGGAGTTAATTGATTTAATTTTTTTTATTTTGAATATCTTTTTGAAGTTCTTTTTCTAATTTCTTGCACTTCTCTTCCTATCCTGTCTGTTTTTGTCTCTTCTTTTTATTCTTTTTCCCCAAATACGTTATTGCCAGACCTCTAATATATGCTTTCATAGTATCCCATACATAGTATCCCATACATAGTATCCCATAGTATCCCATACAATCTGAAGCAATCTCAGCAATCACCTCAGGTACATTTTCTCCTTTTTCTTCCTCTATATTTTGAAATCTTAAGTAGAATTCAGAATGTTCCATTTTAAGTGAAATAATTGTTTTTTCTTGTAATTTATCTGTTGACACTAATTTTTCTTCTAATTCCTTAACTTTCTTCTCTGTGACTTCTACTTTTTCTTCTACTTTCTGGATTCTCTCTTCATTTTTCCCCATTATCTCTTTCATCTCTTTTAACTCTTGTTTTATATCATCATGAAGCAATTGCATAAAATTTCTTAGTTCTATCATCTCTGATGTTTTCTGTGTTTCTGCCACTGAGGGACTTGATGCAGAATGCAAATGGGCTGTAAATTTCTTCATTTCAATATTTTATAATCCACTTGTGGTTTAATTATAATCCAAATCTCTAATCCACCCAATGGTTGAATTAGCAAAAAATTAAAAAAAGAAAAATCCCAATCAACCACCTCCCTCCAAAAATTTAAGGTTCCAAATCTCCTGTATACAGGCTTAGAAGGAAAAGAAAAGTAGGAAGAAAAAAGGAAAAGAAGATTTTTTTAAAAAAAAAACTAATAAGAGGTGTGACCAGTGTTGCGTTGATACAATGGGCTCTTTGAGGGCTCTCAAAGACCCACCAATATCTCTGCTGTCCGAGGGTCCCCAGGGACCTAAGTCATCCTTTAGGAATGACAAACAAGAGGAGCATGTACCAGTCAGCACAGGGAGTCCGCAAACTCCCTGGTAGGACTGGAAGAAGCTCCTCAATTTGGAAAGCACAGAAAGTGACCTAGATGTCACTAGGAAGCTGGGGCAGCTACAACAAAAGAGTTTGAAGACTGCATGTTACATGGAGGTGAGAGTGATTTGATTTTTTTTACTGAGAGTTTCTCTTTAAATCCACCTGAAAAATTCATAGGATGGAAAATACTAGCTGAAAGTGAGGAGTGAGAGTGGGTGTGTATTCACTGTCACATCCAGTAATTTGGTGGCAAGAAAAGCATACCTGGAAGCCTTTTTACTATTTTGCTATTGAAAAAAAAAACTTGAGGAATTTTGAATCTTTTTAAAATTGATAATAAGAATTGGACAATGAATTGAATTGTAAACAGAAATCCCATTTGAATGAACTATTATAGAATGGTAGTGATTGCTAAGAGAACTTTGAAACTTTGAAACAACAACAAATCTTAATGGAGTGAAAGTGCTTGTTAATGTTAAAAGTTAACCTGCAGTGACAACTAGTGGCAAAAGAAAGAAAAAAGAGATATTTACTTTGAAGAAACTCTAATAAATAACTGACCTTGACATTTTGGCTGAATGATAACTGAACAGCTGTGGAAGAGTGAAGACTAAATTTTGAACTTGCTTTTAAACTTTTTTTTTTTTTGCTTTGAATCTTATATAATTTTTCTTTTTTTTTTTTTTTCAGGGATGACTAGTTTGTATACTTTTCTACAAACACTTTGAAGTATTTTGTTTTGAGACTTGCTGGTGAAAAGTGAAAAGCCTTTATTCTTGACTTGTTTTTTACCCAGATGATTTTTTACTGGATTCAATAGAATTGGATTTCTAAAAATTTTGCATTATGACTTGAAGAGTCAGAAGAATTTTTTTTCTTTTTCCTCTTGACTATATTTTCATGGATTTTTTATCTTTTCTTTTCTTTTTCTTTTTTTCTTGAATTCTTGCCCTTTGGGCAGCTGGATTAGACAGTATAAATTCTCAAGGAAAAAACCCACCTTCAATGTTGTGAAAAGATCAAGGTAAAAGAAGAGTATAATAATTAAAATGTTGAACATACTAAGCATTCTATTATAGTTGTTTCATTCTGCTTTGTTGAATAGGATTGAGTAAAGTTTCTCTCCATATCCTAAGTGTTTGTTTTAGATGAAAGCCAACCTATGTAAAAGCTTTACTAATGTCTCTGGCTTTCTCAATTCATTTTAGTTTCTCACTCCATGATTTATAGCATACCTTAAAAGAGCTAACACTAAAGCAGATAAAAGAATGGAATTATTGCTGATTAAAACAACAATTATCCAGTTATTGAAATCTTACATGATGATATTTGACAATTACCACTTGCTTTCTGATTATTGGTCTGATATAGTATAGTAACTATATAGTATAGATATAGTTATAGTAACATAATTGTTACTATAGAATAGTAATATTTTATCTCATGACAAAAATTAATGGTGTAAACTGCATGGCTGCAGCATGATTTATGATCATACAAGGATCTTCATGTACCTAGACCATTGCAACTAGGAGCAGATCCAGTCCTATCTATCTCCTGCACACCTCCTGGCTTGTGATATGGCAGAATGGGCTATAATGCCAGAATACATTATTAATTGATTGGATGCATATTTATTTAATTCTCCTGGGTATATACTGATGCACATTCAGATTTAGTGCCTTGAGGATGGCAAATGTTCATTTCTGTAGCTGTCAGGAATAAAGAATTAAAATCTTGTGGCAAAAACCTTGCATGAATACAGATAAATGTCAGAGGACAATATCTTTAATCCAGGGATGGGATCCTACAAGTTTAACAACCAGTTCACTAAGTGCACAGTTCACTAAAAGTCAGAACAGATCTGGGAGAGAAAATGACAAGAGGTCAGATCAGCAAACAACGGAAGTGAAGGCAACAAATTAAGCCAGAGGTCCCAATAGGCATGGAGGGAAGACCCTGGTACAGAATAAAAATAAATACAGGACAGATAATAAAAGATAAATAAATAGGTAAATAACAAGAACAAGAGGGGAACATTAAAAAGAAGGAAGAATAAGATTAATAAAGATCAAATAAATAAGGTAAATCTTAAATAATAAGGTAGGGATGATTTGGAGCCCAAAAACTTTTAAAAATATATAGGGAAGAAAAGGATAAATAAAACTAACATAACAATAAGCAAGTTAAATAAATAACAAGGTAGAAAAATAAATAACAAGGTACAAAAAGGCAGAAAAAAGAGAAACATTTTTTTACCCTTAAAAGAACCAGCAAAAAGAAACAAACTCATGGAACAGCTGACTGATATATTGTTGTATGCAATATAAATACCATGTACATGCTTATGCACAAAGAACACCCAAATTATACATGTATTAAATAAAAGCTATGTGGATTACTAGAGGAAAAAGTAAAGGATTTAGAGGCAGCTCTAGCCAAACTCCAACCTACGCAAAAAAGCTATGCCTAAATCGAACCAAATAATGAACAAATAACTCACAGATGATTTGATCCTGCTGATAAACCCTTGAAGGAAGATAAATGGAGATATATCACATATAGAAGAAAACACAATAATCAAAGAAAGAAGCACCTTACAACTAACAAATCCCTGCTGCTCAATCTAACCCAACCAGAATGAGCCCCATTAAAATTCAGCAATCAATTTCTCCCCCTAGATGAAAATATGCAGACCCACAACTCCCCCTCCAAGAAAACATGCAGACACCTAGAAAAGAGATATCATCAAATATCCCTTAAAAAGTCACATCAACAAACACAAATGAGATAGACAGAAAAGCACCCCTCCCAAGAGGGAGGCGAGTGTTGGTTTTATTATCAAAGGAACAAAAACCAGACATGCAATCTAGGGAGGTATGTTGTTTCCTTGGAGCAAAAATCAAAGATGTGGTTGAGAACCTAAACAAAATAATTAGGCCCACAGGAGACTTCCAGCCTGGTGCTGTGGCGCTACAGTCAGGGATATGGCAGGCTCTAACGAGCCTGCGAAAACCCTGACTGACAAACCACCATTCGATCGGTCTTCGGACCAACCCAATCCTATAGGGATGGGGGTGGAAGGCCAAGAGGAACAGGCAAGTTCCTTGGAGGCCAGAGGGATTCCTCGAAGTCAGCGGTGGGGGTAGGCAGCCATGGCGCAAAGCTGCAGCAGACCGTGAAAAGATTGTGCAGGAGAGAAGAGAAGGATGGGTTTTTTTGAAGCTGGGTGAGTGACACCAACCCAGGCAAGAAACAATGTAACTGTATGGATTTTTACAAATAAGACCCTAAATTTCAAATAGTGGCTACAGAGCCTTGGGGCTTGAAGATTTGATAAAGAACAATAATTGGAAATAAGACCCACAATAGAATTTGTTTTAGTGCAACTGATTGGGAAGAATTGGCTTTGAATGAATTAGAAAATTGGGTTTCTCTTTTAAATGGAATGAATTGGAGAAACTTTTTTTTTCTTGGAGTTAACAACTTTGGAAAGTTAATGAAGAAAAACAGACAGATGGTTACATAATAGCTATGGAGTCTGTGGTGACTAAGTAGAATGTGGATTGAAAAGCTTTCCCTTCCGCTTGGAAAAGAAACATTTTGAATGGCGTTCTACTTTGGATTACTTTGAAACTAACTTTAGCTTTATGGATTCTGGAGATTCCTACTCTGTTGCTGGGTGATTTTATGAAGAAGAAAGAAGAAATACTCTGGACTTACTAGAATTGAAATTAACTGGCTTAGCAAGAAAAAGATGTGGCACTGGAATAAAAGAGAAGAAGCTGATGTACTATATATGGAACAGATGTTACAAAGTATTAAAGTGACACACAGAGTTTTTAACTTGGATGTATGGATTTTTAAGTGGAATATTTATGGACACTTAGGGAAAGGAAGGAATAAAGTAGATAAAATGGAAATGTAATGTTTAAAAGTTTAAATACTGTATATAAATGATTTGTGGATAAAAGCAGGAGGGCTTTTGGAGTAATAAAGATGAAAACAAGAGATGGTAACAAAAATAGAGGATTGATGTTCAGGTGGTTAAAGATAATAAATAAGTGTATATAGTAATATGAGATAATTCCAAGAAAATTTATTGTTAAATGTAATATGTTTTAATTTTAATTTGTAAACAAACTTCAGATTGGAGAATATGATTGATTAATATTTTATTGGATGTAACTATAAAATATATAGATTTCAGTTACAGATTGTGATTTAATTTTCCTGACTGTCTGTCCGGCTAGAGTTGTCTTAGAAATAAGATGCCTCTCACATTTTGATAATAAAGAAAAAAAACTTTTATTTGTTAGAACAACGTCTTCACGGACTCATATGCAGTCAGGAAATGACCTCTGCTCCATAATCCCTCCCTTTCCTGGCTTGCTTCCTTATCCTATTGGTCATTATCTAAATCATTCTACGGCAGTCTCTCTTACTAATCCCACAGGAATTTAACCCCCTCTTTACTATGTCAGCACCGGAGGCTGACAGTAAGATGGAAATGATTGATATTAGGAAACAAACTGAGAACTAATTTGGAAGAATATGCTGCAAGATATACAGACTTCAGTTATAAATTGTGATTTAACTCAATGTAAACTGAAAATGATTAATATTATGAAATATACTGACAATTAATTTGAAAAAATATGCTGGGAAACTGACATATAATAGATAAATATATTGTAAGGGAAAGTTAAAATAAGAGATGATGGGCACCAACTAAATAAAAGTTTGAGACTTGGAGGAGAATATGATAGAAACCAGTAAAAATGGAAAATGCTGAAAATTAGCTAAATAACAGTGGGAGAGTTGGAGGAGACTATGCTGGAAATCAGCCAAATATATCCTGGAAATCAGCCAAACAATAGGGGGTGCTCCGGAGGAGATTATGCTGGAAATCAGCCAAATATAATATGCTGGAAATCAGCCAAACAATAGGGGGTGCTCTGGAGGAAATTATTCTGGAAATCAGCCAAACATAATATGCTGAAAATCAGCCAAATAGTAGTTGGAGGTATGGAGGAGATTATGCTGGAAATCAGCCAAATAAAAACAGGAGCTATGGAGGACAGCATGCTGTAAATCAGCCAAAATAAAAGATGCTGGAAATCAGCCGAACAATAGTAGAAGTTAGGTGTAATAGGTGATAAGCGGGAAAAAATCAAAGATAAATTGATAAAGTTTAAGTTTTTAATACTTGATGAAATGGGTCAAGAGACTAAGAAGAATGGATAGAACTTTGTTTTATAAACTGGAATAACGATAGAGTTGTGTTGAATTTGAAATTAAGTTTCGTGGTGATAAAAATGTAAGGTAAATAATTAAACTATGAGATTAGAAAATAGTTAAAACTTACTTTTTGATATTGATGTTAAAAGTTGCAATGAAGACAAATTGAAGAAGAACCAGATATAAGTGGGATTGACATGGATATAAAAATGAGTTGTTTATCTGGAAATTAAATTTGCGGTGATATAATGGATCTGTTTAGACTAAGATGCTAGAATTTATGTTAATTTTTTTTCCTTCTCTTTGAGTTTTATGTTTAAAAAGATGTAATGGAAGCTGGGAATGGAACTTGTTAAAGGAATGTAAGCGTTGTACCTATCTATGACCGGATCATGACTTCATTCTTGAAAGTTATATTTTATGTTTATGTTTGAAAAAAAAAATTCTAAAAAAAAAAAAAATTAGGCCCACACATTGCTACCCTTTCCTCCTCCTTCACATTGGGACATATGACACAACAAATAACCTGAGTACAATATTGAGAGATTATAAGCATCTAGGCAATAAAGTTAGGGAGCTACGAGCACAAGTAGTGTTCTCATCAGTACGCCCAATGAAAGGTCAACACCTATTGAGGGGGGAAAGAATTATAGAAATAAACCACTGGCTAGAGGGTTGGTGTTGCCAAACTTTGGTTTCCTGGATCATGGACTGTATTGCCTTCATGAAGGACTTTTGGCAAGAGATGAGCTGCACCTCACAAAAACAGGGAAAAATATACTCAGAAAAACACTGGCCCAACCCATCAGAAGGGCTTTAAACTAAAATTGAAGGGGGAGGATAACCATCTCTAGAATCTCTAGAACACAAAATCAATCATAAATCCCAAGAAAACAAATTAATCAATTAGGTAGGGAGTGATGAGAAAAAAAGAAAAACTCAAGAACTAGGAGATGCAGGAAACATACACATGTACAGGCATAAAAGTCTTAAATACTTATATACAAATGCTCAAAACAAACAGGGAGAACTAGAAGCAATAGGACATGAGAGTAGGTATGCCATTACAGAAACCTGGTGGGATGAAACCCATGACTGAAATGTACTGATGGATAGATACAAATTGCTCAAAGAAACAGGTCTACAAAAAGAGCAGGTGAAGTTGCACTATATGTAAGAGATCACTACATATATACAGAAAGATATATTTGATCTTTGGCATGACCAAAGATAAAAACCCTCCAGAATGTATATTGGTCAACGGGGTGCAGATGGGCTTGCTGGTTACGTACCTGGCTCCCTGCCATGTGGCGGCAGCCCTGCCTGAGCTGCTCAACGTCATAGCCACGCTGGCGGTTGATATCCCCAGGCTTATGGTCATGGGGGATTTTAACCTGCCATCCGTTGGTGAGATGTCTGAGATGGCTCAGGAGTTCATGGCTTCCATGACGGCCATGGACCTGACCCAGTTAGTTCATGGCCCTACTCACATGGGGGAAAACACACTGGACCTGGTTTTTGTCTCTGGTCAGTGGTTGAGTGATCTTGATATAAGGGATATAGTGATTGAGCCCTTGTCATGGTCAGATCACTCCCTCCTTTGCTTTGACCTTCAAACCGCCGCACCCTGCTGCAGGGAGGTGGAACCGATAAGGTGGTTCTGCCCCAGACACTTGATTGATCCTGACAGGTTCCAGACAGAGCTTGGGCCATTTCCTGAGGCTCTGGCACATGGTTCAGTTGAGGATCTGGTGGCCACCTGGGATAGGGTGGTTGCTGGAGCTTTGGATCAGGTTGTGCCTTTGCGGCCTCTGACTTGGAGCCAATCTCGCCTGGCTCCTTGGTTTACTGAGAGCTGCGGAAGATGAAGCACCAGAAAAGATGCCCAGAGAGCTGTTGGAGAGCTAGCAGTTCTGAATCTGACCGAACACGGGTAAGGTCTCATATTAAGACTTATCTGGTGGTGATAAAAGCAGCGAAGTATGATTATTTTGCTGCTCTTATTGCGTCATCAGATAATTGCCCGGCTGCCCTGTTTAGGGTGACCCGCTCCCTGCTCCACCAGGAAGCGTGGGAGGACTGCTTGGAGGGTAGTGCTGTGGCCCCGTCCTCTGAGCCCATCCCTTTGGAGAAAGGCAGCTCTGAGCAGGAGGAAGAGGAGCCAGCCAGATCTCCCAGCCCTCCCCCTCTGGCACCGGCTCAGGTGCCAGCTGAAAGAGAGCCAAGTAGTGGGGAAACAGGTGTCTCAGATGAGAGTGAGGGAGAGACGTCATTCCTGGACGCACGCCAAAGAAGGCGAGAGAAAAGGGTACTGCAGCTGCGGCGTATGAGGAAATCCTGAGTCATTGGATTGGAGTCACAGGATCAATGACTCACTGGACCACACCCAGAAACATATCTATATAAGACAGTACGGTGGGTCACGAAGTTTGTGACGAACAAAGCTAAACAAACGGAGCAACCTCGTAGTCTTGGAAGCTGGATGAACGGCAAAGCTACGTAGGTGATTTTCTTGTTTGTGTAAACCAATAAAGTCCTTGGCAGACGGTGTGCATATCGCTGCCAAGGTTGAGATAAGAACTGCGGAGTGTGCCAAGTGATTCTTAACCCTCGGCTGGCTGTGTTTTTGTGGGTCTCTGAAGTGGGGGGACAGATCAGGTAAAGCCGAGGAGTTTGTACAATATCTGCATGATAAAATCGCTCAGATTTGGGAGCACCTGGACTCTGACTGGGTAGATTCAGGGGGAAGGACGGAGGCAGGTCTTGTGAGTATTGTCTGGGTAGAGTTTGATTCTGTGACACCTGAAGACGTGGACAGGATACTGGGCAGACTGAGCGCAGCCACATATTTATTGGACCCGTGTCCCTCCTGGCTGGTACTGGCCTCTCGGGAGGTTACACAAGGCTGGCTCCAGGGGATTATAAATGCCTCCTTGGTTGAGGGTGTCTTCCCCGCCGCCTTGAAAGAGGCAGTGGTGAGGCCTCTCCTCAAGAAGCCTTCCCTGGACCTAGCAATGTTGGTAAATTATCATCCAGTCTCCAACCTTCGCTTCATTGTGAAGGCTGTTGAGAATGTGGTAGCGCGGCAGTTCCCTCAGTATCTGGATGAATCATCGTATCTGGATCTGTTCCAGTCGGACTTCAGGCCTGGGTACAGCACGGAAACAGGATTGGTCACATTGGTTGATGATCTCTGGAGGGTCCAGGATAGGGGTTGTTCTTCTGTCCTGGTCCTATTAGACCTCTCAGCGGCTTTTGATACCATCAACCATGGTATCCTGCTGCATAGGCTAGAGGAGTTAGGGGTGGGGGGCACCGTCCTACGGTGGTTCTCCTTTTTTCTCTCTGGCCAGTCACAGTCTGTGTTGACAGGGGGGCAGAGGTCGACCCCGAGGCCCCTCGTATGTGGGGTGCCACAAAGATCAGTCCTCTCGCCCCTTCTATTCAACATTTATGTGAAGCCGCTGGGTGAGATCATCCATGGTTTCAGGGTGAAGTACCACCAGTATGCTGATGACACCCAGCTGTACATCCCCACCCCAGACCACCCCAATGATGCCCTTGAAGTGATGTCCCGCTGCCTGGAGACCGTGCGGATCTGGATGGGGAGAAACAGACTCAGACTCAACCCATCCAAGACCAAGTGGCTGTGGTTTCCAACATCCCGGTATAGTCAGTTGGTGCCATCACTGACTATTTGAAGGCGAGTCATTGGCCCCCACGGATAGGGCTCACAACTTGGGTGTCCTCCTGGACTCATGGCTGTCTTTAGAAGAGCACTTGACAGTTCCGGCCAGGGGGACTTTTTGTCAGGTCCGCCTGATCTGCCAGTTGCGTTCCTATCTGGATCAGGACTCGTTAAATACGGTCACTCATGCCCTCGTTACTTCCCGCCTGGACTACTGCAATGCTCGTTACATGGGGCTCCCCTTGAGGAGCACCCAGAGGCTCCAGCTGGTCCAGAATGCAGCCGCACGGGTAGTTATGGGAGTGGCATGGTGCTCCCATGTGACCCCCCTCCTGCGTGAGCTGCACTGGCTCCCGGTGGTCTTCCGGTTGTGCTTCAAGGTTTTGGTTACCACCTTTAGAAGTATGGCATCGGACCGGGGTATTTATGAGACCGCCTTTTGCTACCAACAGCCTCTCACTGCCCAGTACGCTCCCATAGAGAGGGGCTTCTCAGGGTGCCGTTGGCCAAACAGTGTTGACTGGTGGCACCCATGGGGAGAGCCTTCTCTGTGGGGGCACCTACCATCTGGAATGAGCTCCCCCCAGAGATACGGAGGATCCCAGACTTGCGCACGTTTCAATGTGCTCTCAAAACGTTTTTATTTCAGCAAGCTGGCATGGCCTAACTCTTCCTTTTAAATTTTTTAAAATGTTGATTTGTTTTTGAAATTGGGTGTTTTAAATTGTTTCGGCCAAAATATTTAATAATTTTAATGGGTTTTTTAATGCTTTGTATTATCTGTTTTTTATCTTGGCTGTTCATCGCCCTGAGTCCCTTTGGGAGTAGGATGGTCTATAAATGTGATTAATAAAATAAAATAAATAAAATAAAAGATGGAGGGGGGTGGCATTACCATAGGTGAATATTACAGACTGCCCAATTAATCAGAAGAAATAGATGAACTCTTTGCCAACCAGTTAACAAATGTATGTAGAAAGCATACCACAGTAGTAATGAGAGACTTTAACTATCCAGATATCAACTGGGAGACCAATTCTGCAGTGAGTGGGAGATCAAATAGATTCCTAACCAACCTAGCTGACAACTTTGTCATCCAAAAGGTAGAGGAGGGAACTAGTAGTAAAGCTATACTGGACCTAACTCTAATAGAATTCTTATCACCTAATAGAGAAGAAATGATAGAGGGAGTTGAAGTTGCTGGAACCTTGGGTGAAATTGGAATTTCTGGAATTCCAATATAATGCAAACACAAGCAATAGAAAATAATCCAACCAGTGTCTTAAACTTTAAAAGAGCTGATTTTAACAAACTCAGAGCTCAAGAAGCATGGGAAACTATGAAAAATGCAATCATAAAACTCCAGTCCAGCACAATACCACTGAAAAAGAAAAACAAGAACTTCAAGAAAAAACCAGCATGTCTGCACAAAGATAGAGATATGCACCAGCCTGCAAATGAACTACATTTTAATGTTTTTAAATTCTTTGAAGAAAGAAATCTTTCAGAAATTGATCAATATTTTACTCACATCTCACTTGCTGACACTCAAATTGACTAAAGAAATTTACTTCATGATTGATTAGACACCATCTGAATAGCTATAAATAGGCAAATATTTGCATAAACCAGCATGGCAGCACAAAGATCTCTGTGGCAAAATGGAAAACGAAAAGGACAAGTACAAAAAAAATGGAAAGAGGGACACTTAATTAAGGCTGATTATCAGCAGATAGCCAGAACATGCAAAGATGAAGTCAGGAAAGCAAAGGTTCAGAATGAATGAAGACTTCAACAAAAGTCAATATATAAATAACAAGAAAAAAATCAAAGAAGCAGTTGGTCCACTAAAGAGAGAAGACGGCAAGGAAGAAACAGGCAACAGAGAGAAAACAGAGCTGCTTAAATCATTCTTTGCATTAAACTTCATGAAAAAAGAAACTATAGCCCAACCTATCAAAAAATAACTGTAAAAGACAGACTAGAAATAAAAATTAAAATAAGCAAGAAAATGGTAAGAGAACAGCTGTCTGACCTTGATGAATATAAATCACCAGGACATGATAGATTACATCCCAGAATTCTGAAGAAGCTGGCAGATGTTATCTCAGAACCATTGTACCATATCTTTCAAAAGTCCTGTAGCACTAGGGAAGTACCTGAGAACTGGAAAAGGGGTATTGTAGTTCCCATCTTCAAGGGGGGAAAACAGATCCAGGAAACTACAGTCCAATCAGTCTAACATTAATACCTGGGAATATCCTGGAAAAGATAATCAAAAAACAGATCTGCCAACATCTAGAATCAAATAAAGTTATAAGTAGTAGCCAGCATGGGTTTATTGGAAACACATCATGCCAAACCAATCTTATTTCATTTTTTGTTAAGTCTCTAAATTAGTAGACCAGCGAAATGCTGTGAACATAGTATACTTAGATTTCAATAAGGCATTTGACCAAATAGATCACAACTTACTTCTTGGTAAACTATAAAAATGTGGAATAGACAACATCACCACCAGAGGGGTTTGTAACTGACTGACAAATTGTATTCTATGAGTAGTCCTTAGTGGTACCACAGCTACATGGAGAGAAGTAAATAGTGGGGTACTACAAGGCTCTGTCTTAGGCCCAGTACTCTTCAGTATCTTTATAAATGACTTAGGTGAGTGAATAGAAGGAGAACTCATCAAATTTGCAGATGACATTGAACTGGCAAGAACACCCCAGAAGACAAGCTCAGGATCCAAAATGATAGTGACAAACTTGAACAATGGGCCCTATCCAACAAAATATATTTTAATGTAGAGAAAAGCAAAGTTTTACATTTAGGCAGGAAAAATCAAAGGCTTAAGTACAGATTAGGCAACACCTAGCTAAAAAACAGTAACTGTTTTTTAGTCCAAGTGGATGATCACTTGAATATGAGCTAGCAGTGTGCGGCCACCACCAAAAAAGCTAATACAGTCCTGGGTTGAATAATCAGAGGCATCAAGATCACTTGAAGTATTAGTAAGACTTTATAAAACCCTTGTAAGACCACACCTGTAATACTGCAACTAATTTTGGTCATCATACTACAAAAAAAAAAATGTTGACACTTTGGAAAAAGTTCAAAGAGCAATTAATATTATCTAAGGCCTGGAGACTAAAACATAAGAAGAATGGCTGCAGGATTTGGGTTTAAAGAAAAGAAGAATTAGGGGTGATATGATAGCATATTCCAGGCTGTCATAAAGAGAGGGGATCAAATTACTCTCCAAAGCACCAGAGGGCACAATGGTTGGAAACTTATCAAAGAGAGAAGCAACCTAGAATTAAGGAGAAACTTCCTAATAGTGAAGACTGAGAGATCCCTAAGAGTGATACTGTCAATCAATTGGGAGAAGGGGAGGCTTGGATTCGATTTACTAGCATTGCCTGTGTCAACAGATATTTTACAACCTATATCATGGTGCCAAAGAGCCCTGAGATCCTCTTAACGTGGAGGAATGTTTATGATAGCCATGTGGGTTTTTTCACTTTAAGGGATAATGGTGTGAATACATGTTTGTTCGGGTTCTCAGGGAAACTAGTAAAGAAAACATCTTCACACTGACCTGGAATGAGAGGACCAGAGGAGTCACCCTCAGCTGTGGCAACCGAAAACCGGGGTGGAACCTGGAACTAGAAGTTCTTGCTGACCAGGGGGGACTAACCGAAGCACCACTGAAGAAGGATTATCTGAAGAGGCATATAACCCAATTGGTGATGGAAACTTTGGAAAACCTCAACATCCAAGGGAGCCAGAACAACAACCAAACAGCGCTGAAAGAACAGCAGTAAGGGGTGATGCCATGGGAGGTACCCCCTTCTGGAGCCTGCCTATTGAACAGATGGTGCAGCAGCTGGTGTTTTTCTTTAAGCCAACCAAGATCTTTCTGCAACCCTGGTTGAGTGAAATCACATCAACTACTTTCTGAGGTTTTTTTCCTTCTGTTGATTCACTACCCCAGAAAGTAGTGAATGTAATTTCACTCAACCAGGGTTGCAGAAAGATCTTGGTTACATAGGAAAAACCTGGCTTAAAGAAAAACACGCATAAAACCTACAAAAAGTAAGAAAATAGATATTGTACCTTTACAGGGAGGATACATAAGATGTGGGTGTGGCTTACTGATGATGTTTAAACAGAAATAGCTATATAAGTCTCCCAATCGGCAAGCACAAAATCTGCTGTCTGCCAGAAGGAAAAGAAGGGGAAAAAAACCCCAGAAAGTAGTGAATGTGATTTCACTCAACCAGGATTGCAGAAAGATCTTGGTTACGTAGGAAAAACTTGGCTTAAAGAAAACACACACACACACACACACACACACCAAGACCAAAGCAGAACATGTAAAATTAGTCAGGGCGTTCTGCCAAACTTTTGTGCTAAACTTTCTAAATGTGAATTCCATCAAGAGAAGATTGACTATTTGGGGTACCGCATTTCACACCAGGGCTTAGAAATGGATCCTCTAAAAGTGCAGGCTGTACTTGATTGGGAACCTCCATGCACACATAAACAGTTACAAAGCTTCCTGGGTTTTGCCAACTTTTACTGCCAGTTTATCCTTGCTTTCGCTCAGATTTCCCTCCCCATCACCAAGCTCTTACAAATGAAGAGGGAAGGCAACCCTAAACCAAAGCAGCCGTTGAACTGGACTATGGAATGCCAAGCGGCATTTGAAAAACTTAAACGGCTGCTCTTGGCAAAACCAATTCTAAAACACCCGGACATGGAGAAACCATTTGTCATACAAACAGATGCCAGTGATGTGGAAATAGGAGTGGTCCTGCTTCAGAAAAATGAGCAAGACCAACTACAACCCTGCACTTACAAATCCAAACAGTTGAATGAGACTGAGCAAAGATGGGCCATTTGGGAGAAAGAGGCTTATGCAATTCATTGGGCACTGTTAACCTGGAGACACTTCCTAGAAGACAGTAAGACCCCTTTTGAAGTCTCAACTGATCATAAAAATCTAGAGACCTAAAGACCCCAAGGAAACTCTCCTCAAAACAAGTACTTTAAACAGTTTGATTTTACTCTAAAATACCTCCCAGGGGGGGAGAAATTTTTCTGGCAGATGCTCTATCCAGAAAACCGCAGTGCAAAGTGCAAAGTCAGATGTAATCAAACCCATTGTCAGGTATGCTTCCTTCAAAATCCAGGAAAGGACGACCCAGACTCCATTAAAGAATAAAGTATGGTACTTTTACTAGATATGAAGTGAACACAATCAAAGGAAAGCAGAATCTAAGGCAAAAAGTGTGAAAGTTACAGATAGAAAGCATTCCCTTCCACTGTCCACCGAAAATCATCCAATCCAAAGGTCTCCCAGAGGTCAGGTAGGAGCACACGTCTGGCAGTGTCATCAATCAGGAATGCTGTGGCCATTGACCCTATAGCAGCTTCAAAGGTTCAGCAATAAGTCTTAAGAATCAGTTTCGTTTTCCTGGTCAACATACCTAGCCCAGCTAGATACCACCACCCCATTACTATGGCAGCCAAAGCAGAGAAAAGTGGAGGCTGATATTCAGCCCCCTTCAGAAGAGAAGAATCTCTAGTCCTGAAAGAGAGAAAAAAGAGATAATACCGCAACCAAAATAATTACATTACCATCTAAGGTTTATCAGGATATTTGGTGTGAAACAATTGCACTTTCTTAGGTGCCCGAGCATCACACTTGTTGACCCATTCAGCTTGTGATAATGGGAAATGTTTCCAGGCTACCAGATACTGCAATTTACCATGATGTTTCCTGGAATCCAAAATCTCTTTAACCTCAAAATGTTGTTCCCCTTCAATAAATATGAGAATGGGAGGAGGTTTTTGGGCTGGATGTAAAGGGGGCGAATGTTCCGGTTTCAGTAAACTAACATGAAACACGGGGTGAATTCGTCGCAAATTCTTTGGCAATTCCAATTCAACTGTTACTGGGTTAATGATTTGAGCAATGGGGAAAGGGCCCACATACTTGGGCCCAAGCTTCTTTGATTTTTGAGGGGTTTGTAAATATTTGTTAAAAAGATAAACCATGTCTCCCACTTTATAAGCATGTGCGGGGCACCTCTTTTTGTCGGCTTGGGTTATATGAGCTTGGTCACCTTCATCTAATGCTTTTCGGGTTACTGCCCAAGTCCCTCGTAATTGTTCGATCCACTCAATCAAAGAAGGATTCTGTGGGTTATCTTGAGGTAGCTCTGGGATGGGCACAAACTCCTGGCCCAAAGCCATCTTGAACGGAGTGAACGGAGGGTTGAACGGAGTGAACCCTGTGCTGCTATGTATGGAGTTATTATATGCCACCTCCGCAAATGGCAATAAGTCCACCCAGCAAATTATCTTGCTGATAATTTATATAACATCTCAGATACTGTTCTAATACGGAATTGGTTCTCTCACAAGCCCCATTTGTCTGGGGGTGGTGGGCGGAGCTTAAACCCTGGTGGAGCCTATCAGCATCAGGAACTCTTTCCAAAAGTTGGAGGTGAATTGAACCCCCCTGTTGGAGCACCATGTAACCTATACACATGTTGAATAAACATTTTAGCAAGGGTTTTTGCTGAAGGGATCTTAGGACATGGGATAAAATGCACTTGTTTGGAAAACAGGTCAGTCACTACCCATATGACTGTGCACTCCCCACTATCTGGCAGATCTACAATAAAATCCATGGATATCTCCTTCCAAGGGGCATTGGGTCTGGCTACACTCTGAAGTAGACCAGGTGGTTTCCCCAGAGGTCTCTTAGCTGAGGCACATACTGAGCAGCTAGCTACATATGCCTCTATGTCCTTTTTGAGTGCAGACCACCAGAATTGTCTTTTAACAAGATGTAAAGTCTTGACAAATCCAAAGTGTCCTGCCACCTTGGCATCATGAGCGTGCTGCAAAACTGTTGCTCTCAGGCTGGCAGGAACATAGATTTTGGACACAATCCAAGCTAGTCCATCATGAAGTGTACATTCATTTGAATGGGCTCTGAACCACTCATCGGGTTTTAAAGCCTCTTGTAGTCTCTGGAGCAAATCGCCTGAGAGGTTTGGGTCGCTCTTTGCCTGTGCTCTGGTAGTCACTGGTGCTGCCAGTTGGGTCAAAGGGACAATCAGGTGAACAACTTCCTCCTTGGTACTGTTGTATTGAGGCAATCTGGACAGAGCATCTGCCGAGAAGTTCTTCCCACCAGGGAGGTAGCGCAAGGTGAAATTAATATGGTTGAAGTGCTGGGCCCAGCGAACTTGCTTTGGTGACAACTTATGTGGGGTTTTCAAAGCCTCGAGGTTTTTATGATCAGTCCACACTTCAAAAGGATGCTTAGCTCCCTCAAGGAATTGTCTCCATGTTAGAAGTGCCCAGCAAACAGCAAAGGCTTCTTTCTCCCATATGGTCCATTTTCTTTCAGTCTCTGACAATTTTCGGGATTTATAGGCACAGGGCTGTAATTTTCCCTCTGCATTCTTTTGCAGAAGTATGGCCCCTACTGCTACATTGCTAGCGTCTGCCTGTACTACAAAAGGTTCTTCCATGTCTGGATGTTTGAGGACTGGTTCAGCAGCAAACAACCGTTTCAACTTTTGGAATGCTGCCTGACAGTCCATAGTCCATTCAAGAGCTCGGGAGGGTTTTACTTTTACTTCACCCTTTGTTTTCAGGAGATTCGTTATTGGCAGTGAGATTTTGGTGAATGAGGGGATGAACTGCCGATAAAAGTTAGCAAACCCCAAGAAACTCTGTAATTGCTTGTGGGTGCATGGAGCAGTCCATTCCAATACCACTTGAAACTTTCCAGGGTCCATTTCTATTCCCTCATGTGAGATGCGATATCCAAGATAGTCAATTTTGCTTTGGTGGAATTCGCACTTGGAAAGCTTGGCATACAATTCAGCAGCCCTGAGTTTTTTCAGGACAGTCCGCACCAATTTCACATGGTCATCCATATTCTCAGAGTAGATAAGAATGTCATTCAAATAAACCAGCATCCCCTTGGAGAAATGCTCATGCAGAACTTCATTGATCAATTGCATGAACACCGCAGGGGCTCCTTGTAGTCCAAAAGGGAGAACTCGAAACTGGAAACATCCCAGCAGGCAAATGCTGTTTTCCATTCATCCCCCTCCTTAATTCACACTCTGTAGTACGCCTCTTGTAAGTCAAGTTTGGTGACGACTTTTCTCTTACCTAAGTGAGCTAACATGTCCTTCATGAGGGGTAGGGGGTAGACGTTTTCCACGCAAATGGCATTGAGATTCCTATAATCAACTACCAAATGAAAGGAGCCATCTTTCTTTTCCCAGAATAGTACTGGTGCTGCCACCCGTGGCCTAGCTGGTTGGATGAACCCCCGTTCTAGGTTTTTGTCAATGAAGATTTGTAATTTCCCCAGTTCACGAGGGGTCATTGGGTAAATTTTTGGCTTAGGGAGCTTTACCCTAGAGAGTATCTCAATGGTACAGTCCATAGCTCAGTTGGGGGGGGGTAGCACATCCGAGGCCCTTTCGCTAAAGACTTCACAGAGATCCCAATACTCCTTTGGAATTTTCTCCTCCCCTTCAATATGTTCTATTGCCATCTCTGCCTCTTCATGCTCCTCTCTGTCCTCAAGGGGGCTTCTTTCCTCTCTAGTGGTGGGTTCCTAGTGCAAATGCGCCAGACCCCCATCTTCAAGTTGATTCACGGGTTCCATTTATGTAGCCAGGGCAAGCCAAGTATAAGGGGTCGTTCCATGCTAGGGGCCACAATAAAACTGAGAGTCTCTACATGATCCTCTAATTGCATTTCAATGGGTTCGGTTACAAAATTGGTTAGCCCCCCTCCTGCCATTGATCCATCTAGTTGACAAAACACAATGGGCTTCTTTAATGTTTTTAGTCTCATGCCCATCTTCTCTACTACCTTTGGGCTGATTATGCATCTGGTGCACCCAGAGTCTAATAGGGCTGGCATCTGTGTATGGGCCCCTGTGGACCGCACCCTTAATTCTATGGGGATGAGCATGGGGCCCTCAGTGTGACTCACCAGATCATTGAAGTCGGAGTTGGAGTCAGTTTCGCTGTCCACATTGGTCGGAGTTTCCAACTCACCCTTGGTCCAGGGAGTGAACTCAATGACTTCCCCTTCCAGCACGGTTTCACGAACTTTTGGGGGTATTTTGTCTATCTTCTTAGGCCCCCTGCCGCTGGGTTTTGGCACTGGCTTGGAGAAACACTCAGCAGCCCGGTGACCTTCCTTGCCACACTTGAAGCATGTGAAAGGGTTGGGCTTGGGCTTGGACTCTGCCTTCCCCCGGCCATCTTTGGGGCTCCTTTGCGGTAGTAGGAGCATGAAGGCTCCCCTGCACGGGCTCCTCGGAGTCAGCTTCTGGCTATCTCGATTTCCACGTCCTCAGCTACTATGTACCAACTCTGCAAATCTTCGGGGACTCCCCATGCTCTACAGTCCTTGTAGACTTCTTCATTCAGTCCATCTTTGAAGCTCTCCAGCAGAGCCACTTCTGACCATCCTGTCATGAAAGGTGCCCGCTTGTGAAATTCTTGGGTGTATTCTGCTACGATCTCCGGCCCTGTTGGATGGCCTTCATTCGGAGTCTCGCCTTCCGCTCAGCTAGGTGGTCTTCAAACCACCTCCTAAGAGCTCCCATGAACAGGTTGTAGTTTTGCAGCAGAGGGGAATTGTTATTGTGGAGGACCACCATCCATTCTGCTGCCACTCCCTCTAAGGCTTTAGTGACAAATCTCACTCAAGCTGCATCCGATAGGTAGTCCTCGCCCCAGTCCTGCACGTGATTCCACCCTTGGGTTAAGAAGAGCTCCAGGGTTTTCGGGTCTCCTCCATATTTTCCGGTCAGGGGGGGAATTTTTGGTTTCTTGCATCTGCGGGGTGGGGCCTGCAATGCTGGGGGTCCCTGGCTGCTGCATCCCTTGCTTGGCCACCCAAAGCCTGAGATGTATCTTCACCAGCTTCCTCTTCCTCTCCCCCACAAGCACCCTCCTCTGGATTCACTTTGGAGTATTCTCCTCCTTTCCCTGCAAGGGGTGCGTAAAACTCATGGTTTTTCTGGCTTTCTTCAACATCGTGGAGGAGTTGCATTGCTTGAGCCATCATGAGGCTTTCTTTTTGCTCTTGCAGCCACACGGCCTCCCCCCTATGGGGTCTGGAGCTGGTTACTCCCTAGGGGGTCCTCGCCAGGTCCGGCAACCTTCCTTCTCCCCTCGACCATCTGGCTTCATCTGGCTCCTCTCTCAGCTGAAAATTCTCCATCCACACTGCAGCAACTT
Source organism: Masticophis lateralis (assembly GCA_030761175.1). Classification (NCBI taxonomy): domain Eukaryota; kingdom Metazoa; phylum Chordata; class Lepidosauria; order Squamata; family Colubridae; genus Masticophis; species Masticophis lateralis. The sequence goes on along the minus strand of JAUDYJ010000004.1, from coordinate 72,089,386 downwards.
ACCCTGATTGGCATGAAGTCATTGCCGAGCCAGATGCTCCCATCTGATCAAAATCACTTTCTTGATCAGACATCCTGTGATTTTCAGCCCCCTCGGTGTTTGTCCGGGATGGCTGAGAGTGAGATTCTGCTTAATGTCAGGTATGCTTCCTTCAAAATCCAGGAAAGGATGACCCAGACTCCATTAAAGAATAAAGTATGGTACTTTTACTAGATATGAAGTGAACGCAACCAAAGGAAAGCAGAATCTAAGGCAAAGAGCGTGAAAGTTACAGATAGAAAGCATCCCCTTCCACTGTCCACCATAAATCATCCAATCCAAAGGTCTCCCAGAGGTCAGGTAGGAGCACACGTCTGGCAGTGTCATCAATCAGGAATGCTGTGGCCATTGACCCAATAGCAGCTTCAAAGGTTCAGCAATAAGTCTTAAGAATCAGTTTCCTTTTCCTGGTCAGCATACCAAGCCCAGCTAGATACCACGCCCCCCCTCCATTACTATGGCAGCCAAAGCAGAGAAAAGTGGAGGCTGACACCCATAGTACAAAACAATCAATTAGCCGTTAAAGTAGTCACCAGATCCCAGGCAATAAAAGAAACTTTGACAATGACACCACCCAAACTTTTAAACAAGTATTGGCCATTGATGAATGGTTTTTGAACCATTAATCCAGCTGTCTGATGAAAGAAGACTTGGTTTGGGTGGGAGGGAAGTTGTATGTTCCAGCCAGCCAAAGACTATGCTTAATGGTAAGGTGCCACGACTCCAAATTAGCTGGACATTTTGGGTTTGTGAAAACTTTACACCTGATTAAAAGACAATTTTGATGGCCATCACTAAAAAAGGACATAGAAAGCTATATAGCTAGCTGCCCCATTTGTGCAGCAGCAAAAAGACGTCAGGGAAAAACCCCACATCTATTACAGAAGGTAGCTGTACCTTCCGTGCCTTGGAGAGAGATTGTTATGGATTTCATCATAGAATTGCCAAACAGTGAGGGGAATACTGTTATTTGGGTTGTGACAGACCTGTTTTTAAAACAAGCACATTTTACACCTTGCCAAAATATCCCAACTGCTAAAAGTTTAGCCAAATTATTCCTAATACACATTTATCAACTTCATGGAGTTCCACAAAGGATCATCTCCAACAGAGGTGTTCAATTCACCTCCAAATTTTGAAGGGCATTTTTGGACTTACTTGGTACTGGCCAGGGGTTGAGCTCCTCACACCACCTGTTTACTAATGGAAATTCTGAAATTTTGAACTTGGTGCTAGAACAATATCTAAGATGTTTTATTAATTTTCAACAGGATAACTGGACCGAACTTTTGCCTTTCGCTGAAGTTGCATTTAATAATGCTGTCCATTCCAGCATTGGTTTTACCCCTTTTAGAGTAGCGACAGGCCAGGATTTCAATCCCATGCCTTAACTATCCACAGAAGAACCCACCATCCCCTCACTTAAGGAGTGGATGGATAATTTGCAAAACACGTGGCCAGTGGTTAGATTAGCCTTAAAGGAAGCTAGATATGCTTTTAAAATTCAAGATGACAAGAAAAGGATGGAACCCAAATCTCTTCATTTTGGAGACAGAGTATACTTATCTACAAAATTCCTGAAATCATTACAACCATCGAAGAAACTAGGCCCAAAGTTCATTGGACCTTTCCCCAGCACTAGAGTCATCAATGCAATAGCAGTTGAACTACTCCTTGCCAAGACACTCAGGCAAGTCTAGTTTACTCAAGTGAGAAGTAATCTCATCCCTCAGACCACCTGCATCTATACCACCTGTTCCCATGGTTCCACTGTTTGGCTGACGACACCCTGAGGAACCCCTCTCTATGGGAGCGAACTGGTCGGTGAAAGGCTACTGGTGGCAGAAGGCGGTCTCGTAAGTACCCTTGTCCTAAGCCATGGAGCACTCTAAAGGTGGTAACCAAAACCTTGAAGCGCACCCGGAAGACCACTGGGAGCCAGTGCAGCTCGCGCAGGAGGGGGGTCACATGGGAGCGCCACATCACTCCCATCACCACCTGCACAGCCGCATTCTGGACCAGTTGCAGCCTCCGGGTGCTCCTCAAGGGGAGCCCTATGTAGACAGCATTGCAGTAGTCCAGGCGTGAGGTGACAAGGGCATGAGTGACCGTGTGTAACGGGTCCTGATCCAGAAAGGGACGCAACTGGCGAATCAGGCGAACCTGATAAAAAGTCCTCCCAGCCACGGCCATCATATGCTCTTCTAAAGACAGCCGTGAGTCCAGGAGGATGCCCAAGTTGTGAACCCCATCCGTGGGGGCCAATGACTCATCCCCAATAGTCAGTGATTGTGCCAGCTGACTATATCGGGACATTGGAAACCACAGCCACTTATTCTTGGATGGGTTGAGCCTGAGTCTATTCCTCCCCATCCAGATCTGTATGGCCTCCAGGCACCGGGACATCACTTCGAGGGCATCATTGGGGTGATCTGGGGTGGAAATGTACAGCTGGGTGTCATCAGCGTACTGGTGGTACGTCACCCCAAAACCACGGATGATCTCGCCCAGCAGCTTCACATAAATGTTGAACAGAAGGGGCAAGAGGACCAATCCTTGTGGCACCCCACACACAAGGGGCCTCGAAGTCGACCTCTGCCCCCCTGTCAACACAGACTGCGACCGGTCAGAAAGAAAGGAGGAGAACCACCATAAAATGATGCCCCTCACCCCCAACCTTTCCAACTGGTGCAGCATGATACAATGGTCGATGGTATCAAAAGCCGCTGAGAGGTCTAATACAACTAGGACAGAGGAACAACCCCTGTCCTGAGCCCTCCAGAGATCATCAACCAATGTGACTAATTGGTTGATGATCTTGATGATTTATGATAGCAATGTGGGTTTTTTCACTTTAAAGGATAATGTTGTGAATACATGTTTGTTTAGGTTCTCATGGAAACTAGTAAAGAAAACATCTTCATGCTTGTGTATTGGCTAAAATCTGCATTCTGACTTAAAGGGAGGGGTCTCTACTGCTTTAATCCTACTTGTCTTGCCTAAGGGTATTCAGATCTTTCTTTAACTTGGTTGCTATCACTTCTGCTTAATAAAAGGATCCTTTTGAACTACCACGTTTCAAGAGTCTTTACTTTCTTAAGTTGGAAGGAGAAGCAATCATTACAGAAAGCAAGATCTGCAAAATGGTCAGCCCAGAGAAGCAATCTTCGCTCTACTGAGGGGACCTTGCAAATCATGTCTGAATGAAGCAGAGAACTGGGAGAAGCCAAATGTTGGTGGGGAGACATCAACCGCTACCATGTTTCAAGAGTCTTTACTTTCTTAAGTTGGAAGAACAGTTTGCCTTCAGAATCATGAGCACTCCATTACTAGAAGTTTTTAAGAAGAAACTAGACAGTCACTTGTTCTCCTGCTTGAGTTCTCCTGCTTGAGCAGGCGGCTGGATTAGATGACCTCCAAAGTCCCTTCCAGCTCATTCTATTCTAAAAAAAAAAAAAGGAATCCCACTGATCTTCTATAACCAACCCAAAGACATGAATTATTGAATTACCTCCTTGCCAACTGGGTATAGCTGTAAGGCCCAGCCTCTCCCCCTTCTTCAAGAAAGCAAAGACTCTTGAAACTTAGCATTTCAAAAGGAACCTTTTGTGGGAGCTTTATTACCTAGCTTCATCCTTGGTTTGGATAAAAGATTGGGTGATCCTCTCAAGAAAGCACATTTTAACAATTGAAGGTTATGATTTGCAGCAGGGATGGCATTCTTTTTTGTGGTCTCAGAAAGACAAACAATTCAAATATTTTACAAATCATTATATTAGAGGAATTTTAATAAGGGTTTGGGAAATGGTGAAGAAGCAAGTTTACACACAGATTCCTAAATGAGTGTCTCCGTTAGAGGCAATGACCCTTCTGACTGTGCACAACACAAAGAGGAACTGGGTTTATGGTGACTTGTTGGATGAAGTCGGGAGACTTAGACCTAGAGCCGATCTCCAAACTATGAGATGCTTTGTCTGGCTCAAAAGAAGGTTAAACCTAGGAAATAGGTGATAAGATCATCTAATTAGATTAATTAGATATTTATTAGGCTATATGATTCCTTAAAATTTTGACAAAAACAGGCCAATTGTTTTGTAGATAGTTAATAGAAATTGATTGTATTGAAATGTTTGGTTTGGACGACATTGGTTATTATTAATTGGAGAGTGAGCTTAACTCTCGGTTAGTCATGTTTGTTGTTTCATTTTAGTCTTGTGTTTATGTGTTTGTACATTTCACCATTTATATTGTTTTCCAATCTTTATTTTATGTTAATTTTACTGTAAATATTTAATAAAGAATTATTAAATATTGTAAGAGTATTGAAAAGAGTGATAGCAGGGCAAAAAAAAAAAAAAAGCAGGTGCTGAGGGACCCTCAGGTCATACAGTTAGAATAAAAGAATTAGAAACCTTTCCCAACAGTCCAATGTGGATTCAGCCAATCTGCAGGTATGAAGATGTTATTGTACCAGTCGCTCTGAGAAACTGATGAGGGAACATTCTCAGGATCATTGTTTCAAGAAGTTTAATCAAAATGCAATTAACAGTGATAAGCCATCACAGACACACAGACAGACAGATAGACAGACACACACACACACACACACACACACACACACACACACACCAGGAACTGGAAATGCCTCACAGGAGCAGCTAAAGACAGGAAATGCATCTCAAAATAGATCTGCCTACACAGCAGACATAACCACTGTAACATCTTCTCTTTTCATTTACATAAACAACATTATAAACATTCTAAAATATTGTAAAAGTTCCGATGAAAACAACTGTAACATCTTCCCCTTTTCATATTAACACAAACTAATACATATTAGAAACATTATAAAACCTTATTAAACATTACAAACTGTTCTGTCCCCATCGCATGCACACACACAAACAGACAGCCAGGAGTTAATGAATCAAACAGTCAGGAATTCCTTTAAGATAACAGTCTTGGTAGGGAACCATGAACTGCCTGCCAAGAGATTTTACTCACTAAGGGAGGTGTTTTTCTCCTCAGTCCGATATACCAAATTAATTCCACAAAGGAAAGAATTGTTGAAGTCCAGTCCGAAGAAAACCAAAAAGAGCTTCTAATATCATGTTCCAGAAACATGATATGACTTCCAATTTGTCCATCACAAGGCCTGAATAGCCGACACCCCCACCCCCCTTTATCCCTTGTGGAGTGTGGTCCAGTGATTCAACTCAATCTCTGGCCCGTCCATGCCTCTTTCTCTGCTGCGTGCACTTATCCTTCCGACACTGTCTGGGATCCAGCCAAAACTCATCCCCCTCCCTCTCTATCTGCAGCTGCTCAGAAGTGCCTTGCTCCTGGCATATCTCTTGGCCTTTGGAGGAAACCTAAGGCATTGCCAGAGAGGAGGGTCCTGGAGAGGGAGGCCTTGCCAAATCCTCTCCTTCACCTTCTGGGTCCTCTCCCTCTGTTAGGACAGGCTCAGGGGTTGGAGTCACAATAATAAACATTCTAAAACATTGTAAAAGTTCCAATGAAACAACTGTAACCTCTTTCCCTTTTTTTTAGTAACACATATTATAAACATTATAAAACACTATAAAACATTGTAAACATTCACTTTCTACAGATTAAGTCTGTCAGGTGGTCACAAACATCTGCCGCTATGGGTGATGACTGACCCTCTTGTGCTGACTAGCTCTCTTTGCACTACTGGCTTCTCCGGCTTCACTGAGACTGCTGGGCTCTTCTCACCACTTACTGGGGTGTCCAGCATTCGACTGGTATCGGGTATACCCACTTGCTCCAAGATCTCATCAACATTGGTCTGAGGCCTGACTTCCAGGTGGCGCCTCCGTCGTTGTCGGCGGTCGTTTCATGACCGCCAGCCTCGCTGTGCATGAAAGAGCTGCCTCACAGCTGGCAGGTGGCTCGAAAACCCCGCTCTTCAGTCGGAAGAGTGGGTAGAGCTTCTGGGGGTGCGGTAGAGTGCCCTGAATTGCCCCCAGGACTTTTTTTTGGTCCTGGAGAGGGCTCAGGATGATAGCTCCCTATTCACCCCCAGAGAAGCTCTGCACGGCAAGGGATCTCTGCTGCTTTTAGCAGCAGAGCCAGACGACGTGAGCAACACCACGATTGATTGAAACTTAAACAAGCTGAATATGGATTACTCAAAAAAGGAAAAATGCAAGTATTGTTTTTCTTATTAATTATCTAGAAGAAAAAAGAAAAGAAGAGAGAGACTAGAGAAAGTGTTTTGAAAATGGCGTCTGGCTTTGCTCAGAAAATGTTTGAGAAAATGGAGAGTGGAAAGTGAAAGTTAGAGCTTAGCCAGCACTGAAGTATTTTAAAAGAAACATTCTAGTAGGGAAAAGAAATAAAAATTGATTTAAACAGAATTTCTCTGTTTTTTGAAAAAATAAGAACTTCTCTGTTTTTCTGGAAAAATAAAAATCAAAACTTTTTTTCTTAGAAGTAAGACTCCTAAACCAAAATCAAGGGGGGGCTCCCTTACAACTCAGACAAAGGAGAAAGCAGAAATGACTCCAATGTACTTGCAGGGAATTGCAAATGAGGATTTAAAAGATTTTATAACTAGATCTCTAGGAAGTGTTGTTGAGAAGATAAAAAGCTCTCAAAAGAATCTTGAGGAGCTGGTACAGGGAAAATATGATCAATTGAATCAAACCATCACTAAAGTAGTTTCTGATCTTTCAAGTGCGGTGGTGGAAATGGGGAGGAAAGTGACTGAAATCAGTATTAAGTTTGATTCCCAGATGAAAGAAATACAAGAAAAATTTGTGGAAGCTGATGCCAAAAATCAGAATATAGAGAATGATGTGATGATGCTTCAAATTAAAGCTATGGAATCAGCGATTAGATTAAGAGGTATAAGAGAAAATAAGAGAGAAAATTTAAGAATAGTTTGTGCAAAGGCTTTAGCGGCATTATTAAAGTTGGAGGATGAGCTAATTCTTGGTTGCATGGAGAAAGTTTATAGGGTTAATTCACGTGTAGCTAAACAAAGGAATTTGCCTAGAGATGTTGTTGTCTACTTTACCGACAGAAGACTGAGAGATGATATTTTACAAAAATCCTACTCTGCTATTGTGCAGGTAGATGGTATACAAATTAGTGTTTTTAAAGAGTTACCACTAAAGATTTTAAAGGACAGAAAAGATTTTGGTTTTTTCGTCAAGGAATTGAAGAGAAGTAATATTCCATTCAGATGGGATTTACCAGTTGGTGTAATTTTCAGATACCATGATGTGAGATACTGTTTAAATACTATTGAAAAAGCGGAACATTTTTACAATAATATTTTCAAGGGAGCCCCTGAAGGTATTAAGAATAAAGAACCTGAAAGAGAGACTGTGAAATGCAAGCAGATGGAAGAAATCCAAAGTGTGTCAGAAGAAAAAGGAGCACCAGGTGGTTCTTCAGAGGATTTTATTATGGAATTTTCAGATTTGAAAATAAAGCATCCCAGAGATCCAAGAGGGGTAGTACTGGACCTTGAACTGTCGAAACAAGGATCAAAAAATAAATTTATAACTCGAGATGAGAAACAGCAGAGGTCCAGTACTTTACAAGAGAAGGGGGGTGATGCCAAGCAACAGGAAGTAGTAGCTAAGGAAGAAATTCGACTGGAAACCACTGATGTGCAACAGAAGGAGATTTATGAAATGTTCAAATCTCTTGCAGAAAGGTTTGAAAAAATCTGATTAACTGAACAGTATAAAAGATAATCTTGACTATATCTGATTTATATACGAAAATGGATTATAAATTTTTTACGAAGTTCATCCTGAGTTGGATTTATTTGATTTATACATGAAAATGGATTATAATTTTTTTTTACGAAGTTCATCCTGAGTTGGATTTAACATCCTGAGAAAGGTAAACAGATTGCTGCAATATATGCAGACGATCTGTAGTTACCCTATTATAGATTTTTTTTTTGGAATTAATTATCTAGAAGAAGAAAATAAAGATGAAAACATCTTGGGAACCCGAAGGAAGGAAGTGGAAAGGGTGACAGGATTTGAAAGAGCTTTAAAGGAACATCCGGGAATGCAGCTTGTAGTTTTTTTTTATAAGGTTTGGAAATTTAGGAGGAGCTGCATTTGTTTTTTCTTTTTTCTTTTTTAGGTGATACAGCATTAGCTAGTTTGAATGTTCTACCTAGAGGATTACAAAACACCTTCGTGGTTGGATATTACCAATATAAAGTCACTCAGGGGGATTTCTATATGGAGAGATGTTTTTTGCTGATGGGGGCAGCAGGAATATGAAGCTTATTAGAACTATGCTGGAAGATAGTATATTTAACTTCAATCAAGATGAAGAGAAGATTGAAACATGGATTATCGAGATAGAAATTTTTTTGGATATAATTGCATAATTATAATTATATATGTATAATCATATATTATATTTTATTAGAATAGAGAAATGTTTTATGTTTCTGCTTTTTTAGTTGATGGGTGTAGTTGGGATAAAATTATTTGATATGGATATGGATGTGATTTATTATATTTTATTATAAGGGGGATTGATTTTGCTATATAATTAGTTATGTTAATATCAATGGATTAGAGAAAGGCATGATATCTTTTAATTGGGTTTAAATATTATAAGTATGTTATTGATTGATAAATGAATATTGATGGATGATGGTTGATTAATGAGGTACATTTTATTAGTTTTTTTACAATATTGTTAATTTTAGGAAAATTTTATTACTTACAGGTTTATTTGTTATATTATTTTGTTATATGTACTTGTTCTTTTTTTTAAATTTGTAGCGGAAGTCAAGGTAGGGATGGGGGGAAATGGGGTTGGGGTGGGGGAGGTATGGGGGGAGGGGGGTTGGGGGGGGAAATGGAAAAATGTCGTATTGTAAAACTTTTTCAATAAAAAAACAAACAAAAACATTGGTCTGAGGCCTCATCCCTGTGTGTTCCTTATTGTGAATAGGTAAGTGCGGCATGGTAATTCCAGATGCATTTGGCCTGTCCACAGGATATGTAAAATCTGGCTGCTCAACTATGGACAAATATACCTGATTGCAATGATATAGAGTTCCTTCAATGTCCACTACATAGGAGCATGGATCCTAACATAGCCCTCCTCAGGGCATCACTGATATACATTTCATGTCCTGGGTTGTAGACAACATAGAGATTGTAATTCTGTAAGCTAAGCATCATGCTATGCAGCTGCTTGGGAGCACACAAAAGGGGCTTCTTGAATATGGCTATTAGCGGTTTGTGTTCAATTTTGGCTGTGATTGTATCCCGGCCATAAAGATAATGATGGAAACGCTAGCAGGCAAATAAATACTTAAGCATTCCTTTTCAATTTGAGCAAAGTTCAACTCGGCAGAAGAGAGCACTCTGGACACCTATGCAACCAGCTGACCTTCTTACAATAGACAACATCCTAGACCATTTTTGTTTGAGTCACTTTGAATAGTAACAGTCTTTGTAACATCATAATATTTTAACACTGGAGCAATGGTGACCTTGTGTTTTATCTCCTGTACTGCCTAGTTATGCCTGGGAAGCCAGTGCCAAATTGCATCTTTGTCCAGAAGGCATCTCAATGGCTGACAGGTGTGGCAGAAATTTTGCTAAATAAGTAACAAAACCAATAAATCTCTGCACCAATTTAGCATCAGCAGGTGGTGGCATATTGCCTGGTGGCATATTGCATGGAGCACTTTGTACTGGAGAAATGGCAGAGTCAAGTTCAAAATGAACCTCTTCTGGAACAGATACTATGGGGTCCTCAAACACCTCCTTGTAAACTTGGAGGGTTTGCTGTTTTGTCAATGGCCTCGCCAGAGGTTGGGGGGGGAGGTAACTCACAACATTGTGTAACTTGGCCAGAATGGTGAACTGCATCAATCCCAAGGGCTCACATGTTGATCCTGATAATAGCAGTTTCTGATCAGTTTCCACAATCTCAAATTCAAGTTTATAAATATCCCCATGTATGCTGCATTCTGTTTGAAATAGGCCCAGTGAGTCCATTAATTCTCCTGAATATAACTTCAAGTTAGTACTACTAGGCCAAAGAAGTATCTCAGGTGCCAGTTTCATTTTATCCTTTAGACTCATTATATCACATGTTGCACCCGAATCCAGCTGGCAGGATTGAATTATATTGTTAAACCTGAGATTTACAAACCAATTTTTGCCCTTAGAGTGTACTGCGACAATACATTCTTTCCTATAAACCATATCAGTGGTAAATAAGGATGCATCCTCCAAGTCTGACATTTGCTCAATTGTGTGCAGCTTTCTCACTTCCTTTTTATGTGCCTGACACACTCCTGCAAAGTGATTTAACCTCCCACACACTCCGCAGGTTTTTCCATATGCAGGGCACTGCTCTCTCTCTTGTATATGCAAACTGCCTCAATACTTGCATGCTGTTTGATTATTTGTGAATGAATTATAAAGCTGTGTTTTATGCTGGCACGTGTGTTAATAGTTTGTCATACTTGGCTGTTGTTTAAAGACTGTATTGACACAATCCTTAACCCACTCTAGAGCTCTCAGCCATTTGTCACTAAATTCTATAGTCCGACACATCTCAATTGCTGCTTGTAGGCTTAAATTATGCTCCCTCAAGAGGCAGTGGCATGTGCTGGTAACACACAAAACTGTTTTGTCCTGAATAAGTTCATCTCTTAAGGGGCCATAGTTACAGCTTGCAGCCTTTTCCCTTAAGTGTGTGACAAAACTATCTATTGTTTCACCTTCTTCTTGCTTGCAGCTGCCGAATATATATCTTTTGTAAATGATATTTTTAAGAGGTCTAAAAAAGACCTCTAAAGCATCTAGGATAGCTTTGATGTCACTTTTTTGTTCCTCACTAAGGGTTACATTGTGTTTATAAATGTGGAGGCATTCACTGCCTATTGATCTCCTTAATGTAGCAGCTTGTACTGCTGTCAGTTATCATTCAAGCCTGTAGCTAAAGAATAGTCTTCAGACTCCACCCTGAATGTATCCCAATTGCTGTGGCAGTCTCCACTCACCCTCATGACCTCATGCAGAGGTATACTGTTAGCAGCTGCCATACTTCAACTGCTTGGCTTTCAGAAGTATGCTTCAAATGTATCAGGAAGACATGGATTCAGACTTCTGACACCATGTTTCAAGAAGTTTAATCAAAATGCAGTTAACAGTGATAAGTGTTAGCAGTATTAACGTGTGTGTGTGTGTGTGTGTGTGTGTGTGTGTGTGTGTGTGTGTTTTCTTTCCTTTTCGTAGGCTTTGTGTATATTTCTCTTTAGCCAGGTTCTTCTTATGTAAACAAAAAATTTTATGCAGCCCTAGTTCAGTGAAATCACAATCCACTAGTTTCTAGGCTTTTTTTTTTTTTTTTCTGGCAGCCAGCAAACACTCTGCTGCCCATTGGGAGACTAAGGAGACTAAAATAGATCTATTTCGGACTTACAAGTCCTCATCAGTTAGCCACATAAAAATCTTGGTTTATGTAGGAAGAACCTGGCTAAAGAGAAATACACATAAAGCCTATGAAAAGGAAAGAAAACAAATACTGTACCTTGACAGGGAGGATACATGGGATGAGGGTGTGGCTAATTGATGAGGATGCTATTCTGTCATCTAAGTCATTTCTGAAGATATTGAAGGGTACTGGGCCTAAGACAGAACCTTGTGGCACCCCACTGATTACTTCCCTCCATGTCAATGTAGACCCATTAAGGACTACTCGTTGAATACGGTTTGTCAGCCAGTTATGAATCCATCTGGTGCTAATGTTATCTAGCCCACTTTTTTCTAGCTTACCAAGAAGTAAGTTGGGGTCTACTTTGTCAAATGCCTTGTTGAAGTCTATTATGTCCAGAGTATTTTGCTGGTCTACTAATTTAGTCACTTTGTTGAAGAATGAAATAAGATTGGTTTGGCATGATCTGTTTTTAACAAAGCTGTGCTGACTGCTAGTTATTACTTTACTTGTTTCTAGATGTTGGCAGATCTGTTTTTTAATTATCTTTTCAGTGTCTTCCTCAGTATTGATATTAGGTCGATTGATCTGTAGTTTCCTAGGTCTGTTTCTTTCCCCTTTTTTGAAGATGGAAACCACATCAGCTCATTTCCAGTCCTCTGGTAGTTCCTGAGTGTGCCAGGATTATTGAAAGATGTGGTACAGTAGTTCTGAGATGACATCTGCCAGCTCCTTTAGAACTCTTGGATGTAATCCATCAGGTCCCAGTGATTTGTATTTGTCAAGATCAGACAGATGTTTTCTTACTATTTTCTTGCTTATTTTAACTTTTATTTCTAGTCTGTCTTTTACAGTTATGCTTTTGGTAGGTTGGGCTATAGTTTATTTTTTCATGCAGTCCAATGCAAAGAATGATTTAAGCAGCTCTATTTTCTCTCTGTTGCCTGTTTCTTCCTTGCCATCTTCTCTCTTTAGTGGACCAACTACTTCCTTGATTTTTTTCTTGTTATTTATATATTGGAAGAAACTTTTTTTTTATTATCTTTGACTTTTGTTGCAAGTCTTTGTTCATTCTGAGCCTTTGCTTTCCTGACTTCATCTTTGCAGATTCTGGCTATCTGCTGATATTCTGCCTTAATTGTGTCCTTCTTTCCATTTTTTTGTTCTTTTTGTATTTAAATTTGTCAGAAAGATCTTTGTGCAGCCATGCTGGTTTCTACTTGGATTTTTTGTTTTTCATTTTCAGTGGTATTGTGATGATCTGGGCTTTTATGATCATATTTTTCAGAGTTTCCTATATTACAATTAATGTGAATAGTAAGCAAGGCAAGGTAGAAATTGTCACTCAGCATATTCTGCAGTGGATTAAAGGCACCTTTCTTAGAGATAATTAAAGGTGCTGCTGCTGCTGTACCAGACTTTCTGCTCCACAGTTTCATCCCTACTAAGCTGCTTGACTTTATCACAGCATTGATGTTAAGTCCCTTAGGCTTTTGATATTAGAGGAGTTCAACTTATCTTCTCTGGAGTATGGAAATATGGGCAGTTTATGAGTTTATGATTACAATAAATTATCATTGGTTTCTAGTGGCCACTCTGGTGGTTTCAGGTGGCCACTCATTACATTTTTTTCCTCATGGCAATTGAGAAGCAATCTGAGTGTGGGTAAAATTTCTCTTTGTCCCTTGTACCGTAAATATAGGATTGTTCTGTAGTTATGTTAAATTACTTAGCACCTTGGAAGTTTGTATGCAGAGGTATTCTATTTGATCTCTTTATTCCAGACACTATTGAATCCTGCTGGTTTCCACTTATGTAGCTTTCTGAAGCTCTGCTTACTGGACACTTGAAATTTTGATAATTCAGCCCTCTGGTTTAAGGGGCTGACAAAAGCATTTAAGAGGATTATTTCTGAAAGATATTACTTTGGCTGTCAATACTTTGGCAGGAATAATCAACACTCTAGAATATAGACTTAAGATATAGAAGAATTTTGACAAACTTAAATATTGGGCACTATCAAACAAAATGAAATTCAGTGGTGAAAAAAGTAAAGTTCTACATTTAGGCAAAAAAAATGGACAGGTACAATATATGTGGTACCTTGCTCAATAGTAGTAACTGTGAGAGGGATCCTGGAATCCTAGTGGACAATCATTTAAATATGAGCTAGCAGTGTGCTGCAGATGCCAAAAAAGCCAACACAGTTCTAGGCTGCATTAATAGAGGGATAGAATCAAGATCACATGAAGTGTTAATACCACTTTATAATGCCTTGGTAAGGCCACACTTAGAATACTGCATCCAGTTTTGGTCACCACAATGTAAAAAAGATGTTGAGACTTTAGTACATAGGTGTCAAACTTGTTGTCCGAGTTCGAGTTGTCTAAAGAAATAAAATGCCTCTCACATTTTGATAATAAAGAAAAAAAAACTTTTATTTGTTAGAACAACGTCTTCACGGACTCATCTGCAGTCAGGAAGTGACCTCTGCTCCAAATTCCCTCCCTTTCCTGGCTTCCTTCCTTATCCTTACTGGTCATTATCTAAATCATTCTACGGCAGTCTCTCTTACTAATCACACAGGAATTTAACCCCCTCTTTACTATGTCAGCCCTGAATGAAATGCAAGGAGAGAGGCTGACATCCGGCCCCTCTCCCTTCATTCTTCAGCAAAACTTGCACAAGATAAAACAACAGGTCTAATACCATTACCCCGTCTGGGATTGTGTCCCACCCCCTCCCGGCCTGTCCGGGTGATCTGCATGGAATTTAGCTATAAGGCGGTCAGCTTGAATGTTCGTGCTCTTCACCCATGATGCTTTTGACGATGGGTAACCCTTCCACTTAACTAAGTATTGGAGGCAGCCTCTGTGCCACCTCGAATCGAGAATTTGCTGTACTTCATAATGAGTTTGGCCCCCAATGATCAAGGGCCCTGGGGGATCACGTGGCACCGGCCTTAAAGTTGACCCCACCACAGGCTTCAGAAGACTACTGTGAAAAACGGGGTATATCTTTCCTAGTAACCGGGGCAACTGCAATTGGACCGTGACCGGGTTGATTATTTTTACTATAGGAAATGGTCCTATAAATTTCGGGCCCAATTTCCTAGTCGGGAGTTTCAGTCTCAAGTACTTGGTGGAGAGGTAGACCTTCTCTCCTACTCGGAACGGTCTTTGAGGGGCTCGGTGCTTATCTGCTTGCTTCTTATAAGCCTGTGCCGCCTTGTCTAATGCCTTTTTGACATTCTCCCAGGATTCTCTTAGCATCGCCATCCAATCGTTCAAGCTGACTGAAGAAGGGGGTTCCCTGGGATATTCTGGCATGGGGACAAAATCCATACCGCTCACTACCTTGAATGGGGTTAGTCCTGTACTACTGTGGACAGCATTGTTGTACGCAACCTCCGCAAAAGATAGGAGGTCCGCCCAGTTCGACTCTTGGTAGTCTACATAGCACCTCAACTACTGCTCTATCATGGCATTCAGTCTCTCCGCCCCGCCATTGGTGCTCGGGTGAAATGATGAGCTGAGACCTTGGGATGATCCTATGGATCGTAGGAATTCCCTCCAAAATTTCGCTGTGAACTGGACACCTTGGTCGGAGATGATTCTTCTGGGTACTCCATGCAAGCGGTAGATGTGTTTCACAAACAGCTTGGCCAATTGGCGGGCTGAGGGTAGCCCTCTACAGAGTATGAAATGTGCCTGTTTGGAGAATAAGTCTATTACGGTCCAGACCACTGTGTTTCCGCCACTCTTCGGCAGCTCTACTATAAAGTCCATTGCAATCTCCTCCCATGGTCTTGTCGGTTCAGCTACTGGCTGCAGTAACCCAGGAGGTTTTCCTGGTTGGTTTTTCATCGTGGCACAGATGGTGCAGCTCTTCACATAGCTGTCCACGTCTTTCCTCATGTGAGGCCACCAAAATTGTCTTCATACTAAGTGCAGAGTCTTTAGAAAACCAAAATGGGCTGCTGGTCTAACGTCATGGCTCCTTTTGAGGACTAGGGTGCATAGAGTTTCTGGGACGTAAAGTTTCGTCCCTTTCCATCCTACGTCGTTCATCCTTGTCAAAAGATGCTGATTGTCTCGGAACCAGGGGTCCGCCGATGTCTCTGTTTTGAGCTGTGTCATCAGGTCACCCGCTGGTTGGCCCTGCTGGTCGCGATGCTGGCATCTGGTGATTACTTGATCCACTCCTTGAGGTGAGGGGATGATGGCATTCACCACCTGCTCCCGTTCACTGTTGTACTGGGGCATTTGGGAGAGGGCATCGGCCAGAAAATTCTTCCCCCCTGAGATGTGTTTCAGCTCGAAGTTGAACCGATTGAAGTATTGGGCCCATTGGACTTGTCTGGGTGATAATTTCCGCGGGGTCCTAAGGGCCTCCAGGTTTTTATGGTCAGTCCAAACCTCGAACGGTGTCTGGTTTCCTTCTAGCAGATGTAACCAGGTCAACAGCGCCCACCTCACTGCAAACGCTTCCTTTTCCCATGCTGCCCAGCGTCTCTCTGTGTCGGTGAATTTGCGGGAAGTGTAAGCACAGGGCTGAAGGTTCCCTTGGCTGTTCTTTTGGAGTAGAACCGCTCCCACTGCCACGTCGCTGGCATCTGTTTGGATGACGAAAGACTGGTTGGGGTCAGGATGTTTCAAGACTGGTTCTTTTGCAAACATTTCTTTTAGTGTTTCGAAAGCTTGTAGGCAGGCCGGGCTCCACTGTAGAGGCTGTCCTGGGCGAGGTTTTGTTGCTGGACTCCCTGTTTTTAAGAGGTCGGTTAGAGGTTTGGCAATTTTTGCAAAAGAGGGGATAAATTGTCTGTAGAAGTTTGCGAACCCCAAGAAGCTTTGCAGTTGTCTGCGGGTGCGTGGGGGTCGCCAGTCAAGGACCGATTGTACTTTGGCTGGGTCCATTTCTATCCCCTCATTGGACACTCAGTAGCCTAAGTAGTCTAGCCGTGACTGGTGGAACTCGCATTTCGACAATTTGACATAGAGGTTAGCTTTCAGCAGTTTTTCGAGCACCTGGCGGACGAGGGGTATGTGTTCGTCTATGGTTTCTGTGTAAATGAGAATGTCGTCCAGGTAGACGAGGACCCCCTTATAAAGGTGATCATGTAAAACTTCATTTATCAGTTGCATGAACACCGCCGGTGCTCCCTGTAGTCCGAAAGGCATCACTTTAAATTGAAAACTTCCTAGGGGGCAGTTAAATGCTGTCTTCCACTCGTCTCCTTCCTTGATGCGTATGCGGTAGTAGGCTTCACGAAGGTCTAGTTTGGTAAAAACCTTCCCTTTGGCCAAGTGAGCTAGCATGTCTTTCATGAGGGGGAGGGGGTATAAGTTGTGCACGGAGACACAGTTTATCCCACGAAAATCGACCACCAGACACATGGAGCCGTCTTTCTTCTCCCTGAAGAAAACTGGTGCCGCTACCCGTGGTTTGGCTGGTTCGATAAAACCCCTTTGTAGGTTCTTGTCTATGTACTTTCACAGTTCTTGCATTTCATGGGGTGTCATGGCGTACAATTTAGGTTTTGGTAGTTTCGAACCAGGGATGATTTCGATAGCACAATCGGCATCGTGGTGGGGTGATAGTACATCACACTCGGTCTACTTCTGCCAAGTCTTGGTACTCTTTTGGGATCTGGACCGGGCCGTGGGAGATGCTGGAGGTGGCCGCCAGTTGCTCTGTTGTCCCTTTACAAGGCGGGTTGGGCACCTGTGTTGAAGGCATCTTTTGTCCCTCTAGAGGGAGGGGTTGGACCCCCTGGGTGGGAGGAGGGGCCGTTTTCTCTGGTTGTGGTGGCAGGGGGTGGGGTCCCCTTGCTATCCTCAGTCTGCAGGTCCCTTCTTGCCACCAGATGGTGGGGCCCCACTTGTCCAGCCAGGAGAGTCCCAGTATGACTGGGTTGGTCATCTTGGGGGCTATTATGAACCGAATCATTTCCCAGTGATCCGCTAGCTCCAGCTTCACCGGCTCGGTCAAATGTGTGGCATCTGCCCCCCCTAGTAGGGATCCATCAACTTGCTGAAAACGGATTGGTGGCTGAGCCTTTTAGCCCGGATCCCCAGTTTTAGGACTGTGGGTAGGTTAATCAGGCACCTCGTGCAACCTGAATCTACTAGGGCTTGGAAAGTCCCTTGGGTACCTGTTTTTGGGGCTGTTAGGCGTATGGGGAAAAGAAAAGGGTGGATGGGTGCGCTCACCATTGGGTCGTTTTCACCATCGTCATCGCCATCATACAGTTTGGGGGGTCAATTCGCATCGTTGGAGCTCCCCCTATTTTCAGTCAGATGGGCAAAAACTTCTGCAGTCGGGGAAAGTCTTAATGGTGCCTTGGTGGTTGCCTGGGTCCTCGTGCCTTGGCCGGGGGCTCTGTTTTTGGCCCCAAGGTTCCACACGCTGCTGCCAAATGCCCAATTCCCCCACATCTGTAGCACCTCAGTGGACTCCGTGGGGTGGATGGCCTCTGGGTGGCCTGTGATGCTGTAGTTTCTGGTCTGTTAGACGGTTCCTGGTCCAGCTGGGTTTTCTCCTTTGCCTGTGGTTGTTTTAGCATGTTGTTGGCACGTAGCCCTCTCTCAACTTGCGTCGCTATCCGGAACCAATCAGACAGTCAGTTCGGAATATCTCGATAAGCAGTCACTTGGGCGATTTGCTTATCTAAGCTTGTTCTAAAGAAGTATACTAGCAGTTGTTCAGGGAAAGGAGGTAAAGTCCCAACAACTTTTCTGAACTCACGGATATGTTCTTGGATAGGCTTCCCCCTCTGCATTAGGTGCCTGAGCTCATCTTCTACATAGGGATCATCCTCTGTTTCTTCAAAGCGGGCTCGTAGCAGTTGTAAGAAACCATCTGCATCTTGCAGTTGGGGGGCCCTGTATTTGTACTGGGCCACTGACCAGCTCCTTGCTTCTCCCTCCAGACCTTCTGCAATGGCACTGACCAGGGCCCTGGGGAAAGGGGAAAGGTGTGCGTAGCGCTCAATGTAAATCTCAGCTGCATCGAGAAATTGAGCTAGCAGGTCCGGATCCCCATCGAATTTCCCTCTGAATCAGGGTGGTTTCACCCTCAGTGGCCACTCCTCCCATTGCGGGGGTCTGTGAGCCTGCCCACGGTGCCCTTGGGCTTCTTCATCATCTCCCATTTGGGTGCAGGGGGGTGATGCCGTGGCTGGGCTGGGTTGCTTGCTGAGCAGGGAGGGAAGCCCTGAGTGCATTTTGGAGCTTTCTTCTCTCATCTTTTTTTTCCTTGTGTGTGTGTGGGGGGGGCTATGCTGCCATTTGGAGAGCCATAGAAACTTCCCCCCTTACCTGCCACTTGATGGGAGTCCAGCAAAAGGCATCATAATTTTTTCCCTTTCTGAGGCAAACCTCCGGTGGAGATGGCTTTCTTCCATGGCCTTGGATAATGCTTCAGAGACATCTGGAGGTCTGCCAACGTTGGGGTGGAGTAGATTAGGAATGCATAAATATTTTTAGAAGAAAAGTTTTTGAAGAGAGCATTTTTTTAGTTTTTTTATTTCCTGACTGTCTGTCCGAGTTCGAGTTGTCTAAAGAAATAAAATGCCTCTCACATTTTGATAATAAAGAAAAAAAACTTTTATTTGTTAGAACAATGTCTTCACGGACTCATCTGCAGTCAGGAAATGACCTCTGCTCCAAATTCCCTCCCTTTCCTGGCTTCCTTCCTTATCCTTATTGGTCATTATCTAAATCATTCTACGGCAGTCTCTCTTACTAATCCCACGGGAATTTAACCCCCTCTTTACTATGTCAGCCCTGAATGAAATGCAAGGAGAGAGGCTGACACTTGTGTCATCACAGCAGCAGCATGTGACATATCAGGACTCCGCCCCCTTCACTAAATCAGGCATGGGTGTGCCCACAGTGTGACGCATCTGGCCTGCAGGCCGGGAGTTTGACAGCCCTGCTCTGGAAAGAGTGCAGAGAAGAGCAACGAAGATGGTTAGAGGACTGGACACTAAAACATATAAAGAATGGTTGCTGGAATTGAAAAGAAGGACTAGGGGTGACATGATAGCAGTGTTCTGATGGAGCACTGAGGGTGGGAGTCAAGCTATTCTCAAAAGCACCTGAGGGCAGGACAAGAAGCAATGGATGGAAACTAATCAAGGAAAGAAGCAACCTAAAATTAAGAAGAAATTTCCTAAACAGTTAGAACAATTAATCAGTGGAACAACTTGCCTCTAGCAGTTGTGAGTATTTCAACACTGCAAGTTTTTAAGATGAGACTGGACAACCATTTGTCTGAAATGGTATAGGTTTCCAGCCTAAGAAGGGAGTTGGACTAAAAGACCTCCAAGGTCCCTTCCAACTCTATTATTCTATTCTGTTCTGTTCTGCTCTGCTCTGCTCTGCTCTGCTCTGCTCTGCTCTGCTCTGCTCCCTTCCCTTCCCTTCCCTTCCCTTCCCTTCCCTTCCCTTCCCTTCTATTCATTTAAGACAGCTTCTTGACTTATAATATCTGAGAATTAAAGAAAATTAAGAGATGTGTAAAATGACACCAAGGGGAAAAAGTGTGGCCCAAAAGCAGGTAAGAGCTCAAGTTCAACCCTATAGTGTGGGGCCATAAAATCTGTTAAACATGCTTATTTCTCAACACTTGTAACATGGCTGTACTGCTGCAATTAGCTCCATATGAGTCTTAAAAGACCATCTAGAAGCTTTAGTTAGTTCAACATGCAGCAACCTAGGATGTATCAAGATTTACTCACGAAACAGCACTAAGTGTTATTGGATGCCATATTCAATTCCAGAAATAAATTATAACTTTTAAAACCCTATGTCAGCTTTGGAAGCCATATTAGGCCAAAAGCTTCCATGCTACCACCTTCTTATGTGTGGGAAAGTAGGAGGGGGGATTTAGTAGAGGGGTTGTCTGTAGACATAATAGCATTCTTCCTGTCAGTCAAGGTCAGGGCGATCCTGCATCTGGAGAAGGAGTGGTTGGAGTGATGTCTCGAGATGGGACGGCAGTTGATTGGAGCATGTGATTGACTGAGGACTGAGGGGATGGTTTGGGGGTTTTTGATTTACTGAGGGAATACCCGGACCTCTCAGATTGGGGTTTTTCTTTATTTATTTTCAGTCCAAACACTTTTCCATAATTCTCTATTTGAGCTAATAATTTTGATCCTGAATGGTGTAGTTGAGAGGCAGAATGGAGTCTTACAAACAATGGACTCACTGTTGGAGGATTCTGGTCTGAGCAGGTTATATTGTGGTGCCACCATGTTGACTGCTAATTATTTAATCAATAGGCTGTGGAGTTCCTCTATTAATGATACTCCATATGCAGTGCTATATGGGAGAAAGCCATCTCTGACACATTTAAGACTTTTTTGAAGTAATGCATGGGTGCATATTCCAAAAGCAATCAGAAGAAAAGGACAAACAAAGGCCAGGAAGCTCAGGTTTATTGGCTGTGAGCCAGACTCAAAGAGCTATTGCTTTAGCAATGGGAGCAAAAGAATAGTGATCTCCAGGTCTGCTAGCTTTGCAGAGCAAAATTGGAAAAGAATTGATGCAAATTTTTGGAATGATCCACTTAGTGATGATGATCCATTTAGTGATGGTAACTCACTTAGTGGCAGTAACTCACTTAGTGACAGTGTCAGTGTTCAGGGAGGAAAAGCTGGAAAAGACTTGAAGCAAGAGAGGGTTGAAACACAGGACCAGTCAATGCCATGCAGGTCAGAGCGATGGAACAAGGGTATTCCACCTGACAGGTATTCCACTAGTAAAGTAAAGGTGTGTAATGTGTGGTATAAGCCAAGGAACTATAAGGAAGTATTGGCATTACCTACATTTGAACAAGTAAAGTGGAAAGAAGCCATGGAAAAGGAAAAGAAATCCATGGGTGAACATAGAGTGTTTACATCTATAACTTTGCCACAGGATTGCAAAGCCATAGGATGCAAATGAATGTACAAAAGGAAGGTACTACCCAACAATGAGGTTCAGACCAGACATAGCTTGTGCAGTAAGCATTCTAAGTAGTTTTACTGCTGCACCAACCCAATTGCGTTGGATGGGTATAAAAAGGAATTCTTAGGTATTTGAAGAGAACTGTGAATTTGGGTGTTCAAATACAGGTCTGGGAAGAATATTAAGATATTCTATTTTATTTC
The DNA here is from genome assembly GCA_030761175.1 of Masticophis lateralis. NCBI lineage: Eukaryota > Metazoa > Chordata > Lepidosauria > Squamata > Colubridae > Masticophis > Masticophis lateralis. The sequence goes on along the minus strand of JAUDYJ010000004.1, from coordinate 72,067,719 downwards.
TATTCCAGTTCTGAAGGGAAGAGTGTCAGAGTATATTCATGAACTGGAATAGGACCTGTAAGAATATGATATATAAGAGTTGGTTTGGTCTCTAATGTGAGCCTCTGTATAATATATTAGCGTCTGTATCTCTCTACTCCATAATGACTTGCTTCTATGAATATTGCTTCTGTGTTCCCATTATTGTATGCTGAATTCTCCTGTATGGTATTGTATATAAAGAAGTTTCATATGTAATTTGAATCCTGCTAAAGTTCATTTAATTGTGTCTGATTGTGTGTGCTGCTACAAACTCTGACATATTCAAAGATATAATACCTGCTAAATAGGAAATAAGAGAGAGAGAGAGATGGAGCACCCATAAATATAAACAAGTTTAAAGCTGCTTAACTCCTACTACTGCAAAAAGAAGGAATCTGAATAATAATGCAGCTGTGTACTGCACTTGTCATCTGTTGAAGAGTTTGGAGTGGGTTGAGAAAACCAAAAATATCCAGGACCTATTGTTCATCCTTAATCACCATAATCACCATTAATCATTGCTTCTCAGTGATGAGCACACTGCCTTCTCTTTTGGGCTCTTGGTGGAGTTCTAGGAAATGCATCATCATGGTTCTGAAAAGAACGCTTATTCAAGGGACCATAAATAGAACAGATAATCTCCTTTTATCTTGTCTTCTAAACTATCTATATATTGAAATATCACCCAGTATCTTGGAGATTCTGTTTCAAATTTTATTCTGGGATGGGGAGAAGAATGATATTACAGCACTGTTCTCTCTTATCTAATTGGTTTGTTCTGTGATTGCTGTAATAAGTAATATTGTCAACAGACTGCAAATGCCATCCCTGCAAACTAACTAAAGAAACAGTGAAAAAAATCTGGATAGTGGACATTGCAATACCTGGAGATAGGAGAAGAGAAGAAAAAGGAGTACAGAAAATCTCAGAATGTAAAGACCTATAGAAATAGAATAACTGTAATAAAAGAAAACAAAAGCCGAGGTGGCACAGTGGTTAAAGTGCTGTACTGCAGCTACTTCAGCTGACTGCTAGTTCAGCAGATCAGCGGATCAAATCTCACTGGCTCAAGGTTGACTCAGCCTTCCATCCTTCCGAGGTGGGTAAAATGAGGACCCAGATTGTTGGGGGCAATATGCTATTTAGTATACTGTCGATTGTTGTGAGCCCAGAGTCCTCGGAGAATGGGAGGCATAGAAATATGATTAAACAAACAAACAAATGTGGAAATAGTAATACTGTGTTTCCCTGAAAATAAGACCCGAACTTATTTTCTTTCGGCTCCTGAAATAAGCACTTGGGCTTGTTTTTGGGGAGATATTCTTTTTCTTATGTGCAGGAGGCAGTGAGCACGGGGGCCGATGGGAGTGGGAGAGCAGCTATCGTTGGCCTCATCCTCTTGTCTGCTTGGCCATGGCTGCAATGGGCCAAGCTCTCAGCATTCCCTGGCCTCCACCCGCCCTGCCTGCTGGTTCAGCTGCTGCTGGGACACTTCTTGGCAGTGGCAGGCAACATGTTGCTGCTGGCCTTGTGGGGGCTTTTCACTCTCTTGGTAGGGTGGGTGGAGGCTAGAGCAGCACCGAATAGGCATGCAGGCCAGTGCTCAGCAGCCCAAACACTTGACAATGCAGGCCAGCACCTTTTGGGCACTCACTTTTCGCGCGCTTTGTATCCCTTTGCAATTAAGCAATTGAATGTGTGTTTGTGTTTGTGTGTGTGTGTGTGTGTGTGTATGAGAGAGAGAGAGAGAGAGAAAGGAAGGAAGAGAGCAAGAGGGAGGGAGAGAGGGAGAGAAAGAGAAAGAAAGAAAGAAAGAAAGAAAGAAAGAAAGAAAGAAAGAAAGAAAGAAAGAAAGAAAGAAAGAAAGAAAGAAATGGTGGAGGAGAACTGGGTAAGGGGACCGAGCCTCACCCACCCAGAAGCAATGTGCAGCCTCTCACAGTAATGAGAATTGCAGGCAATTCTGGAAGATTGTGGGAAGCACTGGCTTACAGTAGAAGCAAAGCACAACCTGTCCCTTTCAAGCAATCAAATGTGTGTGTGTGTGTGTGTGTGTGTGTGAGAGAGAGAGAGAGAGAGAGAGAGAGAGAGAGAGAGAGAGAGAGAGAGAGAGAGAGAGAGAGAGAGAGAGAGAGAGAGAGAGAGAGATGGTGGAGAGGAAACCGTTTCAAACAGTGTTGCCTGCAATTCTCACTACTCCCCTACTCCATTCTTTTTCTCTTTCTATCTCTGTCACACACACAGAGACACATTTGATTGCTTGAAAGGGACAGTCTGCTTCTACCATAAGGATGTGCTTCCCACAATCTTCCAGATTTGCCTGCAATTCTCATTACTGTGAAAGGCTGCACATTGTGAAGAAGACCAAAGTGAGGTGGTGGGATGGAAGACAAAGCAAGGTAGGGGTCTGCTGCTGTCCCATGCACCCCACACCAGCTTACCTGAGAGCCCTTCAGCTAAGCCGCCCATGCCAAACTCTCCCCCCTCCCCAGGGAAGCCACATTCCTTCACTAACCTGCTTTCCAGCTCCTTTCTCCCTGGCCATGTGCAGGGCAACAAAAGTAGTCTGTGGAACTATGGTAAAAAAAAATAGTTCACACCTTCCAACTTTGCAAGATCTTTATTTTTTTTTAGTGAGAAGTTGGAAGATCTGAATTATTTTTGTTACCATAGTCCCACAGACTATTGCATATGGCGGCATGCAGCAGGAGAGAATGGAGCTGGAAAGCAGGTTAGTGAAGGGATGTGGCTGCTCTGGGGAGGGGTGAGGGTTTGGCATAGGTGGCTTGGCTGAAGGTTCCTCAGGTAAGCCACTGCATGGTGCATGGGGAAGCTCCGCACCCCCTGCCTTGCTTTGTCCCCCACCCCCACCACCTCGCTTCATTCTTCTTCATTTTTCTCCACCTCTTCTCCTTGCTCACCGCCATAATGGAACAGGAGGATGAGCATGTACTGGTGTGATGGCCATAAAGTGAGGCAGACAGGTGGCAAACAAAGGAAGATGGGGGTGCGGGGCTGCCCCCCACACCCTACACTGGCTTACCTTATCAACATCCTGACAACTGCCTCATCTTGTGGCAGCTCCAGCAACCTTGTTCAGGACCCCATGTGCATTACTCAGCCTCCTGCTCCATTGCAGCAGTGAGCAAGGAGAAGCAGAGAAGGCCATGCAGAATGCTGCAAGGCTTATTTCACTGGTGGAGCTGCTCATGGCAGAATGCTGCAAGACTTGCTGTAAGGCTCATTTCACTGGTGGAGCCGCTTGTGGCTGGATTCTGCAGAGTGTGTGGTGTCGTTGCACGCAAGTGGCTCCAGCAGGAAGATGAGCCTCATTGTGTTCTTCCACCGGCATGATAAGATAAGCAGGTGTGGGCATGTGGGGCGCCTCCATCCTCCCACCTCCACACTAGCTTGATTTTTACACCTGTGCCTTGCCCCATCTCATACAACCAGATGGTGGGCAGGGCTAAACTAGGCCTTAGTTTGGAGGTAGGACTTATATTATGCAGAGGCATGAAGATCAGGCTAGGGCGAGACTTCCAGTTTGGCATCATGACGAGACAGTCGGGAATTAGCAGGCTTTGATGAGCTCCACAAAAACCCCAGCTGATGAACCGCTGCCGATGGGTCTGTGGACCAGAACCATCCTGCAGGGACGGGGGAGAAAGAGAGGCAACTCAGATGACCAAGAACAGGCAAGTTCCTCAAAGGTTGGAGGGAATTCTCTGTGACTCAGTGGCGGGGGATGGCAGCCATGGTGCCTGCCATGAAGCTGGGACAACCAGACTAAGTATAGAGCTGGAGAGAGAAGAGGAACAGAACAGAGTTTCTTGAAGCCGGGTAAGTGACAGCCAACCCAGGTGTGAAATAACAACAAGGGAAACATCTTTTAATTATATCATCTCTATATTGCTGTCACTTGATCAGTATTTTACAACTACAATGACATGTATCTATACAGATAATAAATTGCATCTCACCCAGTGATGGTTTGCTACTGGTTCGCACCACTTTGGGAGAACCGGTAGCGGTAAATTGGTGAGGGTTACAGAATCGGTAGCAATGGCTGGCTGTCCACGCCCCCGAACCGGTCACCCAGTTGCCGCCCCACTCAGTCCCTTCCTTTTCCTCCTCACCACCCCGGCAGCTTGCCTGCCTAAGCTGCCTTCCCAGGTAGTGCCTGCCCTGCACCCCACCTGGTCTGCCTCCTCCTGCCTACAGGTAAGTCATGCTAGCCCCCCCCAAGAGCATGCTGCACCACCCCCACCATCCCCATAGGCTTGCGACCTTACCTTACTCACCCCTTACAGTAGTCCCCCCATACGCCACTTTGGCTCCCAGGGGCTGCAGAGAGGCTTCCTAAGCCCAAAATGGTGTGTGGGGTGTGCGGCACCACCCCACGCATCCTGTTTTGGCTCCCAGGGGCTGCAGGGAGGCTTTCTAAACCCAAAACCAGTTGTGGGGCGGGGGGGGGGCTTCAAGGGAGAAAGAAACAAAGAAATCCTCACTGTTTAGGGATCCCCACGTGCACTGAGCTTGAGTTGAGACAAATAACAAATATATGTGTGTGTGTGTGTGTGTGTTTTCTGAGGTTTTTGCAGGTTTTTGTATGTAGGTCCTTCGTTATTCGGGTCTTCTCCCGCGTAAAATTTGAAGTGTCTTGGCGACGTTTCGATGAAGTCTTATTCATCATCTTCAAGCTGGTGTTCTCGGCTTCGTGCTTCCAGGAGCAATGTGAGATCACAGCTGTCTCTTCCTTTTAACTGCTAGTGGGGGTGTGAACTGATTGGGTGGGAGCTTGGCTGTGTTCTGATTGGATGGGGGTTGGTTGTGCTCTGATTGGCTGGGGGTATGTTCTGTTTGGGGGGGGCTTGGTTGTGCCTGGCTTAGTCTGGGGGATTTGAGCTGGTGAGCTGCGTTGTTGTTATTTGGCTTCGTGTTTGTGGCCGTGAGAGCTCTTCATGGTGGGTGTCAGTCTGTTTCATATATGGATTGGGGGGGGTTTAAAGTGGCTAATGATGCAGCTGCAGTCTGGCTTCTGGTCCTAGTTCGTGCCTCATTATCAGTGTGGGTTTGAGTCTGCTTTTGCGTGGATGTGTGGTGGTGACATCCTGTGTGGCTCTCGTGAGTGTGGATCTGGTGTCATTCATCGTGTTAGGGACTCGTTTGTCAATAAGGGCAGGTTTCCAAATGGCTGGTAGGCGGGAGGTATTGTCCTGTTTGTTCATGCTGTGTGGGCGCTTTTCTATCTTGATGGCTTCTCTGATTATTCTGTTATTAAAGTGTTCAGTTTTGGCGATAGTTCTGGTCTTTTTAAAGTCAATTTCATGTCCTGTGGCTTTAAGGTGTTGGACCAGGGAAGAAGTTGGTTCCTCTTTTCTGATTGAGTTCTTGTGTTCTTCAATGCGTGCACTTATTCTTCTGTTGGTTTGTCCGATGTATGTGGTGAGGCAGGCGGTGCATGGGATTTCATATACTCCTTGATTTTCTAACTCAATTTTGTCTTTGGGGTAGAAAAACGCCCACACATCATGAACACACCCCCAGCCAATCAGAGCACAACCAACCCACCATCCAATCAGAGCACAGCCAAGCCCCTAACCAATCAGAACACACCTCCACCCAATCAGAACACAGCCAAGCTCCCACCCAATCAGTTCACACCCCCACTAGCAGTTAAAAGGAAGAGACAGCTGCGATCTCACATTGCTCCTGGAAGCACGAAGCCAAGAACACCAGCCTGAAGATGATGAATGAGACTTCGTCGAAACGTCGCCAAGACACTTCCAATTTTACATGGGAGAAGACCCGAATAACCAAGGACCTACATATATATATATATATATATATATATATATATATATATATATATATATATATATATATATATATATATATATATATGTAGGTCCTTGGTTATATAATATATATATATTATTTTTTATTTTTTTAAAACATAAACATAAAATACATCTTTTCAGAACAAATTTTACTGTTAAACCCAGTAAAATCATTTTTGTTTTTGATGTCAATTCCAGCATAATTATTTTTATTTTAACTGTTATACCCAGTATAATCATCTTTACTTTTTCTGTCAATCCCAACATCATCACCTTAGTTTACTGTTTATCCCAGCATAATCACCTTTTTATTTTTAACCATCCATCTATACACTATTTATTCATATTCAATCACATTATCAGTATCATCTTTGTAACAATTTAATATTGAGACTTATTTCTTACACCAAACTTATCCTTATATGAGTTAAAATTTCTGTTAACATATTCTGTTTCTTTTATATTCTAACTTCCCTCTTTATTTCAATTTTTTAATATATCTATAACAAATTTTTCTTATATTTATATTCATTCTTATTCATCTATAAAAGCCTCCTTTTTATTATTATTTTCCATCTTTTACATTGCTTTTTCATTTTTAATCACATTATTTTCTTCTTTTTTCCCAGCCGTATGTATCGTGTTCTGTCATGCATAAATGCTCTACCTGCTCAACCCACTCATCCTAGCTCAGCATCACAAGGGTTAACACACACACACACACACACACACACCTCACCCCTGCCCCTTTCTCTGGCCACTCCTTACCTGAGGCTCTGCCCCTGGGGTACTTAAGGTTGTCCCATGCTGCTCCACATGTTCTTGTTGATGATGCCTGTAAGGATGAAACATCTGTAAATAAAGAGCAAACTAATTGAACCATGTGATCTCTATGCTTGTTATTGGGTCCGATCTGGAACATCTATAACAATACGGTAGCAGAGGATGGTTCTATGACCCAATAACTAGAAGACATGCCAGAAAAGCAGCTGCCCACTGAGGAAAAGGAGAAACCGCATACCAGATCTGACACAAAAAGGATGGCAGCGCAACTTTCCTCACAAGAAAGCTCTCCAGCCCTGCACCATGGCTGACCCCAAATCCATGACGTCGAACAATGGAAAGGGAATCGAAGGCCAGAGCATACAGAAAATTGACGAACAGGAGAGAAACCAACTCCGGCAGGAAATACTGGACCTGCTAAGATCCCCAAACGACAATGAGGAACTAGTCGCAAGCATTCAGAACCTGATCCAAGGCTGCGCAGTGACAAAGAGAAAAAGCGATCTAACCCCAGAGCAAAGAGAAAGCCATCCGGTAAGAAATTTGCCCCCGGGCGAGTTCCACCCCAACATTGAGGAATTCGATGCCATGCCAAATTTTGAATGGTGGCCATCTTTGATTAACCAGCCCACCAAAATGGCTGACCACCAGCCAATCAAAACCGAGGATTCAAAATGGCTGGCGCAAAAAGACTGCACCCCCCAAAACAGTGAAGAGGAAGATAGCCGTGGAGAGGAAGGACCCGAATCGGACTGTGAGACGCCCCCCAACCGAACGGCAGATAGAAGAGGACATAAAGACCCTCACTGCTGCTTTCGGGCCAAACCTAAAAATACCCAAAAAACTGAACGGAGCACCCAAGGGGGCGAGGAGCGAAGGAGAGAGGCACCCGACCACCCACTCGAGGAGCGCGGACACTACTGCCAACCCACTGGCATCACAGCACCCCCCGAGACTGCAGTGCCACCCACAACCGAGACCACACACGCCGGAATGCAAGGAATGGCACAGATACCTACCGTCGCCGCAGACACACACGAGGGAGCAGGATCTTCACTTCGACGAGAAAGTGACCAGCTGACCTTCTCCGGACCATCGCTGAGCAGGGACCGAGGCCTATGCAGCTGGGAGAGGCCTTTTCTATGGAGCCACCACAACAGGATCCTCCCTCGACGACTTCAGAGCTGGAATGGACTTCGCGTATGCGCAGAATCACCTAAGAAGAGAAGAAGGAAAAAAAATGCAGAGAGGGACTTTTAAACTTCTGACAAGCATCCCCATGCCATACTGCAGCTATCTACACATTCAGAACCATGAACAACCGCTTGCTGTAAGTAACACAAATAATAATGCAGGAAATTTACCAAATGACTTTCCAAGGTTAAAAATGGATGGGAATAAGCTACTGGAGTGGTACCAACAACTCCAGGTTGTCTTTTTGAGGGAAAATGTTTTATTTATTACTAACCCCCCAGAAAAGCCTTGGACTTTTGAACAGGACTGCCTACACCATAAGGCATTTTACTTACTAATCTCTAGCATTTCACCATCTATTTACCCAAACATTGAGCATTATCTAACAGTGTCAGAGTTACTACAAAAAATGTTTGGGTACTTCTACAGTGAAAGCGTGGCAACCACAACCAAAATATCCAAAGATTTCTATTCAGCCAAAATCAAGCCCGGAGTCTCCATGGGGGAACACTTATTAGAGTTAAATGCCACCAGGGCAGAATTTCACTTAAGGGGGGAGGTTGTATTAGAACAAACAATGAAGAGCATGATAATTAACTCTCTGGATCCCACTTGTGACACCTTCATTACACACTTAGACACACCCAGCCTTGGTCACATATCCATAGACAGCCTATCCAACAAACTCATAGCAGAAGACAACCTGAGAAAAAGCCGCCACTCAACATGCAAGGAACACAGACACACAAAGAGTAGCCTTCCAAGACAGATCACAGGAACTAACCAAATGTTACAATTGTGGGTCCAGAGGTCACTATAAAAGGGATTGTCCCAGAAACTTCAGGGAAAGGGATAGACGCGATCACCGGAACAGACACTCAGAGAGACACTCACCAGACAATAGATACAGGCACAGGGACTCACCAAACCCAAGGGACAGAAGGGGAAGCCGGGACAGCTCCAGGAACAGTCAAACTGGTTCACTATATGGGATAGGGGAACATACACAACCGAACAAAACAGGCAAAGGAGACACCATGTGGCTCATTGATTCTGGAGCCACTAATCATACCACCCACAGCAAGAGGCTACTCTCCTCCTTCACGGGAGAGAACTTCCTAATCAAGGTAGCCAACCAAAGTGATGTCCAAGTAATGGGGAAGGGTAACATAACTCTCCCAGGGGTAGGAAAAATAGAGGGGGTACTGCTCATCCCAGAAATACCCCACAACATCCTAGCCACCTTAAAGCTTAGTAAGGAATCAGGAGTAGAAGTCATATTCAGCGGGGGAAGAGTTTTTATGAGTAAAGACAAAGAGGACATTGGGGAAATTGTAGTTAAAGGAGGATTACCATACCTGTATGCAAAAAACACAGACACACCAAGTATAAATGCCAGCATAGAAACAGATACAAACAAAGCCGACCACACGGATAGGGAGGGACAGAGGAATGAGACCGTTAGTACACAAAGACCAAACACGCATGACACAGGGAGAATCACCACAGGCAAGCCAATCCACGATGATTGTGCTCACATATTACACCGCAAGTTAGGACATGCCAGCTTTCCAATTATCCAAAAGATGACAAGCTGTACCGAGGGCATTAAAATAAAAAATTGTGAAAACTACCTTGATTGTTCAGTGTGTAAATGCTCGAAGCTCAAGGTCAAACCCAGGCCTTGAAGAAGGCAACATGCACCACCAATCACATATTCGACTTAGTGCACATGGACCTAGTGGGGCCTCTAAGGCCATCAATAAAATACAGTAAAAGGTTTTTTCTCACCATAGTAGATGACCACAGCCGCTACGGCTTTGTTTACACGTTAAAACACAAAAATGAAACATACCAGAAATTCAAGGAGTTCTACAAGAGAGTAGAAGTCCAACATAACACAAAAATAAAGCAAATAATGACCTCCAGAGGGTCAGAATTTCTATCGAGGAATTTTTCACACTGACTCAGGTCAAAGGGCATACTTCACTTTACTTCCTCTCCGTTCTCAGTCTTTCAAAATGGTGTTGTAGAATGAAGGAAACTACAAACTATGGTAAGATGCGCACTAGAAGATGCTGGGCTTAGCCAACACTTCTGGTCTGAGGCACTAGTTTACTCAAATTACACACTCAACAGGTTATGGTCCAGTGTAATTGATAAAACCCCTTACAAGATAATGTATAGTAAGAAACCCCAAATAGCACACCTACATATATTCAGAGTCACCGCAGATGTACACATCCCCAAACAACTAGGCTGCAAGGGAGACAAGGTGTCCAAAAGACTGAGGTTTATGGGCTACGAGCCAGGGACCAAAGGGTTTAGATTTATAGATAACAACAATAGATTTGTCATATCTAGGACAGCAACATTCCACAAACAGGCAAACTGGTCCAAAATACACCTAAACGAAATATACCATAGGCAAGAAACTAACCACAACACTCAGAACCAGGACAGGCCAAACACACAAGGTAGTGTCCATGAGGGAGGGAACAAACCCAAGCACCAAGAGGTCAAGATCAGCGAGTGGAAAGGAGATCATCCCAAACTGAAGGTAGATTCACTCACCCAGAAGGAGGCAAGGTACCTACATGACACCGAGTCCACACCCAAGAGACCAATCAGAGCTAGCAGGAACCAGATGCCAAAAGACTTGAAGATTACATAATGCACTTACATTCTAACCCCATCACACCAAACTCCTATGACGAGGTGGTCAGGCTTCCCCAGGAAGAGAGATCTAAGTGGGAGTCAGCTATGGAGAAAGAAATGGGCAGCCTCAAAGAACTGGACATGTTCACGCCCGCTGAGGTACCAAAGGGTAAGACCTCCATAGGGACCAGGTGGATATTCAAGATGAAAACACTAGAAGGTGGCAAGACATTATACAAAGCAAGATTGGTAACCCAAGGGTTTGCACAAAGGTATCCAGAGGAATACACCGAGACTTACTCCCCAACGGTAAGGGCCAAAAGTGTTAAAAGCGCCTTAGTTATCGCATCCATCCTAGGCCTGGAAGTATATCAGTTCAATGTACAAACAGCGTACTTGCATGCCAAGCTAGACAAAGAGATCTACATTAAAGCCCCTCCCAGCAGAGACACACACAAAGGTGACACATGGCTGCTCAACAAAAGCCTATACGGACTGAAGCAATCTGGAAAACGATGGTACGAGTGCCTGGTTAAGGTGCTTGAGTCATTGGGGTTCAAGGCAACGCATGCAGACAATTGTTTCTTCACCAGGAAAAGCAACGACTCCTTGGAATACGTGTTTGTCTACATGGATGACATCCTCTACATCGGCAAACACAAAAAGGATTGTGACCTTTTCGCAAGCAAGCTAGGTGAGCACTTCTCCCTAAAATCATTAGGAAAAATAAACAAATATCTGGGTGTACAGATCGACAGAACCCCCAAAGGATTTCGCTTGTCACAAAAGGAGAAAAATCACTGAACTTCTACACAAATGTAACATGGCCAATGCCAAAACAAGTGATACACCCATGCAAGTAGACTTCTTGAAAAACATGTATAGTGAGGCACCTGACTTCAAGGACAATACACTCTACAGGTCTACCAAAGGGTCTCTCTTGTACACCGCCAAGTGGACAAGGCCAGACATTGCCCTGCCGGTGAACTTGTCCAGACATGTGGGCAATCCCACCGTCTATCATTGGGAGGCTATCAAAAGGGTACTCAGATATCTGAAGCACAGCTCAGATGCCTACTTGCGACTAGAACCTGATAAACTCAAAGAACCCATCCTCACCTGCTACGCAGATGCCGACTGGGCCGATGTAAAAAGCAGGAAGAGCACATCAGGGTACATATTCTTTCTCAACAACAGCCCTGTACATTGGTACATGGGCAAGCAAAATCTGGTAGCCACATCAACCACTGAAGCTGAGTACATATGTCTGTCCAAGGCGGCCAATAATCTAACGTGGTTTGACGACCTACTCACCAACATTTGGACCGAGCCCGTGCACCCAATAAACATCTACGAAGATAACAAGGCCACTATCGAGATATCCATGGCAGATGCGGTAGGACAGAGGTCCAGACATATAGACATCAAACATAAGCATGTAAGGCAGCTATCCAAGATAGGATTCATCAAAACCATACACTGTGACACTGAAGAACAGACAGCTGACATACTAACCAAACCATTGCAGTCCAGACAGCACACTTACCTCACAACCAAGTTATGCATACACACCAAAGGCACCCAACAACAGCAAAACGCTCTTTGGCAGGTCAGGCATTTAGAGGGGGATTTGTCATGCATAAATGCTCTACCTGCTCAACCCACTCATCAGCATCACAAGGGTTAACACACACATACCTCACCCCTTCCCCTTTCCCTGGCCACTCCTTACCTGAGGCTCCACCCCTGGGGTACTTAAGGTTGTCCCACGCTGCTCCACATGTTCTTGTTGATGATGCCTGAAAGGATGAAACATCTGTAAATAAAGAGCAATCTAATTGAACCACGTGGTCTCTATGCTTGTTATTGGGTCTGATCTGGAACATCTGTAACATGTTCCTTGTTTTCTTGTCTGTTAGCATATATTTCATTTCAATTTCAAAGTTCCCAATTTTAATTTTCCATATATCAATTTACTTCTTTTCCTTACTTTTGTTTCAAGCAAATTACATCAATTTTCTTCTTCTGTTCCTGCGCCATTTGACTGCTTTTGTTCCTGCGCCAATTAATACCAATTATAGGAGTTCCATTATATTTTCCCTTTCTTTTCACCAAAGTCGAGCCTCCTGTAGAAAAAGATACCTCCACTGCCAAAGTCCCATGGTTGTTATCTGTAATATTCACAATGTTTCCAAACAAAGATCAAATTACAGTGTTTCTTTTTGAACCAGAAGGGGTCTCTCTACAATCCACAATTTCCATTAGTCATGCAAGTAGCCATTTTGTTTCAATTATTTAACATTCCTGCTTAATTCGCTCCTTCTTCTGTATTTTAAAAATAATAGTTCTTTTTTCTTTTTTCCTTTAACAGTCCAATTCCAATTGAAAACTTTGCTCAATTTTTGAACTAAGTCTCTTTGTAATTCTTATTGGATTTGTTCTGTTCAAACATCTTTTTTGTGTGTGTCTTTTTCTTTTCTTTTAAAAATTGCATCCCAAAAGCTTCCATGCCCCATAATTCCACAGACACTGTTTTAAGGCTAGGGGTCTTACAAGTAAAAAACATTGCTCCAAACATTGTTTCAAGCCTGGGTTGGTTGTCACTCACCCAGCTTCAAAGTGCATCATTCCTTTCCGTTTTCCTCCTGCACTTCACTTAGCCTGGTTTGTCCCAGCTTTGTGGCAGCCACCATGGCTGCCACCCCCTCACCGCCGACTTACAGAACGTTCCCTCCAACCTCCAAGGAACTTGCCTGTTCCTCTTGGTTGCCTGAGTTACCTCTCTTGCCCATCCCTGCAGGATAGTTCTGGTCCGAAGACCCATCAGTGGCGGTTCATCAGCTGGGGTTTTCACAGGGCTTGTCAGAGCCCGCTAATTCCCCGACTCTCGTCGCAATGCCAAACCGGAAGTCCAAGTTGAGAGCTTATTGTAAGTGCCTGCCCTAGCCTTAGACTTGCTTAGGCTAAGCTACACAACGTTTCAAAACATCTGGATTTCTTTCCTCCTACCAAAGACCTTCTGGGATTGTTCACAGGAAGGGAAAAAGAAGAAAGGGAGGGAGAAAGAAAGAGAGAGAAAGAGGGAGGGAGGGAGGGAGGGAGGGAGGAAGGGAAGGGTAAACCCTTTTACTCACACTTCATCCTCACTGTTTGGGGATCCCCGCATGCACTGAGCTTGAGTTGAGAGCTTATTGTAAGTGGCTGCTAGCTATCCTTGCTCAGGCTAAGCTAATCAATAGTGGAACTCTAAGCATGCCAGATGATCAATGGGCATGTTCTGAGTTTCAAAACATCTGGCTTTTCTTCCTCCTACCAAAGAACTTCTGGGGTTCTTCACAGAAACGGAGAAAGGAGGAAGAGGAAGAGGAAGGAAGGGAGAGAGAGAATGCAGGTATCTCTTTTTTTTATTTTTCAAAACAAGCTTTATTTAACTCTCAAAAGTATACAAAAACAGTTAAAACCATGTTAAAATATCCATGTCCATAAATCATATTCTATGATGAAATTCGTTTCTACTCTCTTAAGTATCTATATGTGATTACTATACATATACACATATATATATACATACATTATATCATTCATTACTTGTCCCGTTTTCATCCTCATGCCTTTTGTTGGTGAAGTCATCATGGGTACTTATATAAGGTTAACATACAAATACCTTTCCAATTCTCCATTCTTAATTTGAAATTCACTAAGAACAAAGTAACATATATTGCTGATCCAAATTAACTTTTATATTCAATTAAAAGTATCCTTATCCATTTTGTTTTTGTTTGATCTAGTCGTACCATCTATCCCATACCCTAGAATATTTTGAGCTTTCCTCATTTTTTAATTTTTGCATTAATTGATCCGATTCCGCACTTAAATATATCTTTTGTATTACTTGTTGATCGTTTGGCAAATATTCTTTCTTCCATACTTGTACACTCGCTATTCTCGCCACTGTAATTATATGGTGTATTAAGTATATCGTATCTTTTCTGATGTTTTGTTTGTATATTCCTAATAAAAATATCTTGGGGTCTAGTTCAATTTCTTCTCCTACTATTTGTGATATCCACTTTCTAATTTTCTCCCAGTATGCCTTAGTTTTGGGGCATAGCCACCACATATGGTAAAAAGTTCCTCTAGCCTGTTTGCACTTCCAGCATTTTGAATCTAAGTTGGGATACATTTGTGCTAGCCTCAAGGGGGATAAATGCCATCTATACCATACCTTATATTGGTTTTCTTTATAGCTTACCGATTTTGTCATTTTAATATTATTTTCCCAAATTCTTTCCCACTCTTCTAATTGGATATTTCCACCTATATTTTTGTTCCAGGCAATCATCTGCCCTTTAATTATATTCTTACTCAATTCCAATTCTAATAGATATTTATATATTTTAGATATCATCTTCCCTTCTTTCGTTTCCATAAGTTTATCTAATCTATTTGGGTTTAACTCAACTCCTCCTTCATTCCTATCTTTTCTGTATCTATTTTGTATTTGAAGGTAGGGCCACCAATCTATTTCTGTTCCCACATCTCTGAGTTCCTGACGCATGCTTAATATCCCGTCTGAGTCTAATACGTCTCGATATCGTATAATTTTTTGAAAGGATATGGTGTTTGGGTGCATGACGGCCTCCACTGTGGAAAACCACCCGGGAACTTTCTTATAGCACTTTTTTTAAAATTCCAACCAAGTATCGATTAAGGCTCCTCTGATTATAAGATTCTTAAAATGTTGATAACTTTTGTTCCCGGAAGTCCACAGGAAGGCGTGCCACCTCATCATTAGATCATGCCCCTCTAATTTTAGTAAGTGTTGGTTCTCTAAATTAACCCACTCCTTTATCCATAACAGACTTGCTGCTTTATAATATTTGTCCCACGCAGGAAAACCAAACCCTCCTCTAAATTTATCATCTTGTAGTGTGCTCAGGCTTATTCTGGGCTTTTTGCCTTCCCATACAAATTTAGTCGTGATTTTATTTAAATTAATAAAAAAAAATTCTAATTTCACTGAAATGGTTTGGAATAGATAGAGGAGCCTCGGCAGGATGTTCATCTTTAGTGCCGCTATCCTTCCCAAAAATGAAATATTTAGACCTCCCCACCTTTCTAAATCATTTTTAATTCAGTAAACCAATTTATCATAATTGTTTTTCTTTATATCTATATTTTTATTTGTCAAATTTATTCCTAAATATTTTATTTTCTTAACTACTTTTAGTCCAGATTGTTTCTCTAATTCCTCTATCTGTTTTATTGTTAAGTTTTTAGTTATTATTTTTGTCTTATCCTTGTTAATTTTCAGACCAGCTACTTTTCCAAATTTTTCAATTTCTTTCATTAAGTGGGGTTCAGTTGCTAAAGGATCTTCCAGAAAGAATACAAGGTAGTCTGCAAAGGCTTGGACCCTGTATTCTTCTCCTTTTATTTTAAGCCCCGTTATATCTCCGTTAGCTGTTATCCTTTGAAGCAAATTTTCTAAGGTTAAAATAAATAATAGTGGTGAAAGAAGACATCCTTGCCTTACTCCTCTACCTATTCCAAAAAAATTGGTTGCTTCTCCATTAATTAATATTCTCACCTTTTGGTTAGTATATATCGACGAAATTAATTCTTCGAAGTTCTTTCCAAATTTCATATTTTTAATTTGTTTGGTCATAAATTTCCAATTAACTCAGTCGAATGCCTTCTGTGCATCTAGGAAGATCAAGGCTGCCTGTTTTTCTGGGTGTTTATCATAGTATTCAATTGTATTTATAACTGTCCTCAAATTATCTTTTATTTGCCAACCTGGTAAAAATCCATTCTGATCTACATGTATCTTTCAATTTAATATTATCTTTATCCTATTGGCCAGTAGACTCATAAAAATTTTATAATCCGAATTCAACAACGAGATCGGTCTATAATTTTTTATATGGGTAGTATCCATCTCTTCCTTGGGGATCAATGAAATATAAGCTTCTCTCCAAGTCTCTGGTATTTTTGCATTTTTCAAGGCTTTGTTAAATACTTCCAGGAGAATTGAATTCAAGGTCTCATCTAAACTTTTATATAATTCTACTGGGATCCTGTCTGTTCCTGGTGTCTTATTGTTTTTATGTCTTTTAATTGTCTCCTGTAGTTCTTCTTCAGTTATCTCTCTATTTAGCATCTCTCTATCCTCTTCCGTAATTACTGGGATCCCTTCCTCCTCCAAGTACTGTTTTATTTTCCCATCTGATATCTCCTCTTGACTGTATAGTTCCTGAAAATATTGGATTGCTATCTCCTTTTTCTGTTCGATATTTTTCTGTAAATTTCCCTGTTTATCTTGTAGTTGGTGTATTATCCTTTTCTCTTTTTCTTTTCTTAATTTGTAAGTCATCCATCTCCCTGGTTTATTTGCATGCTCGAAATATTTTTGTTTTATATATTTCAAAGAGTTGATAGTTTTTTCCTGTTCTAACAGGTTCAATTTGTGTTTAGCTGTTATCCAATTAATTTTTATTTTTTCATCTCCTGGATGGCTACCTAGTTTTTCTTCCCAGGTTCTGATTTCTTCTTGTATCTTATTATACTCCCTTTCCCTTTCTTTTTTCCTTTTACTATCATAGGCAATAGTTATGCCTCTAATATAGGCCTTTGTGGTATCCCATAGGGTCTGTAAAGATGTTTGCTCTTTAGTGTTATCTTTAAAAAACCCTTTAAGTTCTTTTTCTAGTGTTTTAATATATTCTTCCTCTTTAATTGTTCTTACATTCATCATCCATCTTTCTTTTTTTGGTATCTGCCCTTTCCATTCTATTAATATGGGATTATGGTCCGCCCATTCATTTATTTCAATCTCCACCGCTCCAATTTCCTGGACTAAGATCTTGGAAATCCATATCATATCAATTCTTGACCAGGATTTGTGTGGGCTAGAGTAATAAATAAATTTCTGCTTCCTTGGGTTTTGAAATCTCCAAATATCTATCAAATTTAATTCTTCTGTCAAATTGAAGAATGTCTTAGGCAATAAATTTCTCTTCTTTATACTTTTTTGGTTATTTATGTAATCTTTTCTCCAGTCCACTATTGCGTTCAAATCCCCCAGTAAGCAAATTGAATCAATATTTTGTTCAATTATTTTCTCATGTACTTTTTGGAAAATTTCTCTTTGACCATTACTTGGCGCGTATAATACTACCAACAATACTTTTCTGTTTTTAATATTTATTTCTATGAACAAAACTCTTCCATCCAAATCAGCATATATCAATTTACTTTCTACCTTCTCCTTCACATACACCACTACCCCTCTCTTTTTTTCTTCAGCCAAAGATGTATAAATCTTTCCTAATTTCTTGCATTGTAAATACTTTTTATCCTGCCTTCTTATATGTGTTTCTTGTATGCAAATTATATCTAATTTTTTTCTAATTAATTTTTTAAATATCTGATGTTATTAAAAGACACCAGATATTTAGAACACAGGTATCTCTTAATAGAGGCTTGAACTTGCCTGAAATTAGATCAAGCCCTATGTCACTCAATCCAATGTATCAGATTAAATTGTTGTTGAATTATTTTTGGTACATATACTACATTCTCTTGTGTAATTTAGTTACAGTGTAAAACTAGTCCATTATGTCTCAAAATAAAAGGGAGATCAAAAATCCAATTAGTGCTATGTAAATTCTGGAATCCCCAAAGGCCTTTCCCATTGTATTTATTAAATAAATTTATATAACTAGCCAACTATATACAGTGACTTTATCACATTCGTGTTCCTTTCATGTAGTTCTCAATGTGTCAATCTCCTTGCTACTCTATTTCATCCACCAAAATTCTATTACAAATAATATTACCACACATTACAGCTCTAATTTTGTGTATTTGCACCAGTAATTTTCAGAAAAAGATTTATTCTTCTCTTACATAGTTATTTAGAAGTAGCTTCATATGTCAGTTTACTTTTACAAATAAAAAAATGTTTTGTTGAATTATATGACTGCAAAAGCCTTTTAGCAGTTTCACGTAACAGGAAATATCCAGTAACAATTTTGAAAGTAACTGTCATAGCCACAAACACCCTCCCCCCAAAAAGACAGAGAAAGGGAGAGAAAGGAAGAGGAAGGGAGGGAGGGGGAGAGAGAGAACTCTGTGCTATTATTTTTAATTATTCCATTATTTATCATGTGTTAATACACTGTCACTACACCTAGAGTGATTTTACTGCCTTTCTTTTGCCTAGGGCTACCACATATTTTTCAGGGATTTACATGCATTCAATGTCTATAGTCCAGAGCATAAATGTGTGTATGTTTAATTTGTACATCAGGTTGCATAAATCCAACTTAATATGCTATTCCTGGTATACGATGTTTTGTATACATACAGAGAAAGAAGCACTCTTGTGATCTTTGACTTTTAGGCTTGCTGTCAAACATCAGCCATAATACTAATTACTGTTTTGAACAATATGCAGGTTGTATTACATGAATGGCTATTTTATATGTGAAATTATGACTGAAATATTTCTGCACCTATATTGGTTCTCACTGTCAGGAAGTTTCTCCTTAGTTTTAGGTTGCTTCTCTCTTTGTTCAGTTTCCATCCATTGCTTCTTGTTTTGACTTCTGGTGCTTTGGAAAATACATTGCCCATACATTCTTTCTGGCAGCCCCTTAAAAGCCTGTTGTCTATCACACTCTTGGGCAAAGCATGTGAGCCATTTCCTCCTTTCAGTGATCCATGAAATACATCTATAGTATGTAGATAATAACGTTGAAAAAAGATGAACAACATTTTTACAGAACTATAGATACATTGAGGCTGGGTGTGACAAGGAATGGTTGGAAGGGGAGGAGTCAGGCGAGGCACCCCTTGACGTGAGTGACATTGAGTTGGCCATACCCATCCAATTACATGACCATGAAGCTACTCCCACTATCATATGACCAAGCCACACCCACAAAATAAGCCACAAAATAAGCCATGCCAATAGACCGGTAGTAAAACATTTTAGAACCCATCCCTGATCTCACCGTAGTTTTTGCTTCCCTGCATAATCTTTCACTTAATCCATTTTACTTCATAGATTCCTGATCACAAATATACAAGATCCAAAAGATACATGGTGTAGCACATTTTATAATCCCAAATCCATGTCTGGGTAATGCATTTATCAGGAGTCAAAATGTTATTAAATAATGCATGGGTTTTTTAGTTACATTCAGAACTCTTCCATTGTGGCTGATTGTTGTTGTTGTTAGTTCCTCCAGGCCTTCCATCCTGTACCATCCCCCGGAGTCCATTTGAGCTCACACTAATTGCTTCAGTGACTCCATTCAGCCACCTTATTCTCTGCTGTCCCCTTCTTGTGCCCTCAATCATTCCCAGCATTAGGCTCTTCTCTAGTAAGTGCTTCCTTCTCATTAGGAAGGAAGTAGCCAAAGTATGTGAGTTTCATCTTTAGGATCTGGCCTTCTAAAGAGCAGTCAGGGTTGATCTCCTCTAGGACTGACCTGTTCGATTATCTTGCAATCCAAGGGACTTACAGGAGTCTTCTCCAGCATCATAGTTCAAAGGCCTCAATTATTTGGTGCTCAATTCTGGCTGATATTCCTGCTTAATTTGGGGATTGTTCATTGTGAGAGTTCAGGCAGGCAAGATCAGAAACAAAGGGCTTGAAACCAGGTCTGTTACAATGAATGCATAGATATCAATTTATTTTAATGTTCTTTATATAAAGAAATGAATGTTCATAATGATATATGAATGGAATAAAGTTGCAAAATTTGAACTGATTGTCTGCTATATACTGCATGTTAGCAACTACAATTGGGACCAGCAACTCAGTCATTAAGCAAAAGTCATGTCATTGGTCACAAAGTTCATTTTCATCATCATCATCATTTTGAAAAGCCATTAAACGGAGCAGTCATTAAATGAGGACCTTATATGGCTTGAATATTACACTTTGCAGAAACTATTTTTCTGTATTTTTAATAGTTTCTCCAATATCTGCAACAAGAGCATAGTGGCAGAACTGGGTCTTTGAATCTCTAGCTAAGAATTCTAGTTTAACTAAAGTTGGAGTGAAGCCAGACATTAATCCTAGTTGGTTCTGTAGCTTTCAAAAGCTTAAATTCCCTTTTGGATTATGCAGTTATGGATTTGGGATATTTTTCACACAGATCAATACAGCTATGGTAGCTTTTGCTAGATCTATCCTTATTGGCATTTCAAGCCAGCATACACCATAATGTAGATGATGCTATCTTTCCAGCAATATAGCATCCAACTACTGCCAGCTCATCTACCATCAGTTAAGAGATCTGCTTTTGTATTGTTTTACAATGATGTTCTACAGAAACCTGTTATCCTGGTTTCAATACATAAGGGATTCAGACACAATGTTTGAATAGCTATATGTGGTTGAGCTTAATTATGACAGAGTTAAGAAAGAGACTCTTGAGCTCTTGTTTTGCTGAGGAAGCAGACAGCAGCAAACTTTAAGTGATGCACAGTATTTTTCCTGAAAAGTTCCATTTTGAAATAGCAGGTCTTTTTTCACTAATTTTGTCTTTCAATGGAATCACCTGGAAATGACGGGTTTGGATACAATTGTGGAGTTTTAAAGGTGCTTTCATTTGCTTGCCTCTTGCAATAATCTTCCTCTGCAATGAACAAGTTCTTTTCACTCTATCAACCATGATAGCTAATATAGAATCACTTGTTATAATCAGTGGTGGGACTGAAATAATTTAACAACCAGTTCACCCAGAGTCAGGTTGGCCATTGTGGGAGGTATGGCCCATCCCCATCCTCCACCTCCGCCACACATGCAGGACGAGCCTCCCATGATGGTCAGCCTGACCTTGAGCGAACCAATTGTTAAATTACCCCCACCCCCATTATCACAGTGGATGCTGGGCGCTGCACTGCAATGCCTCCTTCCCTCATGCAGGCCACTCCTTTGCCCATTTCTCCATTGCAATGCAGTACAGTGCTGCAGAGCTTGCCTCACCCACCACCACCCAGATGCCCTCGCTTCCCCCAGTATTGCTTTGGCTACCTGATTTCCAGGACTGTCGCATTTCTCTGTCACATTTCTCACCATTGTGTGCAGGGAAACAAGTTTGTGGGACTAAAAAAAAAGTTCAATCAATTCCAAATTTGTGAGATCTTTTTTTGTTTCATGAGAAGTTGGAATAGAGCGATTGAGCTTTTTTTTTATCCCACAAACTTGTTTCCCTGCACACAACAGCACAAAATGTGACAGAGAAATGCAACAGACCTGAAAATCAGGTAGCCAAAGAAATGCTTGGAGGAAGTGAGGGCATCTGGGTGCCAGGCACTGAAATAGGCCCATCTCTCTCCAGCAGCTGTCCAGGTCCACCGGAGGGAAGGTCTGGCATTCTACCGGCACTTAAATGCGGCGACATTCTAGCTCTGGCTGGGAAGCGGCAGCCAGCATGGGCACTGCAGGCAGGATGCCCGTTCACTTCAGCACCTTCCCTGACCCTCTGGCAATCCACTGGCACTTTGGCCCTGGGCTGCCACCTGAGACAGTTTTCGCCTGAGTGACATGATCAAAGGTTTCTGTCGCTCCTCTCTTGGGCTTTTGGGGATGGGTTTTTTCCCACCTGGAAAGAAGTTGAATGAAAACCAGTTGTGTTCTGGAAAATATTTGTTTAGATTTAAACATTAAACAGTGAACATCTAACTGGTTCGCCAAACTCAGCAAAAAAATAGCTACTGGTTCTACTGAACCAGTGTGAAGCAGCTGAATCCCACCACTGGTTATAATCCATCATAATGTCAAGAGTAATATTCCAAAAGCAAACAAATCTGCTCTGTGTTCTTTTAAAATATTAGGTTGGTAAATTATTAATAATTTATAAGATAAAAAAATATGAGGGAACTTCCGGTTGGCACCGCAGAGATACAGATGGGGAAATAGCAGGCTCTTTGGAGCCCCATGAAAACCTCATCTGCCAAGCCCCCACCAGCAGGTCTTCGGACCTCCCCTGTCCCGTAGGGCCCCCTTGGTTGGCCAAGAGGAATGGGCAGGTTCCTTGGGGCCGGAGGCTTGCCCTCTGCACTGGCGGTGGCAAAGTGGCAGCCATGGCAGCTGCCCGGAAACCGCGGCAACCGGGACACAAGAATGCTCAGGAGGATGGCTTCCGGGTGGCGTCTTCGTCATCGCCGGACGGCTTCTTCTATAGCCGCCGGCTTCGCTGCGTGTTAGAGCCGTCCTGCTATCGGCAGGCGGCTTGAAAATCCTCTTTTCGACGTGGAAGAGAGGACAGAGCCAGTGGGGAACAGGTAGAGCCCCCAGAAGCACCGCCAGGGTCTCCCTTTTGCCCTGGAAGGCGCTCTGTGT
This sequence comes from Masticophis lateralis, assembly GCA_030761175.1. Taxonomy (NCBI): domain Eukaryota; kingdom Metazoa; phylum Chordata; class Lepidosauria; order Squamata; family Colubridae; genus Masticophis; species Masticophis lateralis. Next base: position 72,044,859 of record JAUDYJ010000004.1, on the reverse strand, counting down.
GAAGGCTCCCTTTCTACCCCACCGAAGCTCCACAGGGCGAGGGACCTCTGTCAAGTGGCAGAGCGAGACGACGTGAGCAACTCCACCTTTTGTATGGAGATCTTCTTTTAACTGAATACTTTGGTGAGATCTGGACTTATTTTTAAGATTTTCTAAGCATTTTAAGGATAAAAGGAAAAAAGTTTGCAGTTTAAATCTCTGAGTGAAAGTGCATAGAAAATGGCGACTGGCTAAAATGAAGGAAGTGAAAGTGGAAAGTGAAAGTGCTAATTAGAGTGATCTAGCCTGCCTGGTACTAACTGAATGAATACACTTTCAAGACTTTAAAGCAAAAATATAATTTATCTGACCCCCCTTTCTGCAAAACTGGGGAGAAAAACTGGAATTTCAGGAAAGGGAGGAAGATTTTCTTTTCTTCAGAAACTAAGACTGTGTCCAGGCATGGCCTCAAAGAAATCTGGTGGGGATTCCCCTACTTACCAGACAAAGGAAAACCCAGCTAAGCCATTAACACAGGCTCAGAGTCAAACTCAAGAAAGTGGGAATGAGGATTTGAAAGCTTTTATGGCTAATTTAACAGCAACCCTTGCTAGTCAAATTAAAGACTTGAATGAAAAGATAGAGAATAATCAAATTGAAATGAAGCATTTGGTCAAGGAAAAAAGTGAGAAGTTAAATCAGGATGTAACTAAAGTAGTAACTGCTTTTACAGATGCGTTGGTGGTGGTGGAGAAAAAAGTGGATGATTTAAATTTAGAAGTGGAAACTAATAAGAAGGATGCAGAAGAAAAATTTTTTAAAGTGGATGTGAGGAATCAGAGGTTAGAAGATGAAATTACCATGATACAGTTTCGTTCTATGGAGTTCGCTTTAAGACTGAGAGGACTGAGAGAGAACAATAGAGAGGACTTGAGGGCAGTCTGTGTGGATGTACTGGCCAAAATCTCAAAGTTGGAACCAGAGTTAATTGCTAAAAGAATTGACAAGATCTATAGGGTTAACTCTTGTGTGGCAAGACAAAGGAATTTGCCTAGAGTTGTTGTGATTTATTTTACTGATAGAATGCTGAGAAATGATATTTTGCAAAATTCCTTCCATACTACTGTTCAAGCTAAAGGGAATCAAATTGGTGTTTTTAAAGAGCTACCACCCAAAATGTTAAGAGATCGGAGAGACTATGGTTTTCTGGTAAATGAATTGAAAAGGCGTCAGATTCCGTTTAGATGGGATGCTCCAGCTGGAATTATTTTGAGATATCAGGATGTAAAATACCATCTAAACTCGCTGGAAAAACCAGAACATTTTTACCAGAACATTCTTAAAAGATCTCCAACACCACCATGTTCATCCACATTGTTATCGACTGAAGGAGTTTCTAAAGATAAGGATTTTGAAGAAGGGATTCAAGAACTACAAAGGGAACAAGAACGACAGGCACTTCGAGCAACGGCAAGGGAAGTAATTTTAGGAGCAGTAGGTGGTTTTACAGAGGATTTTTTTGCAGACCTCCCAGAGCCCAGAATAAAGCATTCTAGAGCAACAAGAGAGGTGGATCCGGACCTTGAACTGTTGGCGCAAGAACCAAAAGATCAACGTATAACTCGTGCAGCAGAGAAGCAAAGACTTGAGAAGCAAAAACAGCAGAGGTCCATGATGCCACAAGAAGTGAAGGGGGCAAATGGAACAACACAGAAATCTGAAGCAGTGGGAGGAGCAAGACCAAAGACCTCTGCCGTTGAACAGAGTCTTAGGCAATTGCTCGGTACGCTTCAAAAACCTTCAGATGACAGTTAGATTTTTATCGTGGAATGTGAATGGTTTGAACTCTCCACAGAAAAGAAGGAAAATATTTCACTACTTGAAGCAGTATAAAAATGATGTTGTTTGTTTGCAAGAAACTCACATTAGAATCCAGGATCAAAAGTACTTGATAAATTCAAAATTTGGAGCACATTTTATGTCTTCTAGTTCTGTCAAAAGGAATGGATTAGTGTTGTATATCTCTAAAAGAATACCAGCCAAACTTGTAGAATCGGATGTTGAAGGAAGATATATTGCAGTTGAAATAAATATACAGAATGTTCTGTTGCTTTTGATTGGAATTTATGCCCCAAACCAACAGCAAGAAACTTTTTATAAATTATTACATACTAAAATATCGCAATGGAATTATAAGTCTTTTTTGATTATGGGACACTGGAATGGAGTGATTGACACAATTCTTGATAAAAAGACATTGGCTAAGAGGGGGAATAAACTACCACAGACGTTCTTTGCATTGAAAGAAGAACTAGAATTGAAGGATGTATGGAGAATTCACCATCCAAAGGAATTGGACTTTACATTTTTTTCTGATGGACATAAATCCTTTTCTAGGATTGATTTTATGCTGGTTTCTTCTGATTTACTTACTAAAATGACTAAGACTAAGATTTTTCCAAGAACTTTGACTGATCATAGTTCGGTATGGATGGAAATGGATTTTGGTAAGAGGGAGAGAAGATCTTGGAGAATGAATGAGAATTTATTTAGATATGAGAAGAATATAGCCGACCTTAAAAAACAAGTAAAGGATTTTTTTCAATTGAATTCGAACAAGGGTACACCTATTGAAGTTGTTTGGGATGCAAGTAAGGCCTATATGAGAGGTGTACTGATTTATATGAACTCTAAGTATAGGTCAATACGACAAAAGACAAGATTAGATCTGGAGTCAGAAATAAAGGAGAAAGAACAACTGCATATTAAGAACCCGACTGATGAGAAATTGCAGGAAACTATAAAACTTTTGAAAGATCAATTCCAGATGCTCATGGCTGACCAGACGGCAACTAACTTACAATTTGCTAAGCATAATACTTTTTGCAATGCTAATAAACCTGGTAGATGGTTGGCATATACCCTAAGAAAGCAACGAAGTTCTCGTATAATAGATACTATTGAATATAAAGGTAAACAAGTTTTTCAACAGACTTTAATACATCAAGCTTTTTTAGATTATTATTCTAATTTATATCATACAGATAATATTCAAAAGGATCTTATTGATGAATATCTTGGAAAGACGAGAGTTACAAAAATTACACGTGAACAAAAGGAGAGAATGAATCAATTAATAACGTCTGAAGAGATTTTATTTGCAATAAAACAACTGAAAACAGCTAAAGCTCCTGGGACGGACGGTTTGACAGCAGTATATTACAAAACTTTACAATCAGAACTGGTTGAATATCTTAAGGACTTATTTTGTAGTATACAGCAGGGGGGCAAAATACCCCCCTCTTGGAAGACGGCCTTTATCTCACTGATACCAAAGGAAGATGGTTCTTCAAAACCAGAAAATTTTAGACCAATATCTCTCCTGAATACGGATTATAAAATTTTTGCAAAAGTATTAGCCAACAGACTGATGCCAGTTATCCAAGAGGTGATTCACAATGATCAAGCAGGTTTTATAGAGGGTAGACATATGAAGGATAATGTGCGGCAACTTATAGACTTACTGGAATATCTTGAGAAAAATAAACAGATCTCTGCGGTGCTGGTGTTTTTGGATGCAAAAAAGGCCTTTGATCGAGTCAATTGGGATTTTTTAAAAAAGACTTTGTTTAAAATGGACTTTGGGGAGCAGTTTATACAAGCAATTTCAGCAATTTATCAAGAAGAGACACCACAAATGGTTATTAATGGAAGCTTAACTACTAATTTTCATATACAGAAGGGTACCAGACAAGGTTGTCCATTATCCCCTTTGTTGTTTATTCTAACTTTAGAAATTTTGATGAATTCTCTACGGGACTCGAACAATCTGAATGGAATAGTTATAAGGCAAAAGGATTACAGAACAAAGGCATTTGCAGATGATCTGGTTGTTACCCTAACACGACCTTTGGAATCAATCATCCAGATGAAAAACACTATAGAGGAATATGGTTTGGTCTCAGGTTTTAGACTAAACCAGAAAAAGACTAAGATGATAGTTAAAAACATGTTGGAACCACAAAAGAGTGAACTAGAAAGGTTGGCAGGCTTTGAAATAGCTACAAAGGTGAAATATCTAGGAGTTCAGGTTGCAGCGTCTAATATAAAACTTTTTCAAAATATGAGGTTTTGTGGCATAAGATTCAAAAGGACCTTGAAACTTGGAAGAAACTGCAACTATCGTTACTTGGAGAATAGCAGCAGTTAAGATGAACGTTCTACCTAGATTTCTGTTTTTGTTTCAAATGATTCCAATGCTCAGAAGTGATAAAATATTGGTTGAATGGCAATCAGGTTTAAACAAATTAATTTGGAATGAGAAAAAACCAAGAGTTAAATTTAAAATTATGCAGGATGTTCGTGAAAGAGGTGACCTTAAAGTTCCAAATCTACATTTATACTACAAAGCTGCAGTGTTGACACAAGTGGGTGATTGGTTTGGATCTACGAAAACTGAAATTTTGAATATAGAAGGCCACGACTTGGACTTTGGTTGGCATGCATACCTATTTTATGAAGACAAGCTGGATAATGTATTTAAAAGTCATATATTGAGACAGGCGTTGATGAGAGTTTGGAAGAAGCACCAGTTTAAATTGGATTACAAAATACCTTTGTGGTTGGATCTTGGGCAGATTATGCCGAATATAAAGTCACTTGGGGGGATTTTATACAAAGAGATGCTTTTTAATGATGGGGGCAGATGGAAATTGAAATCTTTGAAAACTCTGTTGGAAGAAGGGAGGAACTTAACTTGGTTGCAGTATTCTCAACTTCAATCGAGATGGAGAGAAGATCAGAAAATTGGACTAATGCTACATGAAGAAGACTTGGAGATTCAGATAAAACGGAAAGGGCCAATGCATATTAAGAGGGTGTACAATTTATTGCTAGAAAGAGATTCAGAGAGTGAATTAGTTAAAGATTGTATGATAAAGTGGGCACAAAACTGTGCAGAACCAGTGATGTTGGAAACATGGGAAAAGATTTGGGTCCAGAATGTTAAATTTACACAAGCACAGAATCTGAGGGAAAATTTTTATAAGATGTTTTATAGGTGGCATTTAGATCCCAAGAAATTATCATGTATGTATCCAAATGTTCAACCTAAATGTTGGAGGTGTGACTGTTTGGATGCTACATACTTTCATATTTGGTGGACTTGTAGAAAAGTCAAAGCATTTTGGATTAAACTATGGTGGGTTATGCAGAATGTTTTGAAAAAGAAGCTTCAATTTTCTCCGCCATTGTTTTTGTTGGGTATAGTTAAGGACTGTTCACCAAGTGATACGAGATTGATTTTGTATATGGTTAAGGCAGCTAAGATATTGATTGCTCAATATTGGAAAAAAGATAGTGTACCTACTATAGGAGAATGGACATCAAAGATGGCTAATTTTGTGGAAATGGCAAAGATTTCTGCATACCTAAAAGATAGGACCCACGAAGTTTTTGTTAGGGACTGGAAGAAGTGGGTTGATTATGTGCAGAACAAATATCAAACTAAGAACTTTCAATTAGTTTTTGATTCATGATTATTAAAGGTTTGAAATTATTAGTATGGTATAGTGTATGTGCTACAGATTATATATAGAGAATTATCTTAAAAATTATTTTTATTATAATTATTTTAATCAAATTAAAATTATATTGTTATCTAGAAAATTTATAATGTTATATATATTTACTATATTATTATTTAGATAAACATGAAGTCAAAATAAATTTATATATATTGGTTATACTGCTGTCTAGGAGAAAAAGAAGGGAATCTTTAAGAACATTTGTTAAGTTTCTTATAAATGATTTATGGTTGAGTGAGGTTTAACCGTGCATATATGATTTAGTCTGATATTTACTTGAGTTTAATTGTATTTTATTCATTTTTAGTAAATATTTTAGAGTAATTCTACTTTACTTATTGTTAAAATTTATGATATTTTATCTCGATCTCATCTATATTTAATGCTTAATAATGATTGATGTATGAAATTGATGTTTTGTTAGTAACGGAAGCCAGGGGGGGTGGGGAGGGGTGGGGGGGGAAGGGAGGGGGTGGGGGGAGTGGGGGAGGGAAATGGGGATAAAAATTGTATTGTAAAACTTTTTCAATTAAAAAAAAAAGAATGCTCAGGAGGAGAGGAGGAGAAGTGGAGAACAGATCAGGAGTTTGTTTGCCGGGTGAGTGACCATCAGCCCAGGCAGGAACTGCCCATGGTCTCTGGATTAAGATGAGTCTTTGCCCCAGCCTTAATAGCGTCTGTGAATTATTGGGGCATAAAGGGCAAAAAACCTGTTGGAGGACAACATGAAATAAGGATCTTATGGAAATGGCTGCACTACAGTGTTGGATATTTTTTTTTCTTTGTATGGAAAAATGAGATTGGACTATGTTAGAGAGAGAGGAAGGAGAAGAGGAAATATCTATGCCTTTAAAAGTAAAGGAAAAAAAGAAGACAAATGGAGGCAGAGAAAATGGCTGCTAATTGGCAAGGGAAAGTGAATTTCAGACTGACTGCTTGTTACTGATTTACAGACTGCCTACTTGTTACATAAAGGGAGAAACTTTGTTAATTGTTTCTTTAAACTTGACCAATTTGGGAGGGGGGGAGGAAGAGAAAGACTCAGATTAAGAGAGCCTGATTCTGGATAGACAAATTTGTTCATTGGAGGATTTATTGAAGATCAGAAGAAAGAAATTAAATGGAACAATGGAAACTGAACTAACAGATGTGGCAATAAGAGAAGGGTGTGGCAGCACAAGAAGGACATGATGATACCATATATGGAATAGCCTAGAACTAATTCTATAAAAAAAAAGTTGGAACGACTTCCGGTTGGCGCTGCCATCATCGCAGACTGCCAGCCCCACCGCCCGTAAAAAAGCCGCCCACATAGTTGAGGGGCAGCTTGAAATACTCTCATTTGTGAAATAAATGAGAGCAGAGCTGGTGAGTGCAGGTAGAGCCCCTGCGCAACCCCTGGACTAGTTCTGGGGAGGAAGCAGGAGAGGCTCCCTAAATAGCTTGCCAAGGCTCCGGACTCTGGGACAACTCTGCATATTGCAGAGCTAGATGACGCAACCAACTCAAGCAGCAAAGTTTAAGCAAGTTTTTAAAAAGAAACAGGGTGAAATCTGGACTGCAAACTAAAAACTGCAAGTATTTGTACTAGCCCTGTTATTATATTTAAGAATGGAGAAAGAGCAAAAGTGAGTTTAAAATGGCGTCTGGCTTCAGCGGAGAGAAGAAAGCTGAAAACGAAAGTGATTATGCCTGTGCATTCTAACGTGTTACAAAGCAATTAAAGTAACAGTACTTGTCAGAAGAAAAGGAAAAAGTTTTTTAAAGAGACTTTCATCTGTTCCTTCTCCCTTAGAGACTTGATTAAAACTGGGGAAGTTTTTGAAAAGATTTTGTGGTGGTGGAAAGGGGGGGAAGACTTCCTTTCTAGAAAGAATAAGATTGCATAGCAGTATGGCTTCAAAACAGACAAAGTCAGCTCCTAAAGGTGCAGGTGGGGGTTCTCCTACTCACCAACAAAAAGTGCAGTCATCAAGCTTGCAGACTCAGAGCCAAGAACAGGAGACTGGATTTAAAGATCTGAAGGAATTTATTGCTGTGGCTCTGAAGAATCAAACTGAAACTATGGACCAAAAATTTGAAAAGTCTCAACAGGAGATTAAAGAGGTGGTTCAAGAAAACTATGACAAAATGAAACAAGATATACTGACAGTAGTGACTGGCTTGTCAAAAGTGGTTGTTCAGATTGACAAAAAAGTGGGAGAACTCAGCTCAGAACTGGAATCTAAAATGAGGGAAACTGATAACAAAATTACTAATGTGGATAACAAAACTCAAAGAATTGAAAATGAACTGACCATGATGCAATTTAGATTTATGGAGTTTGCTGTAAGACTGAGAGGAATAAAAGAAAATAACAGACAGGATCTGAGAACAGTTTGTGCTGAGGTCCTGGCTATGATGTTAAAGATTAACCCTGAAGATGTTCTAAGTAAGATTGATAAGGCTTACAGAGTGAATTCTCGAGTGGCAAAGCAAAGACAATTGCCTAGAGATGTGGTGATCTATTTTACAGATAGAAGAATAAGAAATGATATCTTGCAAAAGTCTTTTGTTTCTACTGTCCAAGTGGATGGAAAGGAGATTGGGATCTACAAAGAGCTGCCACCGAAGATGTTAAGAGATAGAAAGGATTTTGGATTCCTGGTGAATGAGTTGAAGAAACATCAAATTCAATTTAGATGGGATGCTCCAGTTGGCATAATATTGAGGTATCAAGGAGAGAGATATCAATTAAATACTGTTTCAAAAGCTGAAGAATTTTATTTCAATATTCTAAAAACTGGTACAGCATCTCCACGCACATCCTCATTGTTATGTGTAGAGGAGGGTGATAAAGAGAAGGAATTTGAACAAGAGTCTGAAGAGCAGTGGAAGCAAACATATGCAGAGGTGGTGGAAATTCAAGGAGCAACAGGAGCAGGGTTTCTGGATGAACCATTGATAGATTTCCCTCTGGAAGCTACAAGTGGATCACCTAAGAATACAAGACAGGTAGCATTGGACCTCGAGCTGAAATTGCACGAACCAAAAGATCAACGTATAACCAGAGCAGCTTTTAAGCAACTTCAAGAGAAACAACAGCAGCAGAGGTCTTTGCCACTACAAGATAAGAACGGAGTCAACAGTAAATCACAGAAATCTGAAGCTATGGGAGGAGCCACTTTGGAACAGCAACTTCAGCAAATGCTCTTAACGCTTCAAGAGACCACAAATGATAATTAAACATTTATCCTGGAACGTGAATGGACTAAATTCACCACAGAAAAGAAGGAAAATATTTCACTATTTGAAACAATTTAATAATGATGTTATTTGCTTGCAAGAAACTCATATTAGATTACAAGACCAAAAATATTTGACAAATTCTAAATTAGGTGTACAATTTATAGCATCAGACTCAGAGAAAAAGAATGGTGTTGTGATTTATGTAAATAAAAGACTGTCAGCCAAAATTATAGAGGCAGATGATTGTGGAAGATATTTGGCAATTGAACTAAATACACAAAATGGTCCAACTTTGGTGATTGGAATTTATGCTCCCAACCAACAAGAAAACTTTTATAAATTATTATATTCCAAAATATTGCAATGGGACTATAAATCTATTTTGCTTATGGGAGATTGGAATGGAGTAATAGACATTAAAAAAGATAAGAACAGTCTGGCAAAGTCATCAATACGTGCCAAACTACCATAGATATTTTTTGATATGAAAGAAGATTTGGAACTGAAAGATATATGGAGAGAGCAAAACCCAAAAGAATTGGACTTTACTTTCTTCTCAGATAGACACCGATCCTTCTCTAGGATTGATTTTATCCTAGTTACAGCTGATCTACTTTCTAAAACAAAGAAAACAAAGATATTCCCAAGGACTATAACTGATCATAGTCGGGTATGGATAGAAATAGAAATGGGAAAGAATGAGAGATCGTGGAGAGTAAATGAAAATCTGTTTAGATACGAAAAGAATGTAAACGAACTTAAAAAACAAATGAAAGAATTTTTTGAAATGAATCTGAATAAGGGTACCCCTATTGAAATTGTTTGGGATGCGAGTAAGGCCTATATGCGGGGAGTACTAATTCATATGAATTAACACAAACTGAATCAGCAAAGAAAAAGATTAGAAATGGAAGGAGAGATAAAGAAAAAGGAACAATTACTTATAAAGAATCCAACAGATTAAAAACTACAAGAAATTATAAAATTTTTGAAAGAGCAATTTCAAATGCTTATAGCAGAACAAACAGCAACTAACCTACAATTTGCAAAACATAACACATTTTGTAATGCTAACAAACCAGGCAGGTGGTTGGCTTATACATTGAGGAAACAGCAGAGTTCTCAAGTTATTGGCAGAATCGAGTATGGAGGGAAGGAAGTTTTTCAATGAAGTCTAATTAAAGAAGCTTTTTTAGATTACTATACAAAACTATATGCCAAAGATGATATACAGAATGAATTTATAGATAAATACCTAGAAGAAGGGAGAGTTACGAAAATTGCTAAGGAGCAAAAGGAAAGAATGAATCAGCTAATAACAGTCGAGGAGATTATTATTGCAATTAAACAATTGAAAACAGCTAAAGCTCCAGGGACGGATGGTTTAACAGCAGTGTACTACAAAACTTTACAAGCAGAAATGACTAAACATCTTAAAGATTTATTTTTGTAGCATACAAAAAGGGGGTAAAATACCCCCTTCATGGAAAGCAGCCTTTGTGTCATTGATACCAAAAGAGGAAACAGGTTCTACAAAACCAGAAAATTTAGACCAATATCTCTCCTGAATACGGATTATAAAATTTTTGCAAAAGTATTAGCCAACAGGTTAATGCCAGTTATGCAAGAGGTGATTCATCATGATCAAGCAGGATTTATAGAAGGCAGATATATGAAGGATAATGTGAGGCAAATTATAGATTTATTGGAATATCTTGAGAAGAGTAAACAGATCCCTGCAGTGCTGGTGTTTTTGGATGCGGAGAAGGCCTTTGACCGAGTTAACTGGAACTTTCTTTTAAAGACATTATCAAAAATGGGCTTTGGGGACCAATTTGTACAAGTGGTTACAGCAATTTACCAAGATCAAACAGCACAGATTATTATTAATGGAAGTCTAACTACAAATTTTAGTATAGAAAAAGGAACAAGACAAGGTTGCCCATTATCCCCATTGTTGTTTATTTTAACTTTAGAAGTCTTGTTGAATAAAATACGAGACTTGAGTATCTTGAATGGAATAGTTATAAGGCAAGAGGACTACAGAACAAGGGCATTTGCAGATGATCTGGTTGTTACCCTATGGAATCGGTAATCCAGATGAAAAACATTATAGAAGAATATGGTATAGTATCAGGATTTAGATTGAATCAGAAAAAAACCAAGATGATAGTTAAAAATATGTCAGAAGTTCAAAAGAAGGAACTCGAAAAGAAGGCAGGCTTTGAAATAGTAGCAAAGGTAAAATATCTAGGAGTTCAAGTTGCAGTTTCAAATACAAAACTTTTCAAAAACAATTATGAGGTGTTATGGCAAAAGGTACAAAAAGATATGGAAACCTGGAAAAAACTGCAACTATCTCTACTTGGAAGAATAGCAGCAGTTAAGATGAACGTCCTACCTAGATTTTTATTTTTGTTTCAAATGATTCCGGTGCTTAAAAATGATAAACATCTGATTGAATGGCAAAAAGGAGTGAATAAATTTGTTTGGAATGAGAAAAAGCCAAGAGTTAAATTGAAAATTATGCAAGATGTTCGTGAAAGGGGTGGCCTTAAAGTTCCAAACCTACAATTGTATTGTGAAGCAGCAGCGTTGACACAAGCGAGTGACTGGTTTGGAATGACAAAGACTGGAATATTGAACATAGAAGGCCATGACTTAGAATATGGCTGGCATGCATATCTATTTTATGAAAGTAAAGTTGATAAAGTATTTAAGAGCCATATACTTAGAAATTCTTTGATGAGAGTATGGAAGAAGCACCAGCTTAAATTGGATTACAAAATACCGTTGTGGTTGGATCTCAGTCATATTACAAGGAATATAAATATAAAATCACTTGGGGGGATTTTATATAAAGAGGTACTTTTCAATGACGGGGGTAGAATACAATTAAAGACATTAAATACTCTGTTGAAAGACTGGATATTTTTAACTTGGTTACAGTATAATCAACTTCAATTGAGATGGAGGGAAGATCAAAAAACTGGTTTAATGTTGCATGAAGAAGATTTGGTAAGACAGATAAAAGATAAAGGCCAAATGCATATTAAGAGGATTTATAATGTTTTGTTAGAAAGAGATTCTGAAAATGAGTTGGTTAAAGACTGCATGATAAAGTGGGCACAGAGTTTTGCAGAACCAGTTATGATGGAAACATGGGAAAAAATATGGGTTCAGAATGTTAAATTTACACAGTCACAGAACTTGAGGGAAAATTTTTATAAAATGTTTTATAGGTGGCATCTAGATCCCAAGAAGTTATCGTGCATGTATCCTAATCTCCAGGCAAAATGTTGGAGATGTGAATGCTTAGATGCTACATATTATCATATATGGTGGACATGCAAGAAAGTGAAGGCTTTTTGGATTAAAATATGGTGGGTTATGAAAAATGTTTTGAAGAAAAAACTGCAAATTTCTCCTCAATTGTTTTTACTGGGCATAGTTAGGATTCCTCAATGACTGAAATAAAAATATTATATATGGTCACAGCAGCTAGATTATTGATTGGTCAATATTGGAAAAAAGACTTTATGCCTACTATAGAAGAATGGACTTTGAAGGTGGCCATCTTTGCAGAAATGGTGGAGATATCAGCATACTTAAAAGACCGGACTCAAGAAACTTATATGTGGGAATGGAAGAAATGGATAGATTACGTGCAGAACAAATATCAAACAAGGAAGTGTCAGGTAGCTTTCAGTTGAATGTTATGTAGAAATTTATAGTGTAGACAGGGGTTAGAGTTGTAGGACGGTACTATATGATACGGTATGATTTGGATTTCACCTTGGGAAGTCGTGGGGGGGAGCGGAGGGTTGGGGGAGGGGAAGGGGGGGAAATTTGTGTTTCTAAAACTTTTTCAATTAAAAAAAAGTTGGAACTTTGATGGTATTAAAATGGGGCAGAAACGTATTTGGACAGACTGGAGAAAGGAATATTGGAACATACTATGTAACAAGACAACAAGTTATTATATTTTGATTTAAATAGATGTAATAGTTTTTGGGTGAATGAACAGAGTTAGGAGACATTCCTTTTTTTTCTTATACCATCTCTCTTAATCTTCCTTTTCTATCTTTTTAGTTGCTTTTGTTTTTCCTCTTTAAATTTGTTTTTAATCTACTTGATTTTTTTTCTTTGTTTTGAGATATTTCTATCCTCTTCCCTTTTCTTATTTTTTACTATTATTATTGCTGTATTATGATTATTGTCACTATTTTAAGGTAATTACATTATTATTGTCACTATTTCCCATTTTTATAATTATTATTATTTTTATACAAACATAAATAACTTGATTAAGAAATGTTTGAAGGAAGAAGCATGAGTTTTGGATGTTCTAATGCCTTTTTGAATTTTAAATCTTTAACAAGTAGTATTTATAGATTTAATAATCTGGAAGAAAATGTTTTTTCCCTTTACGGTGTTGGATGTTAAAAGAAGTATTCATAGATTTAATAAACATAGAAAAATGAATTTAAAATGGTTTAAATGATGTTTATATTGAAATATGAAATAAGCAAGTAACAGGAGAAAATTTAAAAGAAAATAAGAGATAAGATACTTGTTGAAATGTATTTTTTTTCTTTTAAAAAAAATTAGCAAAAGATATGGAGGAGAATAGATTGAAAATACCATTGGTGATACACTTTGAAGTAATTTGAAGTTAAATAATTGAATAAGAGATCTTGAGTGGAGGAAAATATAAAGCAAGATTCTGGTGATCAGTGAAAGAAAAGCTGAGACCCAGTTTTACAAATAGGGTAGGAGTAGAGGAAAGCATCATACTGGAGAACAGTTAATCCAAACTGGGAACCAGTTAAAAATAAAAATAGGAGTTAGGAGTGGAGGAAATATGCACTGGAAAGCAGTTAAAGCAAAGCTGTGAACCGGCCAAAATACAATTAGGAGTGGAGGAAAGCATACCCTGGCTAACAGTTAAAACAAAACTGTAAACTAGCAAAAAATAAAAAGGTAGGCGTGGAGGAGACTATACCTGGGGATCAATTGAAATAAAGTTGTGTCACAGGTAAATGCTCTCCCTGGGCACTCCCCACATTGTATGCTGGCAAGTCAGGGGTTAATCACCTTGGGCAAACCTAATCCCCCTTATCTCCCCCTCCCATTACCTGTAGCTCTGCCTCCAGGGTATTTAAGGTCTCCTCCTGTTGATACCACCATTGTTCCTGATGATACCTGTAATGAAACAGACATGAAACAATAAAGAACTGTTTGATGACCTTACCAATGTGTCTTTGTATGTTATTGGGCCCCAACTCGATCCAAGTTAACAAAATGGTAGCAGTCGATGGTTGGGCAACCCAATAACCAGAAGACATGCCAAAAAAACCGCAAACGAGATCAGAGACCAAAAAGCGGGAAAAACAACAAATCCCAATCGAAGACATGGCAACACCAATAACTTCAGAAGACGAAAAAGAAAACAGCCCCGGAGACTATTCATCGGATGATGAACAGGGGCAAAGAGACCTGAGTGAAGAAGAATCCCAGCAAAAGGACATCAGCAGGCTCAGACGAGAAATGATGAGCTTACTAGAAACCCCCGCAACAGACGAAGACCTGCTAGCCGGCATCAGCAATCTCATCCAAAGCCGGGACGAGGCCAGAAAGACCCAAGGACGAAAAGCGAGACAGCCGGACACAAGCCCGGTAAGAAAAACCCCCCTGAACAGTTACAGTTTAAAAGCTGAGGGGGGAATTCCCGTGCAAAATCTGGACTGGCGGCCATCTTTGAACATGTGGTGAAAAAAGATGGCCGACCTCCAAAAAATCAAATCTAAATATGCAAATCTGCCAGCCAATGAGATGCCGGAACCCCAAAAACTACAAAATAATAGTGATTCCTCGGAAGAAAGTGAGGAATCACCCCCTGAGGACATCCCTAGTGATCGGCAGGTGGAAGAAGCGATAAAAACGCTCACCGCTGCTTTCGGGCCAAAAATGAAAATAATAAAACGCAAAAAACCAAAAAACCCAAAAAAACGCAAAAAACCAAAAAACGCAAAACCAAAAAACGCAAAAAAACCCAAAGGGGAGAAGAGAAGACCACCCAACTACTTACCGAGGGACACGGATGCTGCTGAGGACCCACCGACGCCACAGCGCCCCCCGGTTGCGATACGCCACCCCACTCCCAAGCCACACCTGCCGGAAAGAATACAATGGAGGGAATACTCACCGCTGCCGCCGCAGAGAGAAACCAGGAGTCGTCCAGTGGAGAAAGCAGCCTTCCCAGACCGCTGCTGGACATCTGGAGCCGGAGCAGAGGCCTACCCATCCTGGAGAGACAGCCTCGCCGGAGCAGAGACGGAAGGAACCTTCCCCGACGAAGTCCCAGCCAAAATGAACTCCGCACATGCGCAGAAGCTCCTGTGGATCAAGAAAGAAAAAAAAATGCAAGGAGGGACTTTTAAACTACCTACCAGTGTTCCTGAGCCCTTTCTGCTGTTTCCAACATGTCAAGCACCATGGACAGCAACAGCCACCTGTGAGTAACACACAAAATAACACAGGAAACTTACCAAATGGGTTCCCTATATTAAAAATGGAAGGTTCAAATTTAATGGAGTGGTATCAGCAGCTCCAAGTCATCCTCTTAAAGGAAAATATGATGTTTTTCATCACTGACCCACCTGATAGGCCATGGACATTTGAACTGGACTGCATGCACCACAAAGCATTTTGCCTTCTGATTTCTAGCATATCACCCACCATTTATTACAGCATTGAGAATGACTTAACTGTATATGATGTTGTTCAAAAAATATTTGGATATTTTTACAGTGACAGTGTAGCCACCACCACAAAAATTTCTAAGGACTTCTACTCAGCTAGAATCAAACCTGGGGTGTCAATGGTGGAACACTTGATGGAGTTAAATGCAGCTAGGGCAGAATTACAACTAAGGGGAGAAATTGTATCAGAACAAACCATGAAAAGTATCATACTTAATTCTCTAGACGCTTCCTGGCAAATATTTCTCACATAACTGAACATACTCAGCCTAGGTCACATGACAGTAGACAGCCTCTCCAATCTCCTAATTGCAGAAGATAATCACAGAAAAAGCTATCAAGTGACTCCCCCGAGTGTTATAACTGCGGGTTAAGAGGTCATTACAAATGGGATCGTACCAAGGGCTACAGAGATAGGAACAAGCATGAACCACGCAACAAACACATAGATAGACGTCACCATGATAGCAGAATGAGGCAGAGAGACTCACCTAGGCCCTGGGAGAGGAAAGGGAACAGGGACAACTCAAAGGATAGCAGGGACGGATCTCTATGCAGGGTAGGAGGACCCACATCAGAAGCCACGCAAGATAGTAAGGCAAACGAAAAGGGGTCCTGGTGGCTCATTGACTCAGGGGCCACCAATCACACCACATGTGAAAGGGAGCTTCTCTCTTCCTTCACAGAGGAAGATTACTTAATTAAAGTGGCAAACCAAAACGATGTAAGAGTAACCGGGAAAGGTAATATGATTCTCCCCAACATAGGAAAATTAGAGGGGGTACTACTGGTACCAGAAATACCCCACAACATACTTGCCTCCTTGAAACTCAGCAAGGAGGCAGGAATAGAAATTAGTATCAAGGAAGGGGGGATCACCATGACCAAAGGTAATACAACTATTGGAAAAATCACGATTAGAGGGGGACTACCTTATTTTCACGTAGATAGAACTAACACATATAACGAAGGATCAAACACAAAGGAAGACACTAAGGGAAACAAGAAACAAGAGAAAGGGGACATCTAATCCCACAAAGAAGGCACACAAAACACAGGGAAAGTTAATCTAGGGAAGCCACTCCACGATGAGTGCGCACATCTGCTACACCGCAGGTTAGGGCATGCCAGCTTCCCTGTTGTTCAGAAAGTTACTGATTGTACAGAAGGTTCAAGAATAAAAAACTGTGAAACCTATTTGGACTGCTCCATATGTAAACGCTCTAAACTCAAAGTAGCCCCCAGACCCAGAAAAGCCACACGTACAACAGATCACACATTCGAGATGATACACATGGACCTCGTAGGCCCCCTGAGACCTTCCATAAAATATGGCAAGAGGTTCTTTTTGACTATAGTAGATGACTACAGCCGTTACGGCTTTGTATACACCCTAAGACACAAAAACGAGACTTATCAAAAATTTAAAGAATTCTATAAGCATGTAGAAACACAACATAACACAAAAATTAAAAAAATTATGACTGACAGGGGATCAGAATTCTTGTCTAATGACTTCTCGCATTGGTTGAAGTCAAAGGGTGTTCTGCATTTTAAATTTTCGCCTTTCTCACCTTTTCAAAATGGCGTCGTAGAACGCAAGAACTCCGCATTACAAACGATGATGAGATGCGTCCTCGAAGACGCTGGGCTAGGGCAACACTTCTGGGCCGAAGCACTGGTTTACTCTAGTTATACAATCAACAGACTCTGGTCCAGTGTGCTAAACATGACACCTTATGAAGTCATGTACAATAAAAAACCACAAATATCCCACCTCCACATCTTTGGGGTCACAGCAGATGTACATATACCAAGGCAGCTCCGCAGAAAGGGAGACAAAATATCAAAGCGACTCAGATTCATGGGCTACGAGACAGGCACGAAGGGATTCAGGTTTATAGACAGTAGTAATAGGTTCATTATCTCCAGATCCGCCACATTTCACAAGCAGGCTAATTGGTCAAAAATACACCTAAACGAATTACAACACCAGGTAGAAAACAGTCACCAGAAGCCAGACAATGTTGATCACCCAGACAATAGCCACACACAGAAATCACATCAACTCAAGCAGAAAGTAGACTCCCTCACCAACAAAGAAGCGAGGTACATGCATGACGCGGAGACCCTGCCAGGTAGACCAGTCAGAGCCAATAGAAACCAAAGGCCCAAAAAATTCAATGATTACATCACGCACCTGCAAATAGAGCCCATCACCCCTGAGACTTACAACGAAATAACAAAACTGCCACTGGAGGAAAGACAGAAATGGGAGGCCGCAATGGAAAAGGAAATGAACAGTCTTAAGGAGCTAAATGTATACACACCATCTAAGGCACCAGAGGGCAAGACTGTCATAGGAACAAAGTGGGTCTTTAAAGTAAAGACTTTAGAGGGGGGCCAGAACCTGTATAAGGCCAGACTCGTAGCACAGGGGTTCGCCCAAAAGTTCCCTGATGATTACACCGAGACATATTCACCAACTGTAAGGCCCGAGAGTGTCAAAAGTGCACTGGTCATCGCAGCCACTCTAGGCCTCGAAGTGCAACAATACGACATCCAAACAGCTTACTTGCACGCCAAACTAGATAAGGAGATTTATGTGAGAGCACCACCTAGTAAAAACACCACCAAGAGTGACACCTGGTTGTTAAATAAAAGTCTATACGGGCTAAAACAATCTGGAAAACAGTGGTATGATTGTTTAGTCAAAGTGTTAGAATCCCTGGGGTTCAAGGCTACCTTAGCTGATAACTGTCTTTTCACCAGAAAGAACAATGGGGGCATAGAATATGTTCTCATATATGTAGATGACATATTATTTATAAGCAAAAACAAGGAGGACTGTGATATTTTCGCAAGTAAACTGAGCAAACACTTCTCACTAAAATCTTTGGGAGGCATCAATAAATATCTTGGGGTACCTGTCACTAGGTCACCCAAGGGATTCCTTCTATGTCAAAAAGAAAAAATCAACGAACTTCTCATCAAATGTAATATGGCTGGAGCTAAACCATGTGAGACTCCAATGCAAGCCGATTTCCTAAAAAATGTATATAATGACTCACCCCAATTCCAAGAAAACACTCTGTATCGATCCACCATAGGCTCCTTATTGTATATTGCCAACTGGACACGACCAGACATTGCTCTACCTGTAAACCTACTATCAAGACACGTAGCTAACCCCACAGTATTCCATTGGGAAGCAATTAAGAGAATACTCAGATACCTAAAATACAGCATCAACACTTGTCACAGATTAGAACCCAGTACCAACAAAGAACCTCTACTTTCCTGCTACACTGATGCTGATTGGGCAGGTGATACCAGGAGCAGGAAAAGCACCTCAGGATACGTTTTCTTTTTAAATAACTGCCCCGTATACTGGTATACCGGTAAGCAGAACCTCCTGGCCACTTCCACCACTGAGGCAGAGTACATTTGCTTATCCAAGGCCATAACCAATCTCATATGGTTCGATGAACTGCTGACTAACATCTGGGCCGAACCTACGCGTCCCATTCAGATATTTGAGGACAACAAGGCAGCAATAGAAATATCCACCTCAGATGCTGTGGGCCATAGGTCAAGGCATATAGATATCAAACACAAACATGTAAGGCAATTTCACAAATCCGGGTTTGTTACCATTATGCACTGTGACACAGAACACCAAACAGCAGACATACTCACAAAACCTTTACCATTTAAGCAGCACTCATACCTCACCTCTAGACTCTGTGTTCTACCCGTAAACCCTCATTAGACCGAACCTGTCAATCCCAGGGATAAGCATTTAGAGGGGGATTTGTCACAGGTAAATGCTCTCCCTGGGCACTCCCCACATTGTATGCTGGCAAATCAGGGGTTAATCACCCTGGGCAAACCTAATCCCCCTTATCTCCCCCTCCCATTACCTGTAGCTCCGCCTCCAGGGTATTTAAGGTCTCCTCCTGTTGATACCACTATTGTTCCTGATGATACCTGTAATGAAACAGACATGAAACAATAAAGAACTGTTTGATGACCTTACCAATGTGTCTTCGTATGTTATTGGGCCCCAACTCGATCCAAGTTAACAAGTTGTGAACCAGTTAAAAATAGGGGCAGGAATGGAGGAAAGCATTGCTGGAAGGCAACCATCTGAGTTGTGAACCAGTTTTACGTTAGATTAGGAGGAGTAAAGGAGAAAGTTGGTGTGCAGTTAAAATTATACTGTGAACCAGCCAAAATAATTAAGTTAAGGAGTGGAGGAAGTATTGCTGGAAAGCAGCTGATTAAGATGTGAACCAGCTCAAAAATAAACCTAGGAGGAAGTGGAAAAGACATTATTGGAGAATAGTAATTGAACTGTGAACCAGTTAAATAAATGGAGAAAGGAATATTGGAAATTATAACTGGGAAATAGATATTTAAACCATGAATCAGTTAAACAGCTGGTCTAATAGAATTTGAGAATAAATTTGAAGTATTAAGGTAAAATATTTTGGAAGTAATAAAATATAGAAATTTTTTTTGATTTATTTCAAAATGATTTTAAGAGAGGAAAATATTTTTTGTCAAGAATTGGATAACTGTTGTCATTTAAGAGAGATAAAATATAGTTTTGAGGCAACGGATTTTAGGATTGAAGAATATATATGAAATATTAATTGTTAAAATGATAACGATTTAGAACGGTGTTTATTGTTTAGAATTTTGGGTGTTATACTAGAATGATAAATGTTTAGAATAAGAATGTATTATTATTATTATTATTATTATTAGTAGTAGTAGTAGTAGTAGTATTATTATTATTTCTTCTTAAATATTTTAAAATTTGGAACAAAATTGATTGAAGGAATGTGAATAATTGTACTTATTTTAAGCCTGACCAAACCCTTGCTCTAAAAAGATGTATTTTATGTTTTATGCTAAAAAAAAAATAAAAAATTTTGGGGAAAAAAAAGAATATGTAAATACCTATAACAATACACATGCCTGAAGTTGAATATAAATAAACAGTGAGGATTGCAATGTGCTGTGTGTTTCCACAATGGACTGTGAATATGTTAGACAATCTTGAGTGCAGAGAAATTACCAGCACTTGCGTTTCTGATAAGCATCCCTGAAGATTAGTTATTAGAGGATTAGAGAAAGCACCTGTATAATGAAGTCATTTTCCATAGTTGCAGTTAGTATTTCCAATTTTGTAGCATAGATATTATTGCTGATTTCTCACGATAGCAATAAATGGCATGAATTCTGGTAGCTTTGAATGCATTTCTTTGGTCATTCCCATTGAAGAGCCTATGAAAGAGTACATGCTTCACTTATTTGTGTATGTGTACATGTTCAGTTGTAGCACTGGCATTGTTTTGTGACAATGTGTAAAAAGGACAAAGGACACATTAGCATTGGTCTCATGCAATATTTTATTCAGTTCCCTTAGAAAAAGCTGGTCACAGTGGGCACTAATTAACAAAGTTGCTTTGCCACTTGTACTTAATAACCCATGATTTTGCAGTCTCCGAATTAAATTATTTATACTTTATTGATATCTGTCATTGAAAATGATTTGGAGATTTCTGCTTTATATAAGAGGGAAAGAGCATTGACTTATGCAACAGGATACTGGACTGCAAAAATTGAAATGACCACTAGATGGCAGCAAAATGAACAACATAAAATTCATTCCAAAAGAACTGGGTAGATTCTCTATCTTCAGTGAGTCCAGTTGCAATTATCATAATTATGATGATTCTGCATATGTTAGAAAGCAATTGTGGATCTTTGTGATCATATAGGATCAAGAGTTGAACCACTTTATTTCTGCCGGCGGTGCAGATTTTGAAACAGTAAACACATACTTTTTATTTAACACTGTGGTTCTGTGAAGCTTGAAGCCTGCTGGCAGAAATCACTGCCTCATTATACCTCCTCACTTTTGGATTTCAGGTTTTCAAGGGGAAAAGTGGCTCAGTTATTCAGTTATTCCTCATAAGAAGATGGACAGATTTGTAGCAATTGTAGATCATCTTCAAACAGCTTTTTAGGAATCAGGTGTGAAAGCAGCAAACTTGGTAGTTCTCTGCAACAATGTAATATTAGTAATTCATTCTTATTTTTTACACTTTGATCAAGCACAAAGCTGGTTTATTATTCAAAAGATAGGTAGTGCACAATAATCTGTTTTTTAGGAGCAAAAGTTTACATACTTAATTTATGCTGAAGGAAAACTGCCATTTTAACTCTATTTACCAGGTACTTTAGGGAATGTACAGAATGGCTTACTGTCAGGTCCCAGATATTTCTAAAGGGATGCTGGCATTTTGGTGGGAGGAAGGGGGGAGAAATGGAGTGATCTGAATATGAAGTTTCTATTTCTGTTTCTTGCATTACTGTGTTAATCTCTATATGAAGTTTCTGTTTCTGTTTCCCTGCAATAATATAGTATGGGAGGGGTTTGGTTAGCATTGCTTTAAATAGTTGGTTTTAAGTAAGAAGCTTCAGTTCTTGTCTAGATCTCTTGTTATCACAAATCTTTCAATAAAAGCTCCTTTTGGAACAACTGCAGTTTCAAGAGTCCTGCTTTCTTGGGAAGATTGGAGAGGCAAGACCTTACATCAGGCAAGAACTGCAAACTGGTCAACCTGGTGAGATATCAGGCCTACTGTGGTGACCATGCACAACATGTCTCCCCAGGGAGACCACAAAGAGACTGAAGACTGGGGGAGAAATCTCAATTGAGTCCCCAAAATCTCAATTAAGTCCCTCAATGCCTGGGTTGAGGAGAACATTGCCTCAAGCACTGCTGCCAAGCTGAGGTGGTCCATCGGTGTTGGAAAGATGGAAGGCTGGGGTGGCAGAACCAAAGATGTCACCCTCATCCATGGGAGCCAACAACCTCATTGGAAGCAGGAGATAGGAGACCTTCACAACAGATGCCTTGTCCAGATTACCGCAATACAAGAGTGTCAAGGCAGAAGTAATTAAGCCCATGATCCCAACCTCCCAATTAGTGGCTAAGGTCATCACACACTCTCAGGTGAAGAATGACTCCTCCACCTTAGACAATGCCACCACCACATATTTCAAAAAAGCCTTAGAAATGGATGAGTGGTTTAGTGTCAATAAACATACTTGCATAATAAAAGAGGGGTTAGCTTGGGTTGGAAATAAGCTGTGTGTCCCAGCTAGGGAAAGGCTGAGAACTATGCAAGTTTGTCACAACTCCAAATTAGCTAGTCACTTTGGTTTTGTAAAAACATTACATAATTACATTGAAATGACAATTCTGGTGGTCCTCATTAAAAAAGAACATAGAAAGTTATGTAGCAAGCTGCCCCGTTTGCTCTGCCGCTAAATGCAGGCAGGGGGAAAACCCCAGTCTACTGTAGCTGGTGGCTGACCCTTCAGCACCATGGAGAGAGATCTCCATGGATTTCATTGTTGAATTGCCCAAGGGTTCTGGAAACATAGTAATCTGGGTTGTCACAGATCTTTTCTCAAAATAGGTTCATTTCATCCCATGCCAAAAAAATCCTATGGCTAAAGACTTGGCTAAACTGTTTTTGGTACACATTTACTGCTTGCATGGAGCCCCATGATGTAAAATGTTGGGTCCTAAATATATTGGGCCTTTCCCCATAGTTCGTATTACCCACCCTGTTTTCCATTGTAGCTTATTGAAGCCTGAAGTCATTCTGATCTTCATCCAGCTACTACCCCTGTTCTGCCCCCTATTATGGTAGAGGGTAAACAACATTTTGAGATTCAGGAAATTCTTGACTCTAGGAAATTCCATGGGGCCACCTGGTAGCTTGGAAACACATCCCCTTCTCACACAATGAATGGGTTCACAAAGAACATGTGTATGCCCCTAAATTAGTATGTATATTTCATCAATTGTACCCTAACAAACCTCATTGATTTTATGTTTCCTTTGTCTCCCCTTCCCTCTTTTGTTTTCTTTCAGGTGGACTTCTCATTTTTCTAGGGTGGCGGCATGTCAGTTCCCAATATTTCTACAGAGGCTCTGGCATTTTGGTGGGAGGAAGGTGGGAGGAATGGAGTGATCTGTATATGAAGTTTCTGTTTCCTGCATTACTGTGCTAATCTCTATATGAAGTTTCTGTTTCCCTGCAATGATGTAGGACAGAACCTGGAAAAGTAAAAGAATTGTTGATAATTGATGATAGATACAGTGAGTTTAGACTTCACATTGCTTCAAGGCTGACACAGCCTGGAGCTGAGGGGCAGGGGGGTGGTATAGAGATTGCTTGGGTGCTGTAGCCAAAATAAAATTCTTTCCCCTGGGAACCAAGGGCATTTCTGCAGGTGTTCAGAAGGTGGAGACTGAGGTCATCTAGCAACTGGACTATATGCTGATTGGATCATGTGATTGGTGACTTTGGAGGGAAGAGACAAGCTTTTATTTTAATTGGGTGCAAAACCAGCAGGAACTTAGTGCTGATTTTCCACCAAGCTTGTGTCAATATGATATGTCCCAATAAACTGTTCTTTGAGGAATATGCCTGCTTTGGAGTTATTATTACTGGGGATGTATTACTTGAAACCTTGACACAGGATTCTGCTGTCTTGGCATTTATTGATAGAGTAGGTACATCTTTGTGCAAACAGAAAAAAGAGTTGAAATGCATCACAAGTCAAATGCTATAAACAGCTATAGTTTCCCAAATGTCAAATCCCCTATTGTATATTAGATGAGATAGAACTATGTCCAATGTAATGATGGAATAGGAAATTGATATATTAATTCTCTCTTACTTAACTCAGATGTTTTATTGCAGCAGATATCTATCTGAAAGACCTCCTCTCTGCATACTATGTTTCCCCGAAAATAAGACCCAACCAGAAAATAAGTCCTAGCATGATTTTTCACGACGCTTATATTAATAAGCCATACCCAAAAAATAAGCCCCAGTTAAGATGTCAGCCTTCGATGGGGCATGGCCAGCACAGCAACTGCAGCCCACCGGCCCCTTGGCTGGCAGGGATTGCACAGCCCACATAGGGCAGGTGAGTACAAGCACTGTGATTGCCAGCCCGGCCCTCCAAGCAGCAGGTGGAGGCAGAGGCATGGAGGTGTTACTGGTGTTATGTCTACCTTATATGCAGCTCTATCATTCCTCCCTATTGTAGTTGTTTCCTGTATCACATTGCCACTCTAGGATTCATCTCTATTGTTCCTGTGATATATTTCCTGTTCCTGTTGTATTACTCACTCTCTAATAAGATGGCTTCTGTACAGTGATGGCTTGTAGTGTGTTTACTTACTCAACATGAAAGAGGGGGATGAGGCATAAGATCTGGCCTGCCAGATATGCTGCACAGCCGCCTACCCTGTCATGGCCACAGGCAAGCAGAGACAAATGATTGGATGGAGTAGGCAGGTGGCCATGTATCATTTCTGGCAGACTGTATTGCAAACCTCTGCCTCTGCCTGCTGCTTGGAGGGCCAACCCAATGATCTCAGTGCTCGGACTTTCCTGCACTGCAAGGGCTGCACAGCCCCAGAGTAAGCCGGCCAAGAGGTTGGCAGGTTGCAGCTACTGCCTGACTCCATTTACCCCTGTGTGCTTGCTGCCTGTTGTGTGTCCACTAGGGGGTGTGGTACCTAACTGGGCTGGGCTGGGGCCAAAGGGGCCAGTCCCTCACCATCACCCTGATACTGTGTTTCCCTGAAAATAAGCCCTAATGTGTCTTTTGGAGCCAAAAAAATAATAAGATCAGGTCTTATTTTCAGGGAAACACAGTAAGAACTTTTAATCATTAACTATTATGGGAAAGATATGAAAGAAAACATACAACTCTTTCCATTGTTATTTGGTATTACTACCTTTAGTTTATTATAAAGGGAAATATACTTGCCCAGCTTTGTGTTTTGCTCATATCTTCTTGAACTTTCACAGGAGACACATGGAGGAGAAATAAGAATCAAAATGCAGAGAAGACAGTATAATTTTAAATTTGTTCATGGGTTGCTTTGGATAGCCAAGTTCAATCTCTTTCCATTAAAGTTACATAATTGTTGACACAGATTCCTTAAGTCACATTTCTACAGTTCACTAAAAATGGTAACCATATACAGAAAGACTTCCAGTTTAAATCCACATAGCTCTTCTAAATGAAGAATAAGTACATAGGATGCAAGAAAGGTAGAAACAGTCAATTGAATCCACAAAGTTCAATTTCATTCACAAACAATTACCATGTTTCCCTGAAAATAAGACCCTGTCTTATATTTTTTTTTGAACCTCGAAATAAGGGCTTGGCCTAATTTGCAGGGGGGATTATATTATTTTGGAGGTGCAGGAGGCAGTGAGTGTGGTCACCTCATGGCTGCTGTGGCAGCACAACCTCTTGTCAGCTGTTTACCCCTGAGACCATGCCTGGATCCTCCAATCCCTGTGTCCAGCTCTTCAGCAGCCCACTCACAAGAGGGCAGCTGCTTGGCACCTCTTGCCATGTGGTGCCCACCCAGTGGACAACACCCCCCCAGCCAGAAAAAGTGCCACTCACCAATTGAGCAGTATCCCAGGATCATGACTTTTCAGTAGCGCACAAACAGCATTGCCCAACAATGGCTCTAAGGCCAACCAAGCCTTCCCTCTAGAGAGTCTGCCAGGAGGCCCCAGGTGGCCTGCGCACTCACATCTGGGAGTCTGGCAGAGAGAGGTTCCTTCTGCATGAGAACTAGTTCAGGGGTGTGGCCAGCCAGCCATTTTTTAAAATTAGATTTATATGCCGCCCTTCTCCGCAGACTCAGGGTGGCTTACAATGTGTTAAGCAATAGCCTTCTTACTTTTGTATATTTTTATACAAAGTCAGCTTATTGCCCCCACAAACTGGGTCCTCGATTTACCTACCTTAGAAAGGATGGAAGGCTGAGTCAACCTTGAGCCTCGAACTTGCAATAATTGCAGACAGCTGGATGTTAATAACAGGCTACCTAGCCTGTTGAGCTATTTGAGGCTCTTTTTTGAGGCTTATTGCTACCATTCTGCAACCCTCACCAATTTACCGCTACCAGTTCTCCCGAACTGGTGCAAACCGGTAGCAAACCCATGCTACCAAATCACCCATCTGGGTGATTTGGATGAGGGGATAGATAGGGAATTCATTACATTTGCAGATGACACCAAGCTGTCAGGAATAGCCAACATTCCAGATGATAGGCTTAAGATTCAGAAAAATCTTGACAGACTTGAACATTGTGTGCTATCTAACAAAATGAAATTCAATGGTGAAAAAAGTACTGTTCTACATTTAGGCAAGAAAAATCAAATGCACAACTACAGTATAAGTGGAACCTCACTCAATAGTAGTAACTGTGAGAGAGATCTTGGAGTCCTAGTGGACAATCATGCTACAGTGTGCTACAGTGTGCTACACCTGCCAAAAAAGCCAACACAGTTCTAGGCTGCATTAACAGAGGGTTAGAATCAAGATCACGTGAAGTGTTAATACCACTTTATAATGCCTTGATACAGCCACACTTAGAATACTGCATCTGATTTTGTTCATCACGATGTAAAAAAGATGTTGAGACTCTAGAAAGAGTGCAGAGAAGAGTAACAAAGATGATTATGGGACTGGAGCTTCCGGTTGAGATGGCGGCAATATAGACACAGGGAACAGGTCTCCACGTTCCCTGTGCTGACTTCTTCATGGGCTCCAGGAGGAGCCAAAGCTGCCCTGTAGGGGTGGTGAAGCAAAGAGTGGCACCCTGAGAGGTCGAAGAGAGTCGCAGCTCTCCTGTCAGACCCAGGGTTTTTTCTCCCTCTCAGCCACAGCAAGAAGAAGAGGCAGTCAAAAGATGGCTGCCACAAAATTGGGACAGTTGATGAACATCTAAGACTGATGCTGGAGCAAAGTAGGTGAACAGTAAGTGGACTTGAGGGGGGGGGGATTTTCTTTCACTTTAAATTCAACCCCAAGGAACAATTTAGAACTATCTGCTCAGAATTATCTGTTAAAGCAGCTTATAGGCACTCTGAGAAGTCACCAGACCACCAGACTGGAAGTGAAGGGTGCAGGAGAGAAAATAATAAACTTCGAAATTTTGAAATATACAGAAAAATGAAATCTTACTCTGGGAAGGTATGGTACTGGGAAGGCAAGTTAAAATGCTGGAATCATTTATTTACAAAACTTATTCTGCTTTTATAATTCTTCTATAACTAAAAGAATGCTGGAATTGTGGTGATATTGACATTTAAGTTGAGAGTGCCACCTGCTGATGAAAGGGAAAATTACAAGTCTGGAAATACCTACATGAAGGTGTGTGAAAATATCTATTGGATTACTTTTAACCACCCTATGACTACTGGACCACTGGAGACCCAAGTATAAAAATAAGGAAGCTTTCTAACTAAAGGAACCCCTGAATGTTATACTAGAAGATTGAACTAGTAAAGAAGATGCAAAGAGGCTTTTGATAACTTCTGGGATCATCCAAATGGGATATTATCCCATATAACCTATGGGATATAAAGAACTGGGACTAGTGTACTTTTTGAAGGGCAACTCAAGGATTGAATAAATAGTTTTTGGACTGTTGGACACAACTTGGTTTTTTTAAAAATAAAATAAGATGCATTTTAAGGAAGAAATGAGTGAAATTTCAAAGGAGATGGCATTACTTTTTCAAAAACACAAAAGACATCATGGAGAAAAGATTTAAGAAGATCACAGAAAAAATGGAAAAAGCCATATAAGGAATGATGAGTAAAGATCAAGACACCCAGGAAAGGGAGGAGTCAACAGAAGAAATGAAGGTGTCAACTTGCAAAGGCTGCTCAAGTTGCCATAGGCAGAAGGGAGAGTACATTCTTCCAGGGGTAGATCTCAGAAGCATACCTTCTTCCAGGCGTGGATCTCAGATTACTTGTCAGGCCTGGATTTTTACAGCTTGATGGAGTGCCTTGTTGGACAATATAATTTATGACATAGACTGTGGGAAGGGGAAAAACAGGGGCAAAGTTCAGCCATAACTTACATGCAGTAAAGCTGACCTCACTTGAGTAGATGCCAGATAGACATGCTGCGCCTAATAAAAAATTGGTTTTCTTTTGAAACTTGGCTTGAGGCTCATGAGTTTATTAGGGCATCTGTCAGAATCTTCACACTAGGCCAGCTCTTCTTTTAAAATCTTATCAAGATTACTGGGCTTCCTGAATCCCAGACTCTCCAATAGCTCCCCGAATCTGGGGTGCCTGGAGAGGAGCTCAGGCAACCATGGCAGAGGGCAGGCTATCCGAAGAGAGCCTGCTGCAAGAGACCCAAAAGGAGGCAGAGATTAACTCTAATCAGGCAATCCCAGGGTCCAGCAGCCTGACTGCAGTTGGAGTGCAGTCTCTTCCAGACATCAAAGGTGAGTATTGGTGGAAGCTAACCCCTAAAGCAACTGAACTTGAGTTCCCCCACCCCAATTCCCAGAAAAAGGGGAAGCCCCTGAGTGAACTGGGAAGAGTGGTGTGGATTTTAGACTGGAAACAAGCCAGGCTTCCAAAGCCCCTGATGGAGCCCCTGGGGAGTTCCAGAGAGCAACTGAGGGAAGTATTTGACGAGACCACCCTTTGTGATGAGGGGCCATCCTGCAGGCCAAAAGAGAGGGGAAGAGCAGTGGATCCTTTTGAAGTGAGGAGAAGCAGACGGGAACACAGTCTCCCTCCTCCACTCAACAGAAGGAGGCTGCAGCCAGTGCCTCTTCCACACAGAAAGCAGGATGCCCAGGGCAGACAAACCCTCCCTCCCTCTGAACTAGAGCTGAGGAAGATGGCCAGCCACATCAAGCACAGGCATACAGGGACCAATAGAAGGAGGGAGGAGCAGTGCTGAACAAACCACCCTGCTTCAGGGGAAAGTTTGACTCAGACCAGTTAGCCCTATTCCTTGACTCAGCTGAGATACACCTAGAATGCTATGGACACCTCTACCCCCCCCCCCATGAGCCAGTGGGCTAGAGGGAGAAGCAAGGGAATGGCTAGCAGCCCTCTACAAGAGGAGAGCCCCCCAACTCCAAGATGTAGATGACTTCCTACGACTGCTAGAGGCCAGATTTGAGGAGGCGGAGGAGGACCCATATGCAGAAGATGAATCCAGCAACCTAAAGCAGAGGGACCAACCCTTTAAAGAGAACATCTACAAATTCAGGAGAGTCATTGGGAGGCTACCCCCATTATCAGAGCAGCTGTTACTGCAATATTTCAGGACAAGCCCGGACAAGCAAATTACCCAGGTAACTGCCTACCAGAACATCCTGAACTGACTCTCAGAGTGGTTCCAAGTAACAATAAAGGTTGAAGCAGGATTGTGCACCAACGACATGAGAAAGCAACTGGACATGAAAGAGAGATGTCAACCCAACCTGAAACCTGGATAGCTCAGCAGACTAAAAGCATTGTGATTAACACCAGCTATCTGCAATTACTGTAAGTTTGAATCTCACCAGGCTCAATGTTGACGCAGCGTTCCATCCTTTCTAAGGTAGGTAAATTGAGGACCCAGATTGTGGGGGCAATAAGCTGACTTTGTATAAATATACAAAAGTATGAAGGCTATTGCTTAAAACATTGTAAGCCGCCCTGAGTCTCCAGAGAAGGGCGGCATATAAATCAATCAAACAAACAAACAAACACCCAGCCGATGGGGAACCACAGCACCACAGCAGGCCATGAAACCAGCCCCCTCTCAAAGTCTGCTGAAATGCTACAGATGCAGGGGAATGAGCCACATGGCATCTGTGTGCACAATCCCAGCCCCAAAGCCAAGGCCAGAGCCACCACCCAGGGCACGACTGGAACAAGGCCCCAAACAGGCCACCAACACATCCCAAAAGGCCCTCCAGGCTGCAGAGGTCCCTTGCCACCCAACCAAAGGGGGAGTGGGGAACCCCAGGCAATGATGAGTAGTCACCAGAATCCTACGACAGCAAGGACAAGGGTGAAAATGACCCAATGGTGAGTGAACCAGTTCACCCCTTTGTTTTCCCAATACACCTAACAGCCCCAGAATCAGGAACCTATGGGACTTTTCAGGCCCTAATAGACTCAGGTTGCACTAGATGTTTGATCAACCTCACCACGGTCCTGAAACGGGATCAGAGTAAAAGGACTGGTCCACCTGATCCAGTTCAAATAGATCAGTGGGTCCCTGTTGGGGGGAGCCTATGCCACCCACCTGACTGAACCAGTGAGGCTAGAACTAGCAAATCACTGGGAAGTAATTAAAATAGTCATACAGATGCAATCATACTTGGACTCTCCTGGCTAGACAAGTGGGGACTGTCCATCTGGTGGAAAGGGAGCAGCCACAGACTGAGGATAGCAAGGTGACCCCAACCCTCTCCACATCAGCAAGCAGAAGCACCGCCCACACAGGGAACTCTCCAAAAGGACCACCAGAACAACTGGCAGTTACATCCCCAGTGCAACCCCAGAGACCGAACAGATCTCGAGGGAATATCAGGACCTCGCAGAAATATTCAGTGAGGCCAAGTGCAATGTCCTGCCTCCCCACCATGAGACAGACTGTGCCATTGAAATCATCCCTGGGCAAAACTACCCAAGCCCAAACTGTACGCCACTACGCCCCGGGAAATGCAAGAAATGTACAAATACATAGACAAAAACTTAAGTGCAGTAGAGCTGACCTCACTTGAGTAGATGCCAGATATGCTGCGTCTAATAAAAAATTGGTTTTCTTTTGAAACTTTGCTTGAGTCTCATGAGTTTATTAGGTATCTGTCAGAACCTTCACAGAAGGAAGAAGACAAAGAGGTGACAACAATGAAAATAATGATTGATGAATTAAACTGGGGGGGGGGTGATGTATTAAGATACTTGGAAGATATGTCTGA
This sequence comes from Masticophis lateralis, assembly GCA_030761175.1. Lineage (NCBI taxonomy): Eukaryota > Metazoa > Chordata > Lepidosauria > Squamata > Colubridae > Masticophis > Masticophis lateralis. Next base: position 72,013,432 of record JAUDYJ010000004.1, on the reverse strand, counting down.
AAGGGAGATAGGGGCTTGGGCAGAAATTTTGGAAACTAGGCAGTGGAAGAGGGTAGAGGTGGAAGACATACCTAGACTGAATAGTCAAGATCTCTATCTGTAATGGAGATAATAGAGATAAAGATCCTAGAGAGGAAGGTGGGAGGCAAAATAAAAAAGGATAGCAACCAAAGTATTAAACTGGACAAGAGACGATGGATAACTGATTTCTTTTCTTTGTTGTTGTTCTGATTTACTTTTACTTTTCTCTCTCTCTCTTTTCTTTTCTTTTTCTTCCTTTTCTTTGTTTCAGGTAGGTGACACAACTAGAAGCCAGGTAGGATAGAAAGAAAATGTTTTTTTCAGTAAAAGGTGTCCATGAGCGAGCATTTATTAAAACTCAATGCCACTGGGGCTGAATTGCTACAAAGAGGGGAGGCCATCACAGAGGAAAGCATGATGAATATAATCATAAACTCACTAGATTCCAGCTGGGACAATTTTGTCACACAATTAGACAACTTTGCATAGAGCATATGTCATTAGATACCCTCACCAAACATTTGATTGCTGAGGATAACTTAAGAAGGGACCGTCACCTATCCAGAAGAGATCCAGAAGAGATCTCAGACCAGCCAAAAGGGTTGAGTTTCATAGCATCCCCGAATGCTTCTCATGTGGTTCCAGGAACCATTTCAAAAGGGACTGTCCCAGAAATAACAGAGACAGGGGGTACAATGAACGTAGGGAGAGGCCTGAATCCTGGAGAAGGTACCAGGGGAGACACTCACCGGACCGCAAACCCACCAAGGAACGAGGACGCGGGTGGTTCCCCAACCCCAGATGAGGTAGAGAGCGCAGAGACAGCTCCCGGGACAGCAACACAGGGTCCATATATGGTTTCAGGTACAGGGAATCAACTCTCAGTCAGGAAGAAAAAGAGAGTACATGGCTCATAGACTCAGGAGCCACCAACCACATGGCATACAATGCCAAATTATTCACCTCCTTCACTGAAGTAAACCTTGAAGTAAAGGTAGCCAACCAGAGCAATGCCAGAGTAATGGGAGAAGGGAGCGTATATACCCCAGGGATAGGAGAAATAGAGGGGGTACTGTTTGTACCTGAAATACCATACAACATATTAGGCACCATAAAGTTAACTCGGGACACTGACATCGAGGTGGTATTCAGGGAAGGTAGGGCGTACAGTACATGTCCAGTAAAGGAGAAAACATAGGAGAAATAACAGTACATGGTGGCCCACCATACTTCATACCGAACAAAGGTGATCAAAGGTATGTAAATGTAAACATAGCCAATGAGGGAAGGGAGAATGGAGAAACAGAGGGGGTCAACCAGGAGACCACCAGATGTAAATCACCTGGGGGAGACACAATCTCCATGAGGAAGCCTGTTTATGACAATTGCGCTCACCTCCTCCATAGGACACTAGGACACATTGGGTTCCCGGCTGTGAAAAAAATGTTTGAATGTACTGAAGGTTTGAAAGTAAAGAGTTGTGAAAACTATCTCGAGTGCTCCGTCTGTAAATGCTCAAAAATCAAGGTTAAGCCAAGGCCAAAAAAATCGGGGCAAACCACCGATTCCATCTTTCAATTAATACACATGGGCCACTGAGACCATCCATCAGGTACAAGGAGAGGTTTTTCCTAACCATTGTGGATGACTATAGCTGCTATGGTTTTGTATACACCCTCAAACACAAAAACGAGACATTCCAAAGATTCAAAGAATTCTTTTTTTTTAATTAAAATTTTTATTTCATAATCAGCATACAACATATAGACAATTAAGCAAAAAATCAATCATCACAATATCTTCTAATCCTTCATAATCTAAAAGAAAAATTTTTATTCCCCCCCTCACCTCCCCCCTCCTATCCCACCCCCCACCCCCCTCCCCGGACTTCCCAGAACAGATATAGGGTAAAACATTTAATAAACCTTAAAAAAAACAAAAAAATCCCACTCACTAACTATCTATAGATTTGTCTATCACTTGCACTTTAACTCTCCTTATTCAAGACTAAATATAATTATTCTAACTTGAAGGTAATTAATCCCAATAAATTCTTATCCATTACTTAAGATAACTTTCTGAAATGACTAACTTCCTTAAATATCTTGTTCCTTAATTAAAATTAAAAATCCATTTTTATCATGTGTATACAATTCAATAATATCCTTCTTAAAACATTTAAATATACATGAGAAATCTGTTAATCTAAAATTTAACATCCAAAAGAAAATTTCTTTTAAATCCATCCAATCTTAAGTAAAAATTACAATTTGATAATATTCTTTTATACAAATTAAATAAAGATTTAACCATTGATCTATAACAATCAATACATAACATTGCTTAGGATAACTTTCCAAAATAAATCATATCTCTAAATATAAGTAAATCATTCTTTTCCAATCCAATATAACTTCTCAGGACAAAGCAAATCATATCCTGCATACAGATATAGTATTTCTTTTTCACCAGTGTTATCCTGCCTGACCAGAAGGCATATAGTTCTTCCAACTCCATTTTCTCCTGTCCTTTTTACGAACCTTCTTCTTCCCTCTTATTCCTCCATCTCTATTTATTTTTTTAGACTCTTGGATATTCAGCTGTGACTTCAAAATCTTGCAGTCTTGTGCAGGTTGCAAAATAATTCCTTTTAGAAAACATGCCTCCTTGATTAAAATTAAGAGACCATTTTTATAAAGAAATTGTAAGGTTCCATTTTGAATCCTCCTTCGTATCTTAAAAATCCCCACGCCTTCTGGCAGGTTCCCTTTCATCTGTGTCAAAACCTCTAAATAGATCTCTTTCCATATCTCCTGATTAATCTCCTTCAAGTCAGTCAGTTTTCTATTCTTAATTTGGTAGGCATCATTCCATTTTCCACAGGTGCTTCTGTCTGGATTATTTCTTCCACCACTTCCCTACACATCTCAATAATATTTGAACTCTGAGGTAACAGTACAATGTCTCTCCTTGCATCTTTGTTAAAAGTTTGAGTAAAAATCTTTCAAAGCACCCATCCAATCTTTCCATTAATGAGGAGGTAAATAATTCTAACTTTTCTTCCAAAAAATCCACTGTCAGTATTTGTACACTTGCTGAATTATGTGAAAAAACCCCTTCATCCTCTTCAAAAATCTTTTCCAGCACCATTTTCAGAAAAAAAAAACCTTTTCTGCAGTTTCTCAACAAACACAGTAAAGTTCTATTTCTCAGCCTCTAACCAATCATAGTCTGAATTCTATAAGAGGGTAGAGGTTCAACATAATACCAAGGTCAGACAGATAATGACTGACCACAGTTCCGAATTCATGGCCAGAGACTTTCCAAATTGGTGAAGGAACATGGCATATTACACTTCACCTCTTCCCCTTTTTCGGCCTTCCAGAACGGAGTGGTAGAACGTAAAAATGGCATCCTCAAAACTATGATGAGATGTGTTCTAGAGGATGCAGGAATGGGCCAAGCCTTCTGGTCAGAAGCTCTCCATTATTCAAACTACACATTAAATAGACTATGGTCTAGCATAATTGACAAAACTCTATATGGAATGATGCACAAAAGGAAGCCTAACCTGGCCCATCTGCACATATTTGGTATCCCAGCAAATGTTCATATACCCAAACAGTTAAGAAGAAAAGGAGACAAGGTCTCCAAGAGACTGAGGTTCATGGGATATGAATCAGGGACAAAAGGCTTCAGATTCATAGACAGTAACAATAAATTCATGGTGTCACGATCAGCAGATTTTCATGAACACTCCAACTGGTCAAAATTGCACTCTAATGACATTTTCTTTGGTAGAGATATATCCAAACACAGACAGAGAGAAGGAAACCAGGACACAGACAAAACAATAGGAACCAGAACCCATAAACCCAAACACCACAGATTTAAGATTGAGGAATGGAAGGAAGGACATCCCACACTAAGTTTGGACAAACTCACAGATAAAGAAGCCAAATGTCTGCATGAGACAGGCGTGCCACCAGACAGACCAATCAGGACAAACAGGAACAAAACACCAAAGGGATTCAAGGACTACGTCATTGTCATACAAACGAACAACACCACACCCAACTCAGATGAAGAATTACTCAATCTCCCTCAAGAAGAAAAGGAGAAATGGGAACAAGCCATGGCAAGGGAGATGAGGAGCCTCAAAGACAAAGATAAAAAGCCAATCAGGACCAAGTGGGTATACAAGATTAAATCTCTAGAAGACAATAAGGTACTGTATAAAGCAAGACTGGTTGCCCAAGGCTTTGCTCAAAAATACCCAGATGACTACACCGACACCTACTCCCCCACGGTCAGGGCTGAGAGGGTCAAGAGCTCCCTAGTAATAGTCTCCATCCTAGGACTAGGGTATACCAATTTGATGTGCAAACAGCATACCTGCATGCCGAATTAGATAAGAAAAATTATGTCAAGGCCCCACCGGGAATTGACAAAGGGAAAGATAACACATGGCTCCTAAACAAAAGTCTATACGGCTTCAGTTCGGCAAAAGGTGGTATGAATGCTTAGCCAGGGCCCTCAAATCAATGGGTTTTACAGCTACTTTGGCAAACAAATGTTTCTTTACAAAAAGAGAGAAAGGCTTAATTGAAAGTGTCCTTGTCTACATAGACAACATATTATATATAGGGAAACAAAAATCCAAATGCGATAAGTTTGCTGCTGAACTAAGAAAACATTTCTCACTAAAGTCACTGGGGACAACAGACAAATACTTAGGAGTCCACATAATCAAAACAGATAAGGGTTTCCAACTCTCTCAGAAGGAGAAGATCACAGAACTATTACAAAGATGCAACATGTCAGAAGCCAAACCCAGCGAAATTCCCATGCAACCGGACTTCCTAAAGAATATGTACAACGAAATGGAACCTTTCACAGATAACAAATTATACAGGTCCACCATAGGCTCACTGCTGTACATAGCCAACTGGACAAGGCCCAATATTGCTTTAGCAGTCAAACTATTTTCCATACATGTCAGTCAACCCACAACGTACCACTGGAATGCCATTAAAAAAATACTCAGATATTTAAAATACAGCATTGATGCCCACTTATGTCTTGAACCCAACTTATCCACAGAGCCAAAACTATCGTGCTACGCAGATGCCGACTGGGTGGGAGACGTCAAAAGCAGGAAAAGCACTTCTGGGTACATCTTCTTCCTCAACAGCAGCCCCATACACTGGTACACAGGTAAACAAAAACTAGTGGCCACCTCCACCACCAAAGCAAAATTTGTCTGCATGTCTAAGGCTGCCAATAATCTAATCTGGTTCGATGATCTACTCAGCAACATCTGGACAGAATCATCATACCCCATAATCATCCAGGAGGACAATAAAGCAGCCATCAAGATATCAAAGGCCGATGCCATTGGTCAAAGGTCACGACACATAGATATAAAATGCAAACACGTCAAACAACTCTCAGAGATCAGATTCATCAAGGCCATACATTGTGACACAAAAGAGCAAACAGCAGACATACTCACCAAACCACTACAACACAAACAGCACACATATCTTATGTCGAAATTATGTGAATATATGTAAATCATATGTGTATGTGTGTGTGTGTGTGTGTATGTCTTAGATCCACCACCAGTTAGACATTTAGAGGGGGTTTTGTCACGTAAAATGTCTAACTCATATATGCCCCTATTCCCTACAGCCTGTTGTGGCTCCGACTCTCGAGCCTGTATTGTCAGAAGGAGAGGACTCCGAAAGTGAGTCCCTATGGCGGGACACTTCGGCTTCTTCAAGACTCTCCACCTGGTGACGCAGACTTTTTGGTGGCCTCTAGTACAGCACAACATGCTGACAAGCCAAGGCCGCATCAGGCCCACCTCCTGGACTCCTCCAGTCGCTGCCAACACTGGAGAGACCATGTGGGGCCATCTCCATGGACTTCCTGATGGACCTGCCACCGTCGATTACATTTACAACCATCCTTGTGGTGGGGGATACGCTCACTAAGGTGGCACATTTTATCCCATGCCATGGACTGCCATTGGCCTGCACCACAGCCCTCCTGTTCCTTCAGCACATCTTCTGCCTCCATGGCCTGCCGGACAGGTGGTTTTGGACCGCAGGGCACAATTCACGGCCCGCTTCTGGAAAAGCTTGATGGCCACGTTGGAGGTGCAGGTGTGCCTGTCATCAGCACACCATCCAGAGACTGATGGGGGAATGGAGAAGGTAATCGGCATCCAACCAACAGCAGGATAACTGGGCTGAGTACCTCTCCCTCGTGGAGTTCACTTTTAACAACTCCCAACACACCTCCACCCAGATGACCCCGTCCCATGCCAACGTGGGTTACCATCCATGGCTTTTCCCTTTGAAAACTTCAGATTCCTCTGTTCCTGAGACCCAGAATTTCCTCTCGGAGCTTCAAGCAGTGCAGCAGCTGGTGCGTCGGCGTGATCTGGGCGGAGAACTATAAATGGGTCGTTGACCATTCTCGATGGGCAACACCACAGCTGGAGGTTGGAGACCGGGTGTGGCTGTCCATGAAACACCTTCCCATGGACCGGCCAGTAAAGAAGCTCGACCACCGCTTTATCGGTCCCTTCCCCATCGAGGCAGTCATCAGCCCAGTGGCTATCGGTTGACTCTGCCATGATCCATGTGGCTCCACCCTGTTTTCCATCAGTCCCTTCTGGTCCCTGAGGCCCCATCGTGCCACCTCCGATGCCCGACGACACCTGCTCCCCCAACCACTGTTGCCGAGGATGGCACCACAACGTATGAGGTGGACAGCATCTGGGATTCCCATTGGCTGAAGGGGCGTTTCCAGTACCTGATTGCCTGGAAGGGATACGGGCCCGAGGATTTCTCCTGGGAGGATGCTTCTTCTGTTCATGCCCCTGACCTGGTACGGGCCTTCCATGACCAGTTCCCGTCCCGACCGTATCCCGACCATCAGCCACGGGGGAAGGGCCCTGCGGTGGGGGATAGTGTTGTGGCTCTGACTCTCGAACCTGTATTATCAGCAGGAGAGGACTCCGAAAGTGAAGGAGAAAGTGAAGGGTCCTCACTCTCCAGGACCCTCCTCTCTGGCAATGCCTCAGGTGTCCTTGGAAGGCCAAGAGATAGGCCAGGGGCAAAGTACTTCTGAGCTACCGCAGGTGGACAGTGATGATGATGATGAATCTTGGCTGGACCCTTGACAGCATTGCAGAGATAAGCACGCACAGCAAAGGAAGAGGTGTGCCAGGGATTAAGCTGAGTCACTGGACCACACCCCAAAAAAGGGGGTGTGGTGGCCGTTCAAGCTCTGTGACAAGCAAAAACTGACAGTTAACAAACCTCTCTGCATTGCTGGACTTTTGGACTGACTTCTTGGACTGAATCTGACTATTCTCTTATCTGCTATGTTTTGGTTTTGATGTTCCGGACGGAGGGAAAAACCCTCCCTTCATAAGTAAAAGACTCTTGGCAGCCAGCCACTGGCTTGCTGCCAATTCTGCTATCAAAGAAACTCTTGTTGGCTGGTTTATTTAACCCTTGGCTGTCTGTGGGGGTGCGTGCGTGAGACAGGGACAGAACACAGCCCTTCAAGGGTTAATCCAACTACACAACCTATCACTTCCACAATCCCACCTTACCTTAGAATCCTCCCCCTGGGTATAAAGACAGCATCCACATGGTCACCAGGTGGTTCCAGCTACACATCTGAAAGGAAAAGACAAAGGTCAGTTACAGATGTATTCTTAGGCTTATGCCATATTTGTATCTTTAAATAAATAAGTTGTTAGAACCATCGCTTTGTATTGAGAGTTTTTTGGGCTAGATCCATCAACCTAACAGGAACCCCTCCCCATCATCCAATGTGGATTCTGACCAGTCCATTGGTGTGAAAATGATATTGCACCAGCCTCTCTGAGAAGCAGATAAGAAGAGCTTCTCAGGGCCATCTTGCAATCCACACATTCCCACCTCCCCTCTCATTTCCCAGGAGGTGAGAATTCTCCAGGCACTCCTGGTGCCAGACAGTGGTTATAAATCAGGTTAAAGTTTATACAAAGAGGACCAGGCAGGAAATAGGACTCTTAGGATACATAGGAAAGAGAATTAAATGTGACAAATCCAAAGCCCTCCCTTCTTCCATGAAGAATGGCAATTCCTTTTGAAATGCTGCTATCTCAAGAGTTTGTACTTTCTTGAACAGTGAGTAGAAGCAATGCCTTACACCTTTAACACAAACTTCTTTACACACTAGATTATATAACAAAACTTGGCAGTTTTTTTCAAAGTTATTTTTTAGAATTATAGAATTGGGTTGGATTCATATTGTTTATGAGTCATCCTTTATACTGTAAGCACTCAAATAAATTACTTGCAGCTCATTTATCACAATCTGTTCACTGGGATTAAAGAATCCACCATTTTTTTTTGAAATACACTAATGCTTTTCCACAAAACAACCTGTCCAAAGGACTGTGTGTGAACATGGTAAGGTCTCTGGAAATGTTACACCTAACCTCATTTTCATTTATTAGAGTCTGGGTCTTATTCTGCTACTTGTATCTTCACTTTTGTGACTTATTTCGAAAACTATAAGATTAAGCATAATATTTTGCAGTCTTTACAATAAAATGAATTCTGAATGAATATATTATGTATAATTTTGACTTCAAACCTTACAAAAAGACAGTGAAAGTCTGTCAGTAACACTGGTTTGGGCTTAATCTGTCTAGATTAGAGTTCCCCAACCTTTTCATGTGTTAGGAATAATTTTGTGAATTTGGCTCCTTGTTCATTTTAAGATTATATGTACATTGTCCAATGATTTGGGGAAACCATATGGAAAAAATAACTTTACTAGAGCAAATATCATTGGGAAGAATGTTGAAAACTTAGGAAGATAAATGGCCTATTGCTTGCAATTATATAACAGAATTATAAGAGAAAAACAGGAGGAACCTTGGAGGTCTTCTAGTCCAATCTTCTGCACAAGCAGGAAATCTTATATCATTCCAGACAAGTGGCTGTCTTCTTAAAAGCTTCCAGTGATGGAGCACCCACAATTTCTGAAGGCACATCATTCCACTTGTTAATTGTTCTCAAAGTTAGGAAATTTCTCCACAGAGAAATTTGTGTTATATTGTTTCTCTCCTTGATTAGTTTCCATCCATTGTTTCTTGTCTTGACTTCTGGGGATTTGGAAAATAGGTTAACCTATGTGGCAGTCCATCAACTATTGGAACAGTGCTATCATGTCACCCCAGTTCTTCTTTTCACTACACTAGACAAACCCAATTCCTGAAAGGGTTCTTCATATGTTTTAGTCTCCAGCCCCCTAATCATGACCAAAACCAGATGCAGTATTCTAAGTGTGGTCTTAGTTACATTTTATAAAACAATACTAATACTTCATGTGATCTTGATGCTGGCTCATATTTAAGTGATTGTCCACTAGGACTCCAAGATCCTTCTCACAATTACTGCTATTGAGCCCTGTTTCATCTAATCTGTACCTGTACATTTGGACATCCTTGTACTTTTTTTATCTGCTGCATATTATTATGTATTCTATTTTTTCTTATTTTTATAAAATACCTTCAATTAAGTAATTCATCTAGAATACGTTGTCTTATAAAAAATAACAATATTTGTTAAAGTTTTTTCAAACCAAAAGTGTTTGATTAATTTTTTTTCTAGTTATTCTAGTCTTTTGAAAGAGATTTTGCATACATTTTTGCAGCTATTTTGTTCGGATATTTTGTTATTTTTAACTATCCACTTTATTACAATACTTTTAACTATCCACTTTATTATTATTTTTAATTTGCAAGACAATGTATTTATAAAGTTGTAGATTACTGCCTGTTCTGTGTACACAATTTTGTTTTAATATTCATTAGAATGAATATAACTATTTTCTTTTTAAATCACAGAAACTGGTTTAATGTTTTTTAAAAGGAAGAGTTTAATGATAACAGCAAAATGGTTCTTTGGTTCAACATTAAAGGATATATTTAACATTTTGTTTGATTTTCTGCAATTTTTTTTCTTATTTCCTTGACCATTACATGGATTAGCATATGTTGCTATTTTTTTAAAAAAAAAGTGTTTTATTTTTATTTTTCATTAACATGTTTAAATGTACAGTCTTTTATCCACCCTTATACATTGTTCGTTCATCTTCTTTAACTCCCATTAGGTAATTATTTAATTATTTGTTTGGGTCTGCTCTTTTACCATTTCCTTCTTTTGTTTTACTACAACCTTTCCTTTTTCCCTTCCCTTCTTTCTCCTCCTTTCTTTCTTCTTTCTCATGCCTCCTCTCCTTTCCTTTCCTTTCCTACTTCCTTTCCTCTTTCCCCTCTCCTCTCTTCTTCCTCCCCTTCTTACCCTCTCTTCTGCTCTTCTTTCCCCTTCCTTCTTCCTCTCCTTTTCCCATTCTCCTTTTCTCTTCTTCTCACCTCCCAACTCCCCTACTTTCCCCTCTCTACTCCTCCCCTCTTTTCCATTCCTTTGTTGTTTCCTTTTTTAACTCAATCTGAGATGGTATTCGAGCAGACCCGATTTCTATTTACATATGTCTTCATTTCCAATTTCATTTTTTACTTTACTATTATTCCTCTAGTATTCCTGTACATTTTTAATCAATCCATGTATCATCTGAGTATAACATTTGTGCTATCATCTTCAAAGTTTACCATTATTTCTTAAAATATATATTTATCTTTCCTTCTTTCATTTAATTTTAATATACTACAACATATTCATCTCAAAGTTCTTGTCTTTATCCTGTTTATTATCTATACTCACTTTCTATCCATTGATAAAATTTCCCCCAAATGTTGTAATACTCTGATTCTGTTTTCCCTTTAATTGCCAATGTTAACCTATTCATTTCTGTACATTCCAATATTTTCTTAATTACCTCTCCTTTTATAGGGATTTTTTTCCATTTTCCACTTTTGTGCAAATATCATTCTTGCCGCTGTTATGATATGTATTATTGAATATATATGTTCTTTACTATACTTTTCTGAAAAAATACCCAACAGAAACAATTCTGGTTTTAAATCAATATGTTGCTGTGTCATCTTCTCTAGCCATATTCTAAGTCTTGCCCAATATTTTCTCGCTTCTGGACATGTCTACCACATATGATAATATGATCCCGGTATCTGATGACATTTCCAACATTTAGCTGATTTATCTTTGAACATTTTTGCCAATCTCTGTGGTGACATGTGCCATCTATAAAACATTTTATACAAATTCTCTTTGTATGCTGTGGCCATTGTTAATTTATAATTTCTTTCCCATAGTTGTTGCCATTTATCTAGCTCAATCATATAGCCAAAATTTTTTGCCTATGCTATCATTGTTCCTTTCACTTGTTCTTCTTCCAATTTCACTTCCAATAAGTAACTATACAGCCTTCTGATCATTTTTTCCTCTGTTCCTGTGAGTATCTCATCCAATGTTGTCATTTCCAAAAAAAGCATATAATTTTGCATCTTTCCCATATCTCGCTTGTATTTGCAACTAAGTATACCACTCCATTTCAATCCCTAGTTCCTCTAATTCTTGTTTTGTTTTCAGTTCCCCTGTTGCTGATAAGGTATCTTTATATCTTATAATATTTCTCATATTCATAAGGTTAGGGTATACAAATGCTTCTGTTGTTGAAAGCCATATTAGAATTTTCAAATAATGTTTCTCTCTAATTCTATGCATTTTGTTCTTTCCATACCATAAAAAAGCATGCCAACCCAGTTGTAAATCATGTTCCTCTAAAGTTAATAATCTTATATTTCTCAACACAATCCATTCCTTTATCCAAGTTAATGCTGCTGCTTGATAATTCCCAATTTGGTAATCCAAAACCCCCTCTTAATCTTGCATCCTGTAACATTTTCATGCTAATCCTCGCTTTTTTCCTCTGCCATATAAATTTCAATATCATTTTATTCAAATTTTCAAAGTATTTCTTTTCCACTTTCATTGGTATTATCTGAAATAAGAACAACAATCTAGGTAATATATTCATCTTAATTACTGCTATTCTTCCCATTAGTGATAATTGCAGTTTCCCCCATTTTCCCAAGTCTGTTTCTATCTGATTTTTCAGCTTATAATAATTATCTTCTTTAATCGTTGCACCCTTTGCTGTTAATTGTATTCCCAAATACCTTACTTTTTTAGTAATCTGGATATCTAGTTTCTCCATTAATTCTCTTTTCTGTTTTTTTGTAATGTTTTTCACCAATATCTTTGTTTTATCTTTATTAATTTTCAGTCCTGCCACTTCTCCATATCTCTCTATTTGTTCTATTAATTTAGGACCTACTTCTAATGGTTCCTCTCTATTTTGTCTTATATTTCTAGTTAACACCTTTAGGGTCAACACGAATAACAATGGGGATAGAGGACATCCTTGTCTTGTTCCTTTCATAATATTAATTTTTTCTGTCATATCTCCATTTATTATTACCTTTGCAAATTGTTTACTATAAATTGTCTCAATCATCTTTATGAATCTTCCCCAAACTCCATAATCTGTAGTTGTTTCATCATAAATTTCCAATTCACATTATCAAAAGCTTTTTGCGCATCTAGAAACATCAATGCCATTTGTTTTTCTGGATGTGCCTCATAATATTCTAAAACATTCAAGGTCATTCTCATATTATCTCTAATTTGTCTCTTTGGTAAAAAAACATTTTGGTTTGCATGTACAAATTCATTTAATAACCTCTTCAATATTCATCATTATTGACACAAATATTTTGTAATCCCCGTTTAACAAAGATATTGGTCTATAGTTTTTAATTAGTTGTAAGTCTGTACCATCCTTCGGTATAAGCGTAATATATGACTCTTTCCATGAGTCAGGTATTTTTGCATTCACTAAAAGGTCATTAAATACTTCCAGCAATTCATTTGAGTACAGCACAAGAGTACTGAGTACATCTTGAAATGTTTTATACACTTCTGCTGGTAATCCATCTGGACCTGGTGTTTTACCATTTTTTTGTTTTTTGATACCTTCTATCACCTCCATCATCATTATCTTTCCCTCTAAAGCTTCCTTATACTCTTCTGGTATTTTTGGTAGGTCAGACTTTTCTAAATATTGCTTAATCTTCTCTTCTGATGTTATCTCTTGTTCATAAAGTTTCTTGTAGTATTTCTGTACCACTTTTTCCTTTTCCTCATTTCGATAACATAGCTGTCCTTCTTCATCTGTTGATTGGTCAATTTCTTCTCCTTCTCCTTTTTCATTTTATATGCCAACCATCTACCTGGCTTATTAGCATTTTCAAAAAAGGTTGTTTAGACATCTTTATTTTATAAATCAAATTTTCTTTTTCAATTAAATTCATTTCAGTTTCTTCAAATCCATTTGGTTTTTGATCCTCTTATTTTGTGTATTTTTTTGTAATTCCATCTCCAATTTCTTATATTCTTCCAATTTTTTCTGTGTATATCTTTTCTTTTTGTTTCTTTTTCTCACATAAGTCATTGCCAATTCTCAGATGTATACTTTTGCTGTGTCCCATACATTTTGTAGTGAAGTATCTTCCTTTCTATTTTCCTTAAAAAAGAAACCCAATTCTTTCTCTACAGATTGTTGAAACTCTTTTTCATTTAAAATTGTCTGATTCAATGTCCATCTTAATGTCTTTCTTTGTCCCTTCCATATAGATATAATCAGGTTATGATCCGCCCATATACTTGTTTCAATATTTATGATTTGTATATTAACTAATAAATCATTTGTCATCCACATCATGTCTATTCTGACATTTGAGTAGAAAGTATAGTGTTTTTCTTTCAAATGTCTTTCTCTCCAAACATCTTTAATACCTATTTCCTTTGCCATTCTGAAAAAGGCCTTTGGGAGCGTTTTTCTAGGTTTCTTATTGATTTTTGTTGTCTTATAGACCCAATCTACTTCTCTTATCGCGTTGTAATCTCCCATTATACAAATGTTATGATGCTCATATTCTATTATTTTCCTGTGCAATTTTCCATAAAATTCTTCTTGTTTATCATTTGGTGCATATATCACCACTGTAAGGATCGCTTCTCCTTCCAACCTAAGAAAGTACGAACTCTTGAAACGTAGTTGTTCAAAAGGATTCTTTTATTAAGTAGAAGTGAAAGCCATCCAGCTAAAGCACAATCTGAATATCCTTAGGCAAAGCAATAGGATTAAAGTGGTAGAGACCCCTCCCTTTAAGTCAGAATGCAGATTTTAGCCAATACACGTGTGAAGATGTTTTCTTTACTATTCCCTTTGAGAACTGGAACAAACATGCATTCCCACCACAACCCTTTAAAGTGAGAAAACCCACATGGCTATCATATAAATTCCTGCAGGTAAAGGGAAACTCAGGCCTGCTTGGTGCCAGGATATAGGTTGTAAAATATCTGATGACACGGGTCCTGCTAGTAAATGGAATTCAGTCTCCCCCTTCCTTCACTTGAATGGCAGTATCACATTTTTTGGGATCTGACATGCTACCCTCCTTAGCAAACAAAAGGGTCCACCTGTAAAAAAAACACAAATATACACAAGATTTCAAGATTTCATGATAGTATATCAACAAGGTTTGTTAGGGTATTGGGAGTGCAATTTTCTCAGCAAGATTGGAGCCCTAACATGGGTGTTTAGCGACCCATTCATTGTGTGCTGATGGTAAATGTTTCCAAGCAACTAAGTATTGAACTTTCCCTCTGTGTATCCTAGAGTAAAGGATTTCCTTGATTTCAAAGTGTTGTTCATCTTCAATCATGATGGGAACAGGTGGTGTAGATGCAGGTAGTCTGAGGGATGAGATTACTTCTCATTTGAGTAAACTGATATGGAATACTGAGTGGACTTGCCTGAGTGTCTTTGGAAGGAGTAGTTCAACTGTTAATGGATTGATGATTCTAGTGATGGGGAAAGGTCCAATGAACTTTGGCCCTAGTTTCTTTGAAGGTTGTAATGATTTCAAGAATTTTGTAGATAAGTATACTCTGTCTCCAATATGAAAAGGTTTGGGTTCCATCCTTTTCTTGTCAACTTGAATCTTAAAAGCTTCTCTAGCTTCCTGTAAGGCTAATCTAACTACTGGCCACTTGTTTTGCAAATTATCCATCCATTCCTTAAGTGAGGGGATGGTGGGTTCTTCTGTGGGTAGTTCAGGCATGGGACTGAAATCCTGGCCTGTTGCTACTCTAAAAGGGGTAAAACCAGTGCTTGAATGGACAGCACAACTTCAGCACAAGGCAAAAGTTCAGTCTAGTTATCTTGTTGAAAATTAATGAAACATCTTAAATATTGTTCTAGCACCGAGTTCAAAATTTCAGAATTACCATTAGTACAAGGATGAAACGATGTGATCACTAGAACCCCTGGCCAGTACCAAGTAATCCCAAAGACGCCCTCCAAAATTTGGAGGTGAATTGAGCCCCTCTGTCAGAGATGATCCTTTGTGGAGCTCCATGAAGTTGATAAATGTGTATTAGAATAATTTGGCTAAACATTTAGCAGTTGGGATCTTTTGGCAAGGTGTAAAATGTGCTTGTTTTAAAAACAGGTCTGTCACAACCCAAATGACAGTATTTCCCTCACTGTTTGGCAATTCTACAATGAAATCCATAGCAATCTCTCTCCAAGGCGCTGAAGGTTCAGCTACCTTCTGCAATAGACCTGGGGATTTCCCCTGGTGTCTTTTTGCTGCTGCACAAATGGGGAAGCTAACTACATAGCTTTCTATATCCTTTTTTAGTGATGGCCACCAAAATTGTCTTTTAATCAGGTGTAAAGTTTTTACAAATCCAAAATGTCCAGCTAATTTGGAGTCATGGCATTAAGCATAGTCTTTGGCTTGCAGGGATGTACAACTTCCCACCCATCCAAGCCAAGTCGCCTTTCATCAGACAGCTGGATTTTTTTTTATTGAAAAAGTTTTACAAACACAAATTTTTCCACTTCCCCCTCCCCTTCCCCTCCCTAACCCTCCCTAACCCTCCCCTCCCCACCTTGACATCCCAAGGTGAAATCCAAATCATATCATATCATGCAATTCCCCCCAACTAATCTGCCCCCTGTATATACTATAAATTTCTACGTAACATTCAGCTAAAAGCTATCTGATACTTCCTTGTTTGATATTTATTCTGCACATAATCTATCCATTTCTTCTATTCCCACACAAAAGTTTCTTGAGTCCGGTCTTTTAAATATGCTGTTGTCTTTGCCATTTCTGCAAAACTGGCCACCTTCAAAGTCCATTCTTCAATAGTAGGCAAAACATCTTTTTTCCAATATTGACCAATCAGTAACCTAGCTGCTGTAACCATATATAATATCAGTTTTGTTTCAGTCAATGAAAAATCCTTAACTATACCCAGTAAAAATAATTGAGGAGAAAATTGGAGTTTTTTCTTCAGAACGTTTTGCATAACCCACCAAATTTTAATCCAAAAAGCCTTCACTTTCTTGCAAGTCCACCATATATGGTAATATGTAGCATCTAAGCAATCACATCTCCAACATTTTTGCTAAACATTAGGATACATGCACGACAGTTTCTTAGGATCTAAATGCCACCTATAAAACATTTTAAAAAAAATTTCCCTCAAATTCTGTGACACTGTAAATTTAACATTCTGAACCCATATCTTTCCCCATGTTTCCATCATAACTGGTTCTGCAAAGTTTTGTGCCCATTTTATCATACAGTCTTTAACCAGTTCATTTTCAGAATCTCTTTCTAACAAAATGTTATAAACCCTCTTAATATGCATTAGGCCTTTCTCTTTTATCTGTCTTACCAATTCCTCTTCATACAACATTAAACCAGCTTTTTGATCTTCCCTCCATCTCATTTGAAGTTGATTATACTGTAACCAAGTTAAATTAATCCCTTCTTCCAACAGAGTGTTTAATGTCTTTAATTGCCATCTACCCCATCATTAAAAAGTACCTCTTTATATAAAATCCCCCCAAGTGACTTTATATTTATATTATGTGTAATATGACCAAGATCCAACCACAAAGGTATTTTGTAATCCAATTTAAGCTGGTGCTTCTTCCATACTCACATCAAAGAGTTTCTGAGTATATGACTCTTGAATACTTTATCAACTTTATTTTCGTAGAATAAATATGCATGCCAACCAAAGTCGTGGCCTTCTATATTCAATACTTCAGTCCTTGTCATTCCAAACCAATCACTCGCTTGTGTCAACACTGCTGCTTCATAATACAATCATAGATTTGGAAGTTTAACGCCACCCCTTTCACGAACATCTTGCATGATATTTAGTTTAACTCTTGGCTTTTTCTCATTCCAAACAAACTTATTCACTTCTTTTTGCCCTTCAATCAGATGTTTGTTACTTTTAAGCACTGGAATCATTTGAAACAAAAATAAAAATCTAGGTAGAACATTCATCTTAACTGCTGCTATTCTTCCAAGTAAAGATAGCTGCAGCTTTTTCCAAGTTTCCATGTCTCTTTGCACCTTTCGCCACAACACTTCATAATTATTTTGAAAAAGTGTTATATTTGAGGCTGCAACTTGAACTCCTAGATATTTCACCTTTGCTGCTATTTCAAACCCTGCCTTCCTTTTGAGTTCCTTCTTTTGACCTTCTGACATATTTTTAACTATCATCTTGGTTTTTTTCTGATTCAATCTAAATCCTGATACCATACCATATTCTTCTATAATATCTTTCATCTGGATTATTGATTCCATTGGCCATGTTAAGGTAACAACCAGATCATCTGCAAATGCCCTTGTTCTGTAATCCTCTTGCCTTATAGCTATTCCATTCAGAGTACTCAAATCCTGTATTGTGTTCAACAAGACTTCTAAAGTTAAAATAAACAACAATGGGGATAATGGACAACCTTGTCTTGTTCCTTTTTCTATACTAAAGTTTGTAGTTAGATTTCCATTAATGATAATTTGTGCTGTTTGCTCTTGGTAAATTGCTGAAACCGCCTGAACAAACTGGTCCCCAAAGTCCATTTTTGTTAAAGTCTTTAATAGAAAGTTCCAATTGACTCGATCAAAGGCCTTTTCTGCATCCAAAAACACCAGCACTGCACTGTTTACTCTTCTCAAGGTGTTTCAATAAGTCTATAATTTGCCTCTCATTATTTTTCATGTATCTGCCTCCTATAAATCCAGCTTGATCATGATGAATCACCTCTTGCATAACTGGCATTAATCTGTTGGCTAATACTTTTGCAAAAATTTTATAATCCGTATTCAGGAGAGATATTGGTCTGAAATTTTCCGGTTTTGTAGAACCTTCCTCTTTTGGTATCAATGAAACAAAGGCTGCTTTTCATGAAGGGGGTATTTTTACCCCCTTTTTGTATGTTACAAAATAAGTCTTTAAGATGTTCAATCATTTCTGCTTGTAAAGTTTTATAATACACTGCTGTTAAGCCATCAGTCCCTGGAGCTTTGGCTGTTTTCAGTTGTTTAATTGCAAAAATAATCTCCTGGGCTGTTATTAGTTGATTCATTCTTTCCTTTTGCTCCCTAGAGATTTTCGTGACTCTCCTATCTTCTAAGTATTTATCTATAAATTCATTCTGTATATGATCTTTGGCATATAGTTTAGTATAATAATCTAAAAAGGCTTCT
Source organism: Masticophis lateralis (assembly GCA_030761175.1). Lineage (NCBI taxonomy): Eukaryota > Metazoa > Chordata > Lepidosauria > Squamata > Colubridae > Masticophis > Masticophis lateralis. The sequence continues at coordinate 71,994,762 of JAUDYJ010000004.1, read as the reverse complement.
TTAATTAGACTTTGTTGAAAAACTTCCTTCCCTCCATGCTCAATACTACCAATAACAAGAGAGGTCTGCTGTTTCCTCACTGTGTAAGCCAGCCACCTGCCCGGTTTTTTAGCATTACTAAATGTATTATGTTTTCCAAATTGTAGATTAGTTGCTGCTTGTTCCGCTATAAGCATTTGAAATTGGTCTTTCATGAGTTTTATAATTTCTTGTAGTTTTTTATCTGTCGGATTTTTTATAAGTAATTGTTCTTTTTTCTTTGTCTCCCCTTCCATTTCTAATCTTTTCTTTTGTTGATTTAATTTATGTTTAGAATTCATATAAATCAGTACCCCCCGCATATACGCCTTACTAGCATCCCAAACGATTTCAATAGGGGTACCCTTATTCAAATTCATTTCAAAAAATGCTTTCATTTGTTTTTAAAGTTCATTTACGTTCTTTTCATATCTGAACAAGTTTTCATTTACTCTCCATGATCTTCTCTCATTCTTTCCCATTTCCATTTCTATCCATACCGGACTATGGTCAGTTAGGGTCCTTGGAAATATCTTGGTTTTCTTTGTTTTTAAAAGTAAATCAGCTGTAATTAAGATGAAATCAATCCTGGAGAAGGATCTGTGTCTATTTGAAAAAAAGGTAAAGTCCAATTCTTTTGGGTTGTGCACTCTCCATATATCTTTCAACTCCAAATCTTCTTTCATATCGAAAAAAATCTGTGGTAGTTTAGCACATGACTTTGCCAAGCTCTTTTTATCTTTTTTGAGATCTATTACTCGGTTCCAATCTCCCATAAGTAAGATAGATCTGTAATCCCATTGCAATATTTTAGAATATAATAGTTTACAAAAGTTTTCTTGTTGCTGGTTGGGAGCATAAATGCCAATCACCAAAATTGGACCATTTTGTGTGTTTAATTCAATTGCTATATATCTTCCGCAATCATCTGCTTCTATAATTTTAGCTGATAGTCTTTAATCACAACACCATTCTTTTTTTCCGAGTTTGAAGCTATAACTTGTACACCTAATTTAGAATTTATCAAATATTTTTGATCCTGTATTCTAATATGGGTTTCTTGCAAACAAATAACGTCATTATTAAATTGTCTCAAATAATGAAGTATTTTCCTTCTTTTCTGTGGTGAATTCAATCCATTCACGTTCCAAGATAAAAATTAAATTATCATTTATGGTCTCATGAAGCGCTAAGAGCATTTGCTGAAGTTTCTGTTCCAAAGTGGTAGTCTTCGGCCTGGCTCCTCCCATGGCTTCAGATTTCTGTGGTTTGCCATTGGCACCCTTCTTATCTTGTGGTGGCATAGACCTCTGCTGCTTTTGTTTCTCTAAAATTTGCTTGTATGTTGCTTAAATTATACACTGATCTTTAGGTTCATGCAACAACAAGTCGAGGTCCAATGCCACCTCTCTTGTATTTCTGGGGGGTCCACTTCTAGCCTCTGAAGAAAAATCCAGCAATGGTTCATCCAAAAAGCCCCCTGTTGCTCCTTGTGTTTCCATTGCCTCCACCTCCATCTGTTTCCACTGTTCTTCAGACTCTTGTTCAAATTCCTTCTCTTTATCACCCTCCTCTACAGCTAACACTGAAGATGTACGTGGAGACGCTGCACCAGTTTTAAGAACACTAAAATAAAATTCTTCCATTTTTTCAACAGTATTTAATCGATATCTCTCTCCTTGGTACCTCAGTATTATACCAACTGAGCATCCCATCTAAATGGAATCTGTTGTTTCTTCAACTCATTCACCAGGAATCCAAAATCCTTTCTATCTCTTAACATCTTAGGTGGCAATTCTTTGTAAATCCCAATCTCCTTTCCATCCACTTGAACAGTAGAAACAAAAGACTTTTGCAAGATATCATTTCTCATTCTTCTATCTGTAAAGTAGGTCACCACATCTCTAGGCAAGTTCCTTTGCCTTGCTACCCGAGAATTCACTCTGTAGACCTTGTCAATCTTGCACAGGACATCTTCAGGGTTGACCTTTAGCATCACAGCCAGGGCATCAGCACAAACCATTCTCAAATCCTCTCTGTTGTTTTCTTTTATTCCTCTCAGTCTTAGAGCAAACTCCATAAATCTGAATTGCATCATAGTCACTTCATTTTCAATTCTTTGGGTTTTATTGTCCACATTGGAAATTTTATTGTCAGCTTCCCTCATTTTAGATTCAAATTCTGAACTGAGTTCACCCACTTTTTTATCAATCTCAACAACCGTTTCTGACAGACCAATCACAACTGTCAGTATATCTCGCTTCATCTTGTCATACTTTTCTTGAACCACCTCTTTAATTTCCTGCTGAGACTTTTCAAATTTCTGGTCCATAACTTCAGTTTGATTCATCAGAGCCACAGCAATAAATTCCTTCAGGTCTTTAAATCCAGTCTCCAGGCTCTGAGTCTGCAAACTTGATGGCTGCTCTTTTGTTTGGTGAATAGGGGAGGCCCCCCCCTGCAGCTTTGGGAGCTGGCTTTGTCTGCTTTGAAGCCATAGTACTACGCAATCTTATTCTTTCTAAGAAGGAAGTCTCCCCCCCCCCTTTCCAGCACAGAATCCTTTTAAAAACTTCCCGAGCTTTAATCAAGTCTCTGAGGGAGAGGGAACAGATGAAAAACACTTTAAAAAAACTTTTCTCTTTTCTTCTGACAAGCACTGTTACTTTAAGTACTTTAAAACGCATTGAAACACACAGGCATATCCACTTTCACTTTCAGCTTTTTTCCTCCGCTGAAGCCGGATGCCATTTTAATATACTTTCACTCCTGCTCCATTCTTAAATTCAGTGACAGGGCTAACACAAATACTTGCAGTTTTTAGTTTTAAGTCCTGATTTCACCATGCTTGGTTTAAAAAATTCGGTTATTTTCACTGCTGAAGTTGGTCGTGTCGTCTGACTCTGCTGAGTGCAGAGTTATCCCCGGAGTCCGGAGCCTCAGCAAGCTGGATAGGGAGCCTCACCCTGCTTCCTCCCCAGAAGCTAAAAAAAAAAACAGTCTGGGGGCTTCGCAGGGGGTTCTACCTGTTCTCGCCGGCTCTCTTCACATTTCTTCAAAAACAGGAGTTTTTCAAGCCACCTGTCAGCTGTGGAGGCAGCTGTTTACGGGCGGCGGGGCTGGTGGTCATAAAAAGACCATCTAGCGATGACAGCAGCACCAATCGGAAGTCAGACAGCTGGATTTTTTGTTCAAAAACATTCATCAGTGGTCAACGCTTGTTTAAAAGTGTTGGTGGTGTCATTGTCTGTCAATGTTTCTTGTTTAGCCTGGGATCTGGTGAATACTTTAATGGCTAATTGATTGTTTTGTACTATAGGTTTCATTACATCTGGCTTTGCATTGTTGTATTGCGGCTTTCTGGATAGCACATCTGCCAGAAAGTCCCCCCCCCCCCGGAGGTATTTTAATGTAAAATCAAACCGTTTAAAGTACTGAGCCCATCGTACTTGTTTTGGGGAGACTTTCCTTGGGGTCTTTAGGGCTTCTAGATTTTTGTGATCAGTCCAGACTTCAAAAGGGGTCTTACTGCCTTCTAGAAAGTGACGCCAGGTCAACAATGCATAAGCCCAACGAAATGCATAAGCCTCTTTCTCCCAAATAGCCACCTTTGCTCAGTCTCATTCAACTTTTTGGATGTGTAAGGGCAAGGTTGTAGTTGGTCTTGCTCAGTCTTCTGAAGTAGGACCGCTCCTATTGCCACATCGCTGGCATCTGCTTGTATGACAAATGGTTTCTCCGTGTCTGGGTGTTTTAGAATTGCTTCTGCTGAGGACAGCTGTTTAAGTTTTTCAAATGCCACCTGGCATTCCATAGTTTAATGATTGCTTTGGTTTAGAGTTGTCCTCCCCCTTTGTTTTTAAGAGCTTGGTGATGGGGAGGGCAATCTGAGCGAACGTAGGTATAAACTGGCAGTAAAAGTTGGCAAACCCCAGGAAGCTCTGTAACTGTTTACGTGTGCATGGAGGGTTCCAATCAAGTACATCCTGCACTTTTAGAGGATCCATCTCCACCCCCTGGTGTGAAATGCGGTATTCCAAATAGTCAATCTTCTCTTGGTGGAATTCACATTTGGAAAGTTTGGCAGCGCGGAGTTTGTTTAAAACTGCCCTGACTAGTTTCACATATTCTGCTTTGGTCTCGGTATAGATTAAAATGTAGTCCAAATAGACCAGAACCCCCTTATATAAATGCTGATGCAACACTTCATTTATTAATTGCATAAACACTGCAGGAGCTCCTTGCAATCCAAAGGGGAGCACCTTGAATTGATAGCAGCTGAGGGGGGTGTTAAATGGTGTTTTCCACTCATCCACCTCCTTAATTCTGACACAGTAGTAAGCCTCCCTTGGGTCCAGCTTTGAAAAATTTTTCCCTTTAGCGAGGTGTGCTAACATATCTTTCATAAGGGGGAGAGGGTACATGTTCTGCACACTGATCATATTTAGGTTTCTAAAATCAACACACAGATGTTTTGAGCCATCTTTTTTCTCTCTAAATAGCACTGGAGCTGCAGTTTTTGGTCGGGCTGGCTCGAAGAAACCCCTTGCTAGGTTTTTCTCAATGAATGTTCTCAGCTCTTCCAACTCCCTCAGTGACATGCTGTACATCTTGGGTTTAGGGAGTTTCACGCCGGGTAAGATTTCTATTGCACAGTCAGTGGCATGCTGGGGGGACGGGAGGGGAGCTCATCTGAAGCTTTTTCACTAAAAAACCCAGCTAAATCCTTGTATTCTATGGGTATGCTCTCAATTGATGTGGCGTGACCAGGCATGGCTGTTTCTCGATTCTCTGCCCCCTCAATTCCTTTATGTGGGTACTCAACAAGGGTCACCTTCTTCTGAAATTTTATGATGCCTTGTTTCCAATTGATTTGTGGGTTCCATTTTTTAGCCATGCAAGGCCCAGAACCAACGGCCATTCCATGCCAGGTGCCACTATAAATGTAAGTATTTCCTTGTGGCTTCCGATGCTTATATGTAGAGGCTCGGTGGCCAGAGAAGCTGGCTCCCATCCTACTATTGTCCCATCTAGTTGGCAGAAAGCAGTGGGGGTTTTCAGCTTTCTTACATTAATCCCTAACCTCCCTACTAGGGACAGGCTGATCAAACAGCGGGTGCACCCTGAATCCACTAAAGTGGAGATGTTTATCTCCCTGTCCTGGATTGGGATGAATAGTCTTAAGGGAAGGGTAAGCAGTTTAATTGGTTTGCTTATCAGTGGTTCATCATCTGAATCACTTCCAAATGAGTGTGATTCCTCCTGTTCAGATGCCACGATTTCCTCCCCAAAGAGGGGAGGTAATGGAACTTCTGTCATCTGCCTGCTCCTCAGAGCAGTCTCCTCCTCCCCTTGTGGGTGGTTCCGGGCAGGTGTTTGCAAACGACACTCTGCAGCTTGGTGCCCTTCTTTTCCACACTTGAAACAGGCTGAAGATATCAGAGAGAATGCGGTTTGTGGTTTGAGGAGCTCTTGCTTCTATTGGGGTGAGGATTTCTTCCATGCTCGCCCCTCTCGATATTGGTTTCTGGCCATATCTATCGCAGCTTCTTCGGCGGTGACATACCATTCACGTAGGTCATTTGGTGCCCCTCAGGTTATATAGACATTGTATAGATCATCACTCAGCCCATCCTTGAAACAGCTCACCAAAATATCTTCCAGCCAGTGCACACGGCATGCAAGGTCCCAGAATTCTTCAGTATACTCTGCTACTGGCCGTTGCCACTGCTTCATCACCTTAATGCGGTCGCGTGCTTTGCAGTCTGCCAGTGGGTCTTCAAATCGACATCATAGCGCCATCATGAAATGATTGAAATCCTGCAGTTCTGGTGCGTTGGCGTTATGCAGGGTCACTATCCATCTTGCAGTGGCACCCTCTAGGGCTAGGGTCACAACTTGCACTTGGGAGCCTTGGGTTTGGAAATCACACCCATACTCTTGCATGTAGGTTAGCACATGTGCCACAGAGAATTCTAATTGTTGCAGATTCCCATCAAACTTCACCCCAAGGGGAGGAGTTTCTCTTTCCAGTTGAGGAGTCTGGGTTGGTTGAGAATGGGCACCGGTGTGCGTGCTGTCTGGGGGGGGGGAGGGTTTTCTGGGTCTTCTCCCACTGCTGCTGCCCCCTCTGTTTGATAGGCAGGCTCCAGAGGGAGGGTGCCTCCCGTGGCATTATCCATGACTGCTGCCCTTTCCGTACCCTTTGGTTGTTGTTCTGGCTCCCTTTGGATGTTGAGATTTTCCAAAGTTTCCATCACCAATTGGGTTATATGCCTCTCCAGATAGTCCTCCCTCAGGGGTGCTTCGGTCAGTCCCCACTGGTCAGCAAGGCTTCTAGTTCCAGTTTCCACCCCGGTTTTCGGTAGCCATGGTTCAGGGTGACTCCTCTGGTTTTCTCATCCCAGCCATCTTTCTTCCTGATGCCAATTGACCAGCGGGGCTTTTCCGGATTCCCCAGGGTTACCTCATCCTCTCTGATGGGGTGCACAAAACAGGCATCCGACTGGGTGGCAGTTACTGTCTCTCCCCAGCAATCAGTTTCTCCCAGCTCTCTGCTTCATTCAGATATGGTTTGCAAGGTCCCCTCAGTAGAGCAAAGATTGCTTCTCATTGCATATCAAGTATGAACTCTATATATCTTGTTGATCCCATTTAGTACCTTTTCCTTTGTCTCCTCCATCATTTCTACCAGTATCTCCGCCACCACTTCACCAAGTTTTCTCCCTTCTCTTCTTCTATATTTTGGATTCTTAAATAATACTCTGCCCTGTCTATTTCGAGAGACACATTATTTCCCCCAGATTTTTATCAGCAATTGTAGGTCTATTATCCATTTCCTCTATTTTTTTTCTGTTGGATCTGCTTTTTCCTCCACTTTCTGTAACCTTTCTTCATTCTTTCCCATCATCACCTTTACTTCTTTGAGTTCTCTTTCTACCTTTTCCATCCTTTCTTTAAAATCATCATGGAAGGCCTGTATCATATTTTTTAGTTCCAGTTGCATAGCCATGGTATCCAATGTTCTCTGCCCTGCAGGACTTGTGATTGATGTTGTGGAAGGTAGCCATGTCGTTGTCTTCTTCATCTTATCCCGTCTTATACATTATGGACAACCAATCAGTTTCTGATCAAGAAATAGTAGTTTAATTTGTAATCCAAGGTACCTACTCTACCCTGTTGGGTGAATTGATTAAAAATAAAAGTCAAAAAAGATCAAGAAACTCCACCACACCCTAAAAAGCCGCTTGCCTTCAACCAAAAGGAAGAAGTAAAGAAAAAAAAACCCAACAAAAAAAAAGAAAGGCCAAAAAGAAAGGTAAAAAGAAAAAACAATCCCCAAATATCAAACCCAAAAGCTTCTGATTCTTCAGGTTCTTCTTACCTTAATCCAATTTTTTATGTATCCACAAAATTCCAACACTCAAAAAACCAACCAGCCACAAAAAAGCAACGAAATAGAAATGGTGAAGAGAAAAAAGAGTACAAAAATTTAATCCAGTCAATGCAAATATATCAAAAGGAAAAAGAAAAAAAAAGGGGGGGGGGAGGAGAAGAAATGGATCACCAACAATATTCCAATAGTAATAAAGTCCTGGACCCCAGAAGAGGGGAAAAAATCAAAAAACCAACCAACAAAAAGCAGTAAAGAAGAAAGAACTATATTCACTTAATTAAATTAAAGAAAAAGTAAAGGCCAAGACTGCCCCAGTAGAAAAAAGAAGTCCCCCCCCAAAAAAAAACCTTTTATTTTACTTCAATTGTCTTGTTCTTGTTTTTATTTCAAAAGTTTCAAAGAATTCACTCTTTTATGTTTCTGTTAGAACTAACAGTCTCAATACACAATTCTTTGCCAAACACAGCTGTTTCTTATCAGCCCAAGCTACAGTCTCAAGGCCATTCTTCTCAGTCAGTTTATTTGAAACAATGTCTTTTTCATTTTCATTCAGATAAAAGGGAGAGAAGAAAAAAAATAGAGACACTTTTAAAGTTCCTTCAATAATTTCCACTCAGTCTCATTTTTTAGTATAAATCCATAAATCCAAAATTTACAAACACTCAATCTGGCTTCTTATTCTTATTTTCTTGTTTTCCCTATCAGTTTTATTACTTCTTTTAATTCATTTCTTCATTTGGGCCAATATACTTTCTTCGCCGCTAATCAGCTGAAGCTGGAGAGCTGACACATGCCCCACTCTCCGCTCTTATCTTTTCACCCTTCACTTCCTTCAAAGTGCTTTTCGGGGTTTATAAAACTAAGACTTCAAATCACCAAAAAAAGAAAAACATACTAACTTCTCACCCAGATGAATCCATTTCTTCTCCACTTTCATTGTGGGTGTCCCGACTTTGCTGCAGCTTCAGTGGCTGCTTTCTTGATCATTGGTTGAAAGGCTACTTCTCACTAGCCAGGGAGTTGTGTTTTCCCTGCATTAGCCAGTCAATGCCTTTCTTGCTCACTGTCCCTCTGAGACAGTTTCTGATCAAGAAAGACCCCCAAACTATCTAGATATCAATGTTTTCTCAGGAGCAAGAAAAACATTGTACTGTTGTGACATTGGCCACGCCCCTTCCTCCTATGTTGCTATTTTTATAGAAGAAAATATTTTAAGAATTTTTATCTGAACATTTTATATGCTAAATTCATAAAGGAAGAGAAGAATCATAAAGGAAAAGATAAACTGCCTTTTGACATGTAACGTGTTTAGAGACAGGATAAGGAATTCTACAAAAAATAACATGAAGATTCTCTCAAGTTGCACTTGGAATTCTTGGAACTTACATTTTTAAAGAAGCACACTTATATATCCTCTTTAGGAAAAGGATGATAAATTGAGCCGCAAAAAGAATAAGATAACAAAAGTAGAATTAAATCTAATGAATAGTAACATTCTTCTGTCAACTTGCAAAGTTTTCAAGTTGTCATGAGCAGGAGGGAGGGAGAACTGATGGAGCTGATTGATTTCCCTAACTGAAATTACATTCCACAGATACTTTTCTACTGCAATCAGTAGGAGAGTTTTGGGTTTCACAGCCAGTCAAAGTGGTTAATTGGAAAATGTGATTTATGACATGGCCAGGGAGGAGGGGAGAAACAGGGTCGTAAGGCAACGTAAATCTACGTAGGATTAATTCTAACTGCATCCGAGTATTGCCAAAATGGTGCTCCTAATAAATGACTGTATTTCTTTTGAAGTTTGGCTTGTGGCTCATGAATTAATTAGGGCATTGTTCAGAAACTTCAGACAGTTTGAACTCCTTTTAAAATCTATCAAGATCACTGGGTCTCCTGAATCCTGGACTCTCCAATCGCTCCCCAATATCTGGGGTGTTGGGAGGGAAAATCAGATAACCATGGTTGAAGATGGGCTATCTGAAGAGAGCCTGTTTGCAGCCAGTGTGCAGCCTCCCTCAGACATCAAAGCTGAGATGCCTGCTCCAGTGGCAGAAGCAAGAAGAGATGAGTATTGGTGGGAGTTAATCCCTAAAGTAGCTGAGGTTGTGTTCCCCCACCCCAATGCCCGGAAAAAGGGAAAGCCCTGAATGACCTGGGAAAAGTGGAGTGGAGGCTGGACTGGAACCAAGCCAGTCCAGCCTCCACTCTAAAGCCCCTGGGGAGTTCCAAAGAGCAGCCAAGGGAAGAATCTGCCTGGGCCACCCGATAAGAGGCCATCATGCAGGCCAAAGGAGAGGGGAGGAGCAGTGTATCCCTTTGAAGTGAGGAGAAGCAGACAGGGACACAGCCCCTCTTCTCCACCCATCAGAAGGAGGCTGCAACCAGTGTCTTTTCCATGCAGCAGGCAAGCTGCCCAGGGCAGACAAACCCCTCTCTCCCTCCAAACTAGAGCTGAGGAAGAGAGCCAGCTACATCAAATGCAAGCATAAAGAGCAGTGGTGAAATGTTAAATTTGTTACTACTGGTTCTGTGGCTTGGTGGGGTGGTGGTGGTAATATGACTGAGTGGGCGTGGCCAACTTTTTTTTTTACTTTTAAAACCATTTTTTCTACAACCTCTTCAGCTGAAGAGGTTGTTCAAAATGCTTTTAAAGCCTCTGATGATCTCAGCTGATTTGCCTGATCAGCAGAGGCTTTCTTTTTTTTCTTAAAAGCCTCTGATGATCCCAGCTGAGCTTCACGATCATCAGAGGCTTTTTTTTTTTTTTACTTTTAATAGCATTTTTTTCGGCCAAAGAGGTTGTAGAAAAAATGTTTTTAAATTTTTTTAAAAAGCCTCTGATGATTGCGTGGCTCAGCTGGGCAATGGGGGGAGGGCAGGGATTTTTGCTACCAGTTCTCCGAACCACCCACCTCCATCACTACCAGATTGGGTGATCTGGTCCGAACCGGGAGCATTTCACCCCTAATACAGAGGCCAACAAGTGGAGAGAGGAGCAGTGCTGAATGAACCACCCCAGTTCAGAGGAAAGATTGATGGGATTCAGACCAGCTAGCTCTATTCCTTGACTCAGCTGAGATCCACCTAAACTGTTATGGATACCTCTACCCAGTGGTGGGATTCAATTTTTTTAACAACAGGTTCTGTGGGCGTGGCTTACTTGGGGGTGTGGCTTGGTGATCATGTGACTGGGTGGGCGTGGCTAGCTGGTCATGTGACTGGGTGGCCATGGCTATGTGCATAGGGACTACTCAGAGGGCTGAAAAAAGTCATTTCTGACTGGTCCTCGCACTTTTGACCGGTCCTCGCACTTATGACCATCCTCACATTTATGCCCGTTGCGGCATTCTTAACAACCATGTCAGTCATTTCACAACTGCTTCTCTACACCATGGTGACAAGATAGGGCAAAAAACGTAAAATGTGAGGACAGTCGTAAGTTTGAGGACTGGTCAAAAGTGCGAGGACCAGTCAAAAATAACTTTTTCAGCCCTCTGAGTAGTACATATGCACAAAAGGACTACCCAGAGGGCTTAAAAAAGTGATTTCTGACTGGTCCTCGCACTTTTGACCGGTCTTCGCACTTATGACTGGTCATCATTTATGCCCATTGTAGCATTCTTAACAATCATGTCATCATTTCACAACTGCTTCTCTACACCATGGTGATAAGATAGGGCAAAAAATGTAAAAAGTGAGGACAGTCGTAAGCTTGAGGACTGGTCAAAAGTGCGAGGACCAGTCAGAAATAACTTTTTCACTTCCGGTGGTGCCTCCGTCGTTGTCGGCGGTCTTTTCATGACCACCGGCCTCCCGGCGCGTAAAGAGCCGCCTCACAGCAGGCAGGCGGCTCGAAAAACCCGCTCTTTAACTGAAAGAGCGGGGAGAGCCTCTGGGGGTGAGGTTGAGCCCCCTGAATCGCCCCAGGATTTTTTTTCCTGTCCTGGGGAAGGCTCAGGGCGATGGCTCCCTATCCACCCCCAGAGAAGCTCCGCGCCGAGAGGGATCTCCACTAATTAGCGAGCCAGATGTCGTGAGCAATATCGCGACTGATTGACAACCTAAACAAGTTGAATAAGGAGTCTTCAGAAAAGAAGAATGCAAGTATGGTTTTTTTTATTGATTTTCTGGAGGAGGAGGGAAGGAAGGAGGAAAGAGAGAATGAATAGTGAAAGTGTTCTTAAGATGGCAACCGGCTCTGTCTGAAGAAAAAGTGAGAGTGGAAAGTGAAAGCAGAGTTTAGTGCTGAGAGATTTTAAAAGAAATATTTTGGTAGTGAAAAGAAATGAAGAAACAAAGACTGATTTAAACAGATTTTTCCTGTTTTTTTTACTGAAGTAAGAAGAATTTCTTTGGTCTTTTTGAAAAGTAAATAATAAGTCAGAAGTATGACTCCTAAACCTAAAGGAAGGGTTCCTCATGAGTCAGTTGAAGGACAAAGCAGAATTGACTCATTTGCAGGGATCTGCAGATGAGGATTTAAAAGATTTTATAACAAGGTCTCTAGTGAGTGTTGTGGAGAAGATAAAAAGTTCACAGAAGAATCTTGAGGAGTTGGTTTCTGGGAAATATGATCAATTAAGTCAAACTATCACCAAAGTAGTTTCGGATCTTTCAAGTGTGGTGGTGGAAATGGGGAAGAAAGTGACTGAAATTAGCAGTAAGTTTGACTCCCAGATGCAAGTAATACAAGAAAAATTTGTGGAAGCTGAGGCTAAAAATCAGAACATAGAGAATGATGTCATCATGCTTCAAATTAAAGCTATGGAATCAGCAATTAGATTAAGAGGTATAAGAGAAAACAAGAGAGAAAACTTAAGAACAATTTGTGCAAAGGCCTTTGCGGAATTATTAAAGCTAGAAGATGAGCTAATTCTTGGTTGTATAGAGAAAGTCTACAGAGTCAACTCACATGTAGCTAAACAAAGGAATTTGCCTAGAGACGTTGTTGTTTATCTTACTGATAGAAGATTGAGAGATGATATTTTATTGGCCTGCGGAGCTTCCGCATAGGCTAATTAGCCTAATTAGCCTGCTGAAGCTCTGCGGGCCAATAAAATTACAAAAAAACACCGAACTCTTTGTTAAATTGCTGGCTCGCCCGCCCCTCGCCCACCACTATTTATTGGCAATAAATAGTGGTGCAGAGGGGCAGGGCAAGGGGTGGGGTGAGCCAGCAATTTAACAAAGGGTTCGGCCGAACCCCCTAGAACCGGCAGAATCCCACCACTGCCTCTACCCATCCCACAGAGCCATGGTGAATACCATCACAGAGGGGCTTGAGGGGGAAGCAAGGGAATGGCTAGCAGCTCTCCCCAAGAGGAGAGTCCCCCTAGCTGCAAGACATTGACAACTTCCTACAAGAGCTAGAAGCCAAATTTAAGGAGGTGGTGGAGGATCATTAGTACACAGAGGATGAGCTCTGAAACCTAAACCAGAGAGGGCGGCCCATTAAGGAACACATCCGGGAGATCATGAGAGTTGTGGGAAGGCTACCCCCTTTGCCGGAGCGGCTATTAGTTCACTTTTTCAGAACAAGTCTGGATAAGCAAATGGCCAAATTAATTGTCTATCAGGACATCCCAAACCGACTCTCTCAGTGGTTCCGAGTAGCCATAAGTTTTTTTAAAGTTTTTTTTATTTTTTACACAAACACACATATAAACTTACAATGTATTTTTTCTGAACAGAGTATTTGCTGGTTCACAAATTTAAACAATTTTTAGTCATTTCAACTAAATTTACTATTTCTATACTTCTTTTTTGCCATAATATTTATTCTCTTTATTTTTTAAAAAACCCTTCATCCTTACCTCTTACCTTAACCAAATTCAATTTTCCCTTCCATTCTGTATTGTATCCCTCAAATTTAAGATCTAACCTAATATGATTTCTAGTATCTCCTTATATTCCTTTATTATAATTACTGATGTTTTCCATTGCCATCTATTTTAATATCCATCATCTTAGTCCAAATTAATTAATTATGTGGTGTTACAATCATTCATTTCTTATAAGAATAATAAACCCAATTGTTTTATAGCATACATTTCCTTAAATAATACAATCCAACATCTTAATAAAAGTCAATTAATTACAGTATATAGCTATCTTTTTTCTTTATAATATAAATCAAATAGCTTTCCCCATGTTTTTCTTTATATCAGTTCCAGGAATGTAAACATGAATATTCCAATTATTACAATTTCCATACAATCCAACTTCTTAAAAAGTCAGTTAATCTTTTCTCTTTACATGATAATAATTTCATATTCTTTCTACTACATCCTTCTTTCCTTCTTTGTTTCTTTCCACCCTCTCTACTTTTTCCATTGTTAATCCCAGTAATCTCTAAAAGCCTCCTTTTTATTGTTACTATCCACATAATCATTTAATTTTCCACAATCAATCTCATTGTCTTTATCTTCTTTATTTTCAAGCTATCTTTTTTAGTAAAGTTTTTTTTATTTTTTAAACACACAAACAAACATACAATGGCCCAGTTTTAAATTTATACAGATTTTTATTCATCTTTAACACAATTTTATATATAATTTTTCTCATATCATTTATTCTCTCTAATTCTAAGAAATCAATAATACCCTTCATCTTAACTTCTCAACCTAATATAGTTCATTTTTTCTTTTCCCTCCTTAAAATTTGAACCCCTAAATTTAACTTTACATAACATAATACAATCCCCAATTATTACCTTAAATTCTCTTATTCCAATCACCAATGATTCTTTTATCAACTATCCCAAATAATACATTTCAACAATTAAACATATTCAATAAAAAATCAATTAAGTATCAATCTTACTCCAATACCTCTACATTTAAAACATGGTTGTTTTGCCAGGCTGGCCTAGACTGATTGGGGTTTTAATGGGAATTTTAGTTTTTAGTGTTTGAATTTTAATCTGGACTAGTTTTATTGTTGTGAGCTGCCCTGAGTCCTCGCAGAGAAAGGGCAGCATATAAGTCCGATTATAAATAAAATTTAAATTCATATAACATAATACAATTCCCAATTATTTTCTTAAATTATTTTGTTCCAATCTCAAATAGTTTTTTCTTTATTAATTGTTCCAAATAGTACACTTCGAAATTTTTATTAAAAAACAGTTAAATATATCTAAGTAGTTCATAATCCAATATTATTTCAACTTTCTTTTCTTATTTAGTTAAATTCCAATTATATAATTAAGAATATTCCATTTGTTACAATATCCTTCATTAAATAAAAATATTCCAATTATTACATTCATCATATATCCATATATTTTAAACTCACCATTAAAAATACAGTTCATTTCTGCATATTGACTTCCATAAGGTTTTAAAATCACTTCATTAAAAATACAATTTCATCTTTTCCCTAGTATTCATTTCGTTTACCCCATTTCTTTCTCCCTTTCTATTTTCTATTTTACTTTCTTTTTCTTTCCCCTGCTTCTTTTTTGTATTTTAAAACCCTGATCTCTCTTTTCCCTTTTCTTATTTTCCCACTGTTAATCCCAATGTAATCATTTTTTTTAAGATCATAAACTCTTCTAGTTTGCTGCATCTTTCTCATTTTCCCTTTTTTATTTTCTCATTGATAATCCCAGTGTAATCATTTAAGTTTTTTTTATATTCTTTCTATTCCATCCTCTTTTCTTTTTTGTTTCTTTCCCCTTTTTCTATTTTTTCCATTGTTAAACCCAATGTAATTTTTAAAGTTCTCCTTTTTATTATTACTACCCATATAATAATTTAATTTTCCATAATCAATCTCCTTGTCTTTGTCTTCTTTATTTTCAGTCTCTTTTCTTTGCTTCTCATTAGTTGTTTCTTTATCAGCTTGAATGTATCCTAAATCAATTTTTTGGTCATCAAGTTTCAATTTTCCATGCAACATTGTGGTCATTTCCCTTATTTCCATTTCAGCTCGCTGCTCAATTACTTCTTTCTTATATTCTGCTTTCATTTTAGTTGTCTTTAAAAGGCCTCCTTTATTTACTTCCTTAATCATTGGTTCTTCACTTTTCAGAAATACAGTATTATTATTATTATTATTATTATTATTATTATTATTATTATTATTATTATTATTATTATTATTATTATTATTATTATTATTATTATTATTATTATTCCTCCCTTTAAAGTTTCCAAATTGAAAAAGAATCTTTTCAGGTTCTTAGTTCTTTTATTATTTTTAAAGTTCTCCAAGTATTTTAAATCCAAACAGACAAATTTCTAATCGGGTTCTGTTGCTTTATTACTTCCTCCTAAATCTTCTTCTTCTGTTCTTTCCCATGCCTATTAGCCGCTATTATAAGGCCAGGACATTTACAATTGTTTTAAAAATCCTTCCCCCCCCCCCCTTTCTGCCTATGAGTTAGATATCACTCACCCGGCATCAATATTCCACTCAATTCTCCACTCCTGCACATTGCTTGGTCCGGTTGCTCCAATTTACTGGCGGTTGTAATGGAACACCCCCCCCCCCCCGCAGAGTCAGAGAGAATTTCCTTTGACCTCCAAGGAACTTGCCTGTTCCTCTTGGTCTTCTGAGGTGCTGCTCTTTCTTCCCTGTCCCTATAGGACAGGTCTGGTCCAAAGACCCTCTGCAGCGGTTCGTCAGGCTGGGATTTCATGGAGCTCATCAGAGCCCGCTAATCCCTGACTGTCTTGCCGCAACACTTCTAGTCGAAATCTTCAATCTCGATGTCTTGCTTCTCTGTTGTTATTTCCTTGTCAACTTGAGTATGCTCTATCACAATTTTTGGATCCTCAGGATTCGGTTCTCCATGTAACATTATAATTATTTCCCTTATTTCTGTTTTCCATGACGAATACATCATTTTCATCATTTCTCTAATTTCCTGTGCCATTTTATTCTTTCTAGGTTGGTATTATTCCAGTTTAGAAGTTCATTGTATCCTCTCTTTTTTTTTTCCAAAGTCAAGCCACTTGGAAACAAAGAAATCCTCCCCAAAAATTCTCATAGCTGTTATCACTATTAAAGTTCAAAGTTCCAAATTGCATTATCTCTCTACAATCCACAATTCCAATTAGCAGTCTAACAAAGTATCCATTTTGTTCAATCCATATTAACAGTCTTTACTAGTTTCTTGTTTCTTCTTTTTAACTTTGACAATGCCAAATCAGTTTAATAGTCCAGTCCAAATTAAACAATCCCCTCTTTTTCATTTTTTAAATTTTTTTTAGTATTGCAGGGCTTAATTTCCAATTTCTCATTTGTTTTTCTTAACATTCCAAAAAAAAAAAAGAGAGAGAGAATCTGCTTGTTTTCTTTCCAATCCTTTAGTCAATTTTGGTAGTGGTGGTGGTGGGAGGTTCTGATTTTTAAAGTTTTCCAAATATTTTTTATTCAAAAGTCCATTTTCTTTTTGGGGTTTTGTCAATTTAACTTTCCACTTCAAACATCTTCTTTTCTTCCCCCCCCATGCCCATTAGCCGCTGGTTTTTTAAAAAAAATTTAAAAAGTTTTTTATTAATAATACAAAATTAAAAGAACATTAAACATAGATATAACATCACTGGTTCCAAACATCTTCTGTCACTTTACAATAATATTAGTACTCATATAAACATATAGTTCATAAGCTTTGTTCACTATTTAAGCATAATATATATTAATATTTTCCCGTATTTCTGTATATTTATTTATGTCTTAAACATACATTTATCTATAACATCTATATTTTTGTTCTAACACTATACATTTGTCTTGGCTACCCTCTTGTTATCTATCCAATCATAAAATTGTTTCCAGATTTTGTAGAACTTAGTTTCGCTTTTATCCTTGAGTTCCAAAGTGAGTCTGTCCATTTCTGCGCAGTTAAAGATTTTCAGTAATATTTCCTCTTCAGTTGGAATATCTTTCTCTTTCCATTTTTGAGTGAAAGCTATTCATGCCGCCCTGAGCATATGCAGTAATAAATAATTTGTATCTTTCTTATACTTTCTTTCTATAATTCCCAATAAGAAAAATTCTGGTTTGACCTCTATATCTGTTAGCAAAATTTCTTTCTGCCAGTTTTTTAGTAAATTCCAAAATTTTTGCGCCTTTGGGCATTCCCACCACATGGTAATTTTCAATGGTCTCTCCACACTTCCAGCATACTGAGGATTCCCCCTTATTCATTCATTTGCTAATCTTGGGGGGGGGAGGTGCCTCCTATAGAACATTTTATAAAGGTTTTCCTTGTAGGAAGTTGCTAGTGTGGTTTTTTAAATTTTTTCCCCATAAACTTTGCCAAATGTCCAAATCGATATTGTGCCCAAACTATTTACACCAAATTATCATTGTTTCTTTCATCTGTTCCTCAATCATTATTATTTTATTTATTATTAATTTATTTATTAATTCAACTTATACACTGCCCTTCTCCCCAGGGGGAATCATATCTTGTTCCAATAAATATTGATATAGTTCACTTATGGTCTTGCCTTTCCTACTAAATAAAATTTTATCTAATTATGATGATTCTTGCTTTATACCCTATTCCTTTTTATCTTTGCTAAATTTAGATTGAATTTGGAGATACGCCAACCATTCCAGTGGGGCCAGCTGTCAAGAGTGAAAGCTCTAAGTCAAAAGTGAAGTTTTCCAGCTAAATCAACTCTTACGATTGGATCCCTTGGGAAAACTCCTTGGGAAAACTCCTCAGGGAAAGCTCTGGTCTGATAATGCAGTCATTTTCGGCTTTCCATATCCTGGTCAACATGACTATGTGTTTCTTTTCCAAACCTGAGCTCTCTTTCAAAAGTGAAGTTTTCTTCCTAAAGACTCCTATCAGTAATTTGGAGATATGCCTCAGGGAAAGCTCTGGTCTGATAATGCAGTCATTTTCAGCTTTCCATACCAAGTTCAACATGAATATGTGTTTCTTTCCCAAACCTGAGTTCTCTTTCAAAAGTGGTTTTTTGGCTAACTCGACTCCTACCAGCAATCCGGAGATACTCCGTGGGATAGCTCCTCAGGGAAAGCTCTGGTCTGATAATGCAGGCATTTTTGGCTTTCCATAGCCTGCTCATCATGAATATGTCTTTCTTTTCCAAACCTGAGCTCAAAACTGTAGTTTTCTGGCTAAATCGACTCCTACCTGCAATTCTGAGACATGCCTTGGGATAATTCCTCAGGGAAAGTTCTGGTCTGATAATGCAGTCATTTTTGGATTTCCATATCCTGCTCATTGTGAAGATGTGTTACTTTTCCAAACCTGACCTCTGAGTCAAATGTAAAGTTTTCTGGGCAAATCGACTCCTACCACCAATTCGGAGATACATCTTGGGATAACTCCTCAGGGAGAGCTCTGGTCTGATAATGCAGTCATTTTCAGTTTTCCATACTCTGGTCAACATGAATATGTCTTTTTTTTCCAAACCTGAGGTCTGAGTCACAAGTGAAGTTTTCTGGCTAAAACGACTCCCACAAGCAATTTGAAGATAATCCTTGGGATTACTCCTCAGGGAATTCTCTGGTCTGATAATACAGTCATTTTAGCCTTTCCACAGTCTGGTCAACATGAATATGTGTGTCTTTTCCAATCCTGAGCTCTCTTTGAAAAGTGATGTTTTCTGGCTAAATCAACTCCTACCAGCAATTCTGAGATATGCCTTTGGATAACTCCTCAGAAAAAGCTCTGCTCTGATAATTTACTTATTTTCGCCTTTCCATATCCTGTTCAACATGAACCCCGGATACTTTTAATCACTTATTGATCTCATCCTGTTTCCTATGTAGCCTGTAATTCCCTATAACTTTTACCCTGTCACCTATTTTGCCCTGTGCTTTGATTTACCTTTGGGAATCTACAAGGGGGGAGGGCCATCTGTTTTCTCTCAGTTTGGAAACCTCACAGAAGAAGCACTTGGGAACAACTCCTTATCTCTTTCTCAGAACAACAGTTTCTACAACACCTTCGCACCTGTGGATTGGCTCATTCAACATCAAACTGAGGAGAGGAGTTTCTAACCACTTTATCCTAATGGAATTGCCTGGTGGGAACTCAGACCCTGCTTTGCATTGGCTTGCATTCACTTTCTTTCAATAAACGTTTCCTTTTGAAATGCTAAAGTTTTGAGAGTCCATGCTTTCTTGAACAGGAGGGAGAGGCAGGACCTTACAGTTAGAGCTGCCAAAACATGAATGTTAAAAGAAAACCAATACCAGGTGTCTGGTTTTCTTTTTAACATCTAATACATTGGGAGGGAAGAGAAGATTTTCATGGTTTCAAATATTTCTAAGGCTACTGCATTTCAAAAATAGGTTATATCATATTGTCAAACTGAAGCCATATGAGAGAAGAATACATTTTCTGTTTGAAATGTAATTACTTTTTCAGTATAATGATCCTAAATTTTTTGCCATTGATCATAAAACGTTAGATATAGAAAGGACCATTAGATTATATAGCAGTATTCTCTTTAGGGTCATATAATTTTTGTGTGCCTAGCATTATTGATTACAACATACATTTCAAGGTGAGTCATGTTTAATTACAGATGCATGTCATCACAAACTTGGCAAACCTCTAAGGGACAAGATTTTAAAATATACCTCTATCACTCTTTTCATAGTAACATTACATATACACATATATACAGATACATATAACCATACAATCATATGTACATTCATGGATACATACTACATATAAATCAGCTTATTTACCTCTTCCAAATTTCATCTGCATATCCTGAGATCTGGTAAGAGAGACATATTGCATGCCCTTCTGTCAGGGAACTACATTTGGTAGGTTCAAGGAGGCGATCTTTCTCTGCTATATTGCCACCTAATAGAACATCCTATCCCATACTGAATATTTCCTTTCCTTACTTTCCTGAAATCCCTCAAGACCTGGCTCTGACATTAGCCTGGAAGTCTCAGGGGACCAATGAGATATTGAAGTGGCTCGCTATTTAAATCTCTTGTATGTGTTTTTTTAAAAAAAGTGTTATTTTTTAACATGACTGTCATGTTTATTGTTTCATACTTTTGCGTTATTCACTGCCTGGAGACACTTGTGAGAGATGGTCATAAATAGTCAAGGTTTTCTGCCTAATGTGTGACAGTATTGTCTGATATAAATAAGTACAATCCATTTGCTGAGACTGAACTATTTTATGGACTCAGCGTTGATTTGTCTACTTCACAGCCAAGACATTATCATAATAGCAAGTTCCTCTGTATGTGTGTGTGTGTGTGTGTGTGTGTGTGTGTGTGTGTGAATAATTCTATGGAATTCTATATCATCTAAATAATTTATCCCTGTTTTCAAAATGTAATAATTTATTGGGCATTGTCTATGCCTTGAAAAATCAGGAGAAAATCTGTAGTTTATTTTTAAATTTCATTGTTATCACATTCCCATTCCCAGTATACTATACTGGGACACTTCCATCATAATCTACTTGGAAGGTCTATATATTTATATTGCCCTTTATTGTCTCATGTTAAAAAGCAAATATTGGAATAAGAATCATAAAGAGCCCTCTATCACAGATTGCTTTTACAGTTAGTATCAAATACTAACCAAAGGCAAAAAATTTATGAGCGGCCTTAGGTAGCTTAATTAACTCATGGGAAATCTAAGCATATTTGCTGTCTGGTTAATTCATTGACCTACATATTAAATGCTAGATTAGACCTGGCTTCAAAAGAGACTATTATATCAAGTCTACATTTATATTAATAATTTCATTCATTCAGTAGTTCTAAAACTTCTCAAGTATTGATCCATTATTAAACTATATCTAATTACACTAAACTATACCTAATTATACCTAATTTGCTTCTTCATGCCATAGTTCCTGCTTATTCACTTCATTGCTTTTTTCTCAATTTTTATATTATTGGAACTAAGGTTACTATTATGTGCCATGTCATAAAATCATATTTAAAAGGCATTATTTATATCATGCCTTTTGTTAGGTAGATTGCAATTTTCTTACATAGGAAAAAGGTACAGAATAATTCAGTATTATCTTTATGGATTAATAGCAGCAGTTAGTCAAGAATTTTGCATAATATCATGGCTGTTAATGATTTCTTCATTCATTCATTCATGATATAACCCCATAGCCCTCTAAAGTTCTATGTGAAAAGTTCAGTTCCTTCTTTCCTTTGATGTTATCTCATGTGTAAGAACCTCAGGCAGAACTGGAGGGTAGAGTTAAATGCAGTATCAGTTTAGAATCTTTGCATTGCCACAAGTGATCCAGGTCCAGCCTCCCTTGAATTTGTGGGTCTTATCTAGCACCAGTTTAGTGTTGACAATTAGTTGACTATATTCTTGTGAATATGCTTCAATATACAGTTTATGCTGCAATGTGATTTTGATATCACATTATAGCTGTTTAGAATTTTGGGTTTGAAGAGGACACACTGTTGTGCAGTTTACCTTTGGACATAGAAGTGTGTCTGCAATCCCAGTCTGGAAGTGTGGAATTTAGCCTAATGGGAGCACCAGGAGACATTATTGGTGGACTTTGTATGATTGAAGCCCTCCAAATTGGAGACAGGATCTTGTCAATAAATGCTAAGGAGGAAGCAGAGAGCACTCGTGATTTTTTTCCAGTCACTTTATGTGCCTTCAGTACAAAATCCAGGACTCACATCCATATAGGAGGGAAGGAAAACCCACAGCTCTGTAGACTTTTAGCTTTGTGGACATATGGATGTTGTGTTGATTGAGCATTCTAGTGTGTGTTTGCTCCAGTGTCTGGCTGGCCTTGCTGATCCTGTGCACATGCACACACACACAAAGCTTCTAGATCAGTGGTTCTCAACCTTCCTAATGCTGCGACCCTTTAATACAGTTCGTCATGTTGTGGTGACCCCCAACCATAAAATTATTTCTAAAACCATCGGAAATATGTGTTTTCTGATGGTCTTAGGCCAGAGGTCCCCAACCTTTTGGACCTCAGGGACCACCAAGTTCATAATTTTAAATTTTGTGGACCACTAATACAAATCCAGAATGCCACTTACTGAAACACCTGGACTCCCAGTGATGGGATGGGGTCCTTCAGGCACTCTCCCACCTCTCTCTCTCTCTCTCCCCCCACTCTTTCTCTCATTCTCTCTCTCTCTCCCCCCCTCTCTCCTTCTCTCTCTCCCACACTTTCTCTTTCATTCTCCCTTTCTCTCCCCCCTTTCTCTCTCCCCCTCTCTCTCATTCTCTTTCTCTCTCCTCCCTCTCTCTTTCTCATTCTTTCTCTCTCCCCCTCTTTCTCTCTCTCCCCCACTCTCTCTCATTCTTTCTCTCCTCCCTTTCTTTCTCATTCTCTCATTCTCTCTCTCTCCCCCTCTTTCTCTCTCTCCCCACTCTCTCTCCCCCCACTTTCTCTCTTTTTCTCTCTCCCCCTCTTTCTCTCTCCCCCACTCTCTCTCTAATTCAGATTCTCTCATTCTGATTCTCTCTTTCTCTGATTCTCTTTCATTTTGTCTCTCTCTCTCATTCTCTCTCTGATTCTCTCTCTGATTCTCTGATTCTCTCCCTTTCATTTTCTGTCTCTTTCTCTCTCACACACTCTCTTTCTGATTCTCTCTGTCTCTCTTTCTCTCTCTCTCATTCTCTCTTTTTCATTCCCTCTTTCTCTCTCATTCTTTGTCTCTTTCTCTCTGTGTCTCATTCTGATTCTGATTCTCTTTCTCTCTCTCTTTCTCTCTTTCATTCTTTGTCTCTTTCTCTCTGTGTCTCATTCTGATTCTCTCTCTCTCTCTTGTTCTCTCTCTCTCTCTCTCATCTCATGGACCAGCCAGTGTCTTGGGGCTGAGAAGAAGTCAAGCATCTCCCTGAGAGACCAAGGTGTGTGGAGCACCAAAAAGGGCCTGAAGAAGTGTGGTAGTGAAGCACTACTTGAACTTGTGTAGCATGAGCATTTGTCTTGGTATATTTGCACCAGCCAGTAGCCAAGGCAGCCCTTATCTCCTGCCGCTTGGGACTCGGAGCGGTTAATGGTGACTGGTCCGGGGAGCAGATGGATTTTGCTCTCCATTGTGGATGCCAGATCGGCCCCCTGCAAGCTCTCATCTCTCAAGGAGCACTCCCTGAAGCGGCGCTGGAAACTTTGGTTGGGCTCCTCGAGAGACGAGAGCTTGCAGGGGGCCAATCTGGTGTATGCAATGGAGAGCAAAATCCAGCTTCTTCTCTCTGCTGTAAGTGCGGCTTCAGGATTCTGCCTTGGTATATTTGCACTGCAAGGCAGTCCTCATTTCCTGCTGCTTGGGATTCAGAGCAGTAAACAGCATCTGGTTCAGGGAGTAGCTGGATTTTGCTCTCCATTGTGGATGCCAGATCGGCCCCCTGTAAATTCTTATCTCCCGAGGAACCCGACCAAAGTTTCCAGTGCTGCTTCAGAGAGCGCTCCTCAAGAGATGAGAGCTTGCAGGGGGCCGATCTGGCATCCACAATGGAGAGAAAAATCCGGCTGCTCCCTGGACAAGATGCCATTTACCTCTCTGAGTCCCAAGTGGCAGGAGAGGAGGGCTGCCTTGCACCATTGGCTGGCGCAAATATACCGAGGTGGAATGCTGTTGCCATGCAACAACATTCCACAATGAAAGTAGTGCTTTGCTCCTGCAGCTTCCAGCCATCGCAAACGCTGCTTCTTCCCACTTGTGCTGCCCCCTCCCCCACTACCACAACAGTGCTATATATTCCGGATGGCGAGGGCTGCACTCCTTTTTCCGTATTGCACCACCTGCAAAAATGAAAAAATATGAAAATTTCTCCCACCGGTTGGTGACCACTGTCTTAGGTGACCCCTGTAAAAGGGATATTCAACCCCCAAAGGGGTCATGACCCACAGGTTGAGAACCACTGTTCTAGATCCTGACTTGAGGTAAAATAAGTCTTGAACAGTATTAGGAAAAAAACTAACAAAATTGCTGATGCTTAATTACAGAATTGTTTTCTCTTTTAGTCACTTATATGGCATACTATTGTCAGTCTCTTAGCACTATTCTAGTTTCTAATTAAGCTGAGTAATTTATGAGCATTGGATTTGTCTAAAGGTCCGCATCTGTCTATGTCTATGCACATTAAATATGCAGTAAATAATGGATCGTACAGACTTCTGAATGTTCCCAGCACTAACTTAATTCTTAGGCAAAACAGTTTGCTCAAATCAATTTTGGATCTCAAAATTCATTCATACGTCAAAAGACTCCATAAAACTTGGCCAGGATAGATTAAGTATAATGGAACTAATTACCCAGTCTGAACAAAAGGGGAGTTCAAGACATATCCCTGATGTTACTGGTTTAATTACATAGGTTATGTGGGAGTAAACAGAAAAAGAACCATTATCTAAATAGCTTGTAACTTATTCAATTTAAGTAACTGCTGAAAATGTTACAAAGTCCACAGAGAATCTATAACAATACATGATCAGTTGGCTTAATGATGACTGTTTTGCATTTCTCCACACCTAAGCAGCCAACAGATGAACCATTTATCCCTTAGCAAATGTGAACTCCTGAAATGCTATTTTCAAAAATGCATTGTCCTTTTCAAAGCAACATGCGATGGTGGTTTTGTTCGACAGGAACATATTATAAAAGTTCACCAAGTCCAGGAAAGCCTGCAATTCCAACTTGTTAGAAGACATTGGCGCGTCCTGTATAGCCCAGGTCTTGGATGGAGTAGGGTGTATTCTGTGTGCATCCAATAGGAACCCCAGGAATTTGACCCGAGGGACACCTATATAGCACTTTGTCCTCTTCAGCTTGAGGCCAGCCCGCCGAAATCGAGTGAGCATAGCTTGCAGGCAGCATTCCATTTCATTATCAATAGTGGCGGAGAGGAGGACATCATCAAAATATGGTATCACAACAGGGATGCCCCGCAACAGACTTTTCCATAAGGCTTTGAAAAATGCCAGGGACCACGCAGACTCAGAATTGCAGTTGGAGGCATTTAAAGCTCCACAGTGGGTGACAATCGTCTGAGCCTCAGCAGATGCCTCATTGACAGGAAGCTACTGATAAGCTTGTGCTAAGTCTAATTTAGCAAAAAATTTCCTGTGGACCAATGAGTGTAGTAAATGGTGAACCACAGGTTCTGGGTAGGGGTTAGCATCAGGGGTGAAATGTTCCCAGTTTGGACCAGATTGCCTGATCCTGTAGTGATGGCGGCGGGTGGTGCAGAGAACCGGTAGCAAAAATCCCTGCCCCCACCCCCCCATGCCTAGCTGAGCTGCACGATCATCAGAGGCTTTTTGTTTACTTTTAAAAGCATTTTTTCTATGACCTCTTCCGGAAAAAAAATGCTTTTAAAAGGGGGAAAAAGAGCTTCTGATGATCGCATGGCTCAGCTGGGATCATCAGAGGCTTTTCAAAGCATTTTTTTTCCTGTAACCTCTTGGCCAAAGAGGTGGTAAAAAAAATGCTTTGAAAAGTCTCTGATGATCCCAGCTGAGTTGCCTGATCAGCAGAGGCATTTTTATAAAAACCTCTCTGACGATCCCAGCTAAGTTGCCTGATCATCAGAGAGGCTTTTCAAAGCATTTTTTAAAAAGCCTCTCTGACGATCCCAGCTGATTGCCTGATCGGCAGAGGCTTTTCAAAGCATTAGAAAAAATGCTTTGAAAAGTTTAAAAAAAAAAGTTGGCCACGCCCACCCAGTCTCATTACCCCCACCCCCACCACCAAGCCACGCCCACAGAACCAGTAGTAACAAATTTTACATTTCACCCCTGGTTAGCATTGCCTGGTTCAGTGTGCACTTATAGGCTTCACATAGGCGCACAGACCCGTCAGTCTTGATGGGAATGACAATAGGTGTCTCCCATCTCTCATGGTTCACAGGTTCTAATATACCCTGAGCCAATAATTTGTCAATCTCTAAGTCTACTTTGGCCCAAACTGCAAAAGGCACTCTTCTAGCCTTGAGGTGAATGGGAGCCACTTGTGGGTCCAAGTTAAAGGACACAGGGGTTCCTTTATATTGTCCTAAGTCCTCACTGAATACATCAGCAAATTCAGTTGTCAGGGCATGCCATCTGTCATGGTTGACAGTTTGAATTCCTGCAACACTTAGTCCTAAGGAATCAAACCAGTCTAACCCCAGTAGACTGGATAAGGCTCCTTCTACAACGACTAATTTCAAAGACCCTTGAAAGTTCTTATAGGTGACCCATACTTCACTAGAGCCAGCAACTGGAATGTGATCTGGTTGGTAATCACGCAGCCAGACATGACAAGGTGTAAGGCATGATTTAGACATAGAAGTCAGTGTTGTGGCCTGCCAGTGGCCTGTGTGGATGGTGGCCGATCCCGATGAGGAGGAGGCTGGTGTGGTGTCATGCCAGCAGCCTGTGCAGCCGGTGCTCGAGTCGGACAGCAAGGAGGCTGAAGAGGATGGGGTGCCAGAGGCAGAGACTCAGCCAGGGCCTTCAGAACCTCCAGAGGCTCCTTCAAGTGAAGAGAGTGAAATGGAGGAGCCTCTTCTCAATGCTCAAGCATGCAGGGCTGCCAAAAGACAAGAATGGCTACTCAGGAGGAGGTCTCCTCAAGAGTAAGGCTTGGGGCTAATTGGCCACTCCCTTAGCCTATTTAAGTTCGCACACAGCTGGCAAATGTTGCTGGAAACAACATTTGGTCCTACTCAGAGCATTTGAGAGTGAGTTTTTTGTTTACAACTTGGTTTCTGGGCTGACTGCCAACCCTTGTCAGACTTTGTTTAATCTCTGTAATTCATAGCAGGCTGATAAGGACATTTGTGGTTAAAACCTGCATTTTGAAAGGGGTCAGTTTGTATTAAACAGAGTTTTTGGAGCTGTGTGTGAGTGCTACACTTCTTGGGACCTGTAGCTGGGGCAGAACAGTCAGTAACCTTTTTAAGGGTACTCCAGGAAATAAGAGTGAGGGACGAGCCTGTGTCAATTTCCATTTTACAAGGCTTATTGTTAATGGTTAGAGTGAGATAATTTTGTTCCCTCAATTCATTGCTGGCATGGTCAATAATTGCTTCAAAGAGGCAAGACTCCCGATAGATAGTAAAGCATTCTTCACCTTTCCCATCTGTTAGTGTTCCTGCCTGCCTGCCTGTCTTGCCTGCCCATAAATTTTTCCCTCGGGGGATGTGGAGGAGAGTCCTTTGCTGGCTAAGGAGCATGACAAATCCTTGCCAAATGTCCTTTTTTCCCGCAGCGTCTACAGACTGCCTCCTTATTTATAGTCGAACCTGTGGTGGTTTCCTCCACAACCTCCGCAGGGAAATTGTGTTCTCTTTCCTGACCAATCTCCACATCTTTTTTGAGTTGCTCTCAGGTGACTCACTGCTTCCCCTTCTTCCTCTGAGTCAGTCCCTTCCTCAACCACTTCCTGATGGACGGTCAAGGTTTTTCCTCCTATAGAGGGGATCATTGTTTTCTGGATTTCTGAGGCTGATCAGTGTGACAACTCCAATGCTATAGCCTCCTCCAGGATTGATTGCAAGGTCACATCTGTCCTAGCCAAGAGATGGTGTTGTAATCGGATATTTCTAACCCCACACACTAACTGGTCTAATAATAGCTCTTCGAGATAGTCTCTAAAATCACAATACAAGGCAGCAGTTCGTAAAGCTGCCATGTACTGATTGATTGTTTCCCCTTCTGCCTGATAGCGATGTCTAAAAGCGTGGTGTCTTCTTGAGGGCATAGGGGCATAATGTCCTCTCAGTTTAGCCACCAGAATATCCGACGAAACATCTTGGACCTTCTGGGGTTCTAAAAGAGCCCTAGCATTTTCAAACATATTGTGACCACAAGTACTGAGGAAAACAGTTTGCTTTCGTTCTCCTGGTAGTCCCTTGTAATTGTTGGCTCCCAGAGTCCCTTCTGGGAGTAGGGCGGTATACAAGTTTGATTAAATAAATTAAATAAATAAAACAATCAACTTGATCCAAAAAAGAGTCCCAAGTTTCTGTTGCCTGGTTAAAAGGTGCAAATGTAGCCAGGGTAGCCATCTCCTTGCCGGTGTGAGTTGTGCAATGTCTTGTCACCTCAGTCAGCTATTCGTGACCACTCTTTTTGTTTTTTGTGACTTCACCTATTCCTGTTGCCTCCTCCTGTATCCCACCCCTCATCGCCAATGTTCTGTTATAGAACTGGGTAGGCGAGGAAGGAGGCAAGACAGGGTAATGATTGAACAGGCTTTATTGCTAACAGTAAACAGTTAACGGTGGACTCGCTCTGTGCTAACAACGTAGGAGTGATCCAGCTTCTTTTCCTCTGACAGCTCTTACATAGGCGAGCTGTCAGATATTGGACCAATCAGAGAGCATCCCTTTCCCGCCTTCTGTGTGCTGATGATTCAGCCAATCAGGAGCGCTTCCACCTCCACATGATGCTGGGATGTGTGTGTGGGGGGAACGTAACAGGATTCAGCAATGTCTGTTAATTGGGATATTCTGGGAGATGAAATTCAAGAACATTTGAGCAAAGAATACTAGTTTAGTGGATAAAATGAGTTGCAGTGAATATTTTCTCTTTTCATTTTTTTTTCTCAACCACAGATTATTATGTGAGCTGAATCTGAAAGGTATAGAACAGGAAGTCTTTTGGAAAGAAGAGACTTTTTTTCAGTTACGGAAAAATGTTATGGGTATGTTCACAAATGGCACATATTGTGTTTGTGGTCAGTAATTTATAATTACTGACAAATAATTTACATCATTTACAAATAAAATAGCTTTTCACCACTCCCGATTTCCCAGGTTACTTTACTCCTTTTTCTGGTCATGAAAATTAAGAATAAATTTCAACTGATACTGTTTAATTCCTGGAAAGCTTGAGAAGCTGCTACTTCTCATTTCAGTTGTCTGAATCAGAGTTTTATTGTCCAAATCACCAAAGAGAGATGTGTTTCTTCCACTCATGACTTTCTCCAATTTTTCAACACAATTCTCTTTTCTCTTCTATCAGCACTCAGAAACCTAGTCTTCAGTGTCTTTTATCTCTCTGCCATGCAGGTAAGTGTTTTTCAAGGAGGAAAGTGTTTTACAAAAAGCGTAAGGAAAGAAAATTATTAAGTTTTCAGGTTTTCATTCCAGTCTATTTGGACCTGAAGCCAATAGATTATACTTGTGTACAGGTTTTGTTTTAGGGTTAATTTCTCATTCACTGTTTTTTTTCCTAAAGTAACTCTTTTTAAAGAGTGATACACAGATTAAGATAGTCATCAGAGAGATA
The DNA here is from genome assembly GCA_030761175.1 of Masticophis lateralis. Lineage (NCBI taxonomy): Eukaryota > Metazoa > Chordata > Lepidosauria > Squamata > Colubridae > Masticophis > Masticophis lateralis. The sequence goes on along the minus strand of JAUDYJ010000004.1, from coordinate 71,965,149 downwards.
CTGGTGCACATTTTGGTCTACCATGGCAATACACTGAGCATCTGTTGTGGTAGTATAGAAAGGGAACTGTTGCTGAGAAGCTGGTCTGAATTCAAAAGTTTATTCGCTAAATCCCTTTAAATTCTTATAGAATTTTAATCAAATATGCTATCAAATTTCCCACTCCCACTTAGATAATTAGAAAGTATCTAAGGGTCAATGTCAGGCACAGGAACATGGATGCAATAGTCACTTTAAACAGCACTAACCTATCAAATTCAATGGAATAAATGAGTGCTTCAATGTCCTGTTATTGGATTTCTGGAGCCTAGCAAATCCTTAATCAAAACAATTCTCATTAAAAGTTCTTGTTACTTTTTCCTCATGGCTCAGTCCATTCTTCTGGCCTGGAGGTTGTCCCAGATAATTCATGTGAATCCAGTCTGCATTTCGTCTCTCTTTGGATCTTTTATAGGCCCCTTCATCACATTGTGGCCAAATAGGTGCCTCAGTGGAGAAACCATCCTTCCATTGTCACTTTCTAACAATCAGTATTTAAGACATGCTGTCAATTGTTCAGAAGATAGTAAGGAGATGTCAATATTTAGCTGTTCCCTCATGGATCTATCAAATCCAGTTTTCAAACCATCCAACTTGGCACTGACTCATCAAAGCTGATAAAGCTAACGTTATCAGAAGTATTAACAGTGAAAACCATAATTTAATTATTCATTTCATGAAAATGTATTTCCTTCTGTAGTCCTGATTCTCCCTGAATTTAGTTTCAGTGAATGACCTTGAGTTCTACCACTGCAAGAGAGGAATATATAAAGAAGAACCTTGCTACACATTGTTTTCATACTAATTTTTCTAAGACTGGATTATTATGTTACTCATTTTATAACTACCAATTTACTTCCCATGACTTTCACTCTATTTCCTCCCCCTGTTTCTGGACTTATCTAGAGAAAGTAAAAAGAAATGAATGAGCTGGTTTTACTATAGTAGGCTCAGCATGGTTTTACTTTCTCCTGGTTCTTTTCAGCCAAATGCCTACTGGTTCTTCATTGGGGGCAAGATCCTCTCAGGATCTACCCAGTTCTTCCCCAGAGACCAGGCCTTCCCCAATGACCAATAATTTCTTCCTTCTTGTCTGAAAGCTTTGGTGAAGATCTGGGTTTTCCCTTCTGCAAGGGAAGCTACCTATGGATCTCCTCCCTCTTCAACCTGAAAACCAAAAACCATTCCACACACACATTACTTCTGTCTTCAATTTTTCTGTCCAGACACTCCATTTACAAAGACTGACAGACTATATATTTTCTTCTTTCTCCCTTTTCTCCTCTCCTTTTCTCTTTTTCCATTTTTCTTCTTTCTCTAAAATTTGGGTCAGGCTCACAGCAGGTTTCCCAACAGCTGTAGAGGTGGGTATCCCGCTCTAGTCCCTGATCCCTATATACCAAGCAGGACCAACAGAACTGTTATCTCCACGTTTCACCACAATGGATTAAGACAATTCATCAATCTTTCTGAGAGCACAGCTGCCATTCAAAGCCAGAATTGAGCTGCTTCTTCCTTTCCCTGACTTTGTTTGCTGAGTCATATCAGCAGAATAGCAGCCACATACACACAGAGACAAAAACACATACAGAAAAATATGGTAAAGTTCATGTTTATACAACAAATATTTATAAGCTATATTATGTATGTTATAAAAATTCTGTTTTTAGCATAAATTGAAAAAATATCAATTAACAAAATTTCTTTTTCTTATTTTGCAAAAGGTCCCCAATTTCTGCCAAAAGAAAAATATTATGAACCTGTTTAAAAATATATGTATAAAAAAAATTATTCTATTCTAATTATTACAGGACTCAGGTGGTAACCAATACAATATAGAATATATTTGGCAAAGAAGTACCGTATTTTCCGGCGTATAAGACAACTGGGTGTATAAGACGACCCCTGACTTTTCCTGTAAAAATATAGGGTTTGGGCTATACTTGCTGTATAAGACGACCCCTCTTCCAATGCACATCAAATAAAAATTAAAAAACATCAACTGGCTCACCCACAATGTAAAAGCAGCTGTGCTAGACTCAAAATGGCCCCTGCAACAAGCAGGAACCTCACACAGCCACAAAAAGCCCCAAAAAACAACTTTCACACTTTACACACACAAAATTCCACATATAGCTTTGTGAGATTTTGTGCGTTTGTGTAGTTAGAGTGAAACTCTACAGAAACACACTAAATCTCAGAAAGCTGCACAAATTTTTTTATTTTATTTTATTTTATTTTATTATTTTATTTTTATTTTTATTTTTATATGAAAGTTAAATTTAAAACTTCCTAGCCTAAAACTTAGACCTAGCCTTTAAATGATTAAGTCTAAAAAAGAACAACTAAAAACCCCCCCAATTAACTATTTTTTTTAAAGCTCCCAAAGGGGGAAAAAAACTTACCCAATAGAATAAGGGTCTCCAACCTTGGCAACTTTAAGACTTGTAGACTTCAACTCCCAGAATTCCTCAGCCAGCTTTGCTTTGCTGGCTGAGTAATTCTGGGAGTTGAAGTCCACAACTCCCTGCCTGCTTGATTGCAGGCAGGGAGATTTAGTTGCTTACTGATGCAATGGATTGCAGGCAAGGCAAGGCAAGCGTTGCGGCTAGCAGCTAAGGTAAGCAAGCTGGAGGGGGGGGGATTTTTGCTACGTATCAATTAGCAGGCAAAAATTAGCAGCTGGGGTGGCCAGCGTTGTGTAAAAGAAAAGTTTTTCCCTTTTAAACGGGGTTTGGCCATCCAAGCTCTGGCCATCAGGCAAGTCAGCTGGGATGGCCAGTCTTGTGTAAAAGGAAAGTTTTTCCCTTTTACACGGGGCTTGCGTGTAACTCAGCTGATTAGCGGCAACTCAGCAGGCAATTCAGCTTGGCTCCTTAGAGCCATTTAAGGCTCCTCAAAGCCTTTCAGACTGGTCTGCCTGGTTACAGGAGACTAACACCCGGCGTATAAGACGACCCCCGACTTTTGAGAAGATTTTTGTGTGTTAGAAAGTCGTCTTAAATGCCGGAAAATACGGTAATAATTTTTGTATTGATAAATCTGACAATATTTCCAAGGCTTTTTATTTGATCCATATTTATTCTCTCTCACTTTCTGTGTGTATGTAATGAATAATTCAAGCAAGTCCTGGCTGGAAAATTTTCTGAATGTATTGGTCTTTTTAAAATAAACATTAAGGTTTTCAAAACTTGGGGAATGGAAGGAAATGACTTTCTATTCACTTGATTAGCTTTTATTTTTAAAGATTGATTATATAGAACTTTTATGATAAAGGAAAACTTAGTAGGCCAGAAAGTAACTAACAATGATGAAAATAAATTGGTTCATATGCATCAAGACAAATTCCTTGTGTGTCCAATCACACTTGGCCAATAAAGAATTCTATTTTATTCTATCTATAAAGATATTGGGTTGAACAGCCAGTTACTTATGTTTATAAGCATAACTTTTCTAAATTATTGGGATTTATAAATAACATAATCTGGGTGTGTTTCTAAAACGTATACAATATTGTTTTATCTCTACTTGTCTGAACAAGATATTTTGTGAATAGAAATTCCATTCATGTCCTGAAATGAATTTTTAAATGTATGAAATTCGACTTCAATGAGCATATTTCCTTATTAAATTTGCTATTTGGATAAGAAACATGGAAAGCAGATTTATTTACACTGAATTTGTTGTAGCGCAGGAATAACGAAAGGCACAAGTAAGCTAGTGACAACAGCTCTTTATTTCAGGGTGAGACTTCAGCAACCAAACATAGGCAACAGCCCTCCTTATATACAGTTCTGAAATAACCAGTAACCAATCATAGACATTCCTGTATTTGAATTTCCCACTCAAAATAGATACAACATAACACTCCTCCACTCTCAGAAGGCACTTATCCTATCTATTTACATATTTACATACAAAATCACGCAGGTGACCAGGACGTGACTTTACTCTGGTTGACCTGCGCAGTTCAGTTGTTGGTGAGGTGTCAAGCCAGTCAGAGGGACCTTTCGTGTCTCCTGGCTCCGCCAATGGGATCTCCTGGATTTCTCCAGAGGTGTGGCCATCCCCGGCTGGGAATGTTGACTCATTGGGGTGGTGCTGATAAGTAATCCGGTTTACTCGAGCTTGAGGTAGCTGTTTCGGGGAAACTTTGGAAATTAGGTTCAACAATGTCAGGATTCTCACAGGCTTCACAATTCAAACGTTTACGCAATTGATCTATATGCCTTCTCCAGATTTTACCTTGCCCTATGTCCACTGTGTACGATTTTGGGCCGGTGATTCCAACAATAATTCCCTCTATCCACAGTGGACCGCTAGCATAATTTCTTGCAAACACTGGGGTCCCGATTTGGAAGTGTCTTAATCCTCTCTCTTCCCCCTTAAAATTATCTGCAGAATAGTTCAGATGTAAGCGATCGAGAGTGCACCTGAGTTTACGGCCCATTAAAAGTTCTGCTGGGCTGCGTCCTGTGGCAGTGCATAGGGTTGCATGCTGTATTGCTAAGAATTGGTCAATCCTGGCTTGCCAGTCCCCTGCATTGAGTCGGGACAGGGCTTCTTTGGTTGTTCGAACGAACCTCTCTGCAAGGCCATTAGAAGCCGGATGGATAAATGCGTGTCTTATGCCTAACCTGGCCAGGTAGCTTTCAAACTGAGTTGCCGTGAATTGGGGCCTGTTATCTGATACCAGGGTGTCTGGTAACTGTGGGTAGCGAATAACCTCCTGAGGACCTTGATTACCGCCTCAGAAGTGGTTGATGGCATTAGAGCTATTTCCAGCCACTTGGAAAATGCATCAACAATTATTAAGAAATTTTGGCCGTGGAAGAGCCCTGCAAAATCTATATGGATACCCCCCCCCCATGGTCCTTTTGGCTTTTCCCACTCTCTAACAGGAGCTACCAGGTGATCCAGGTGGGACTCCGGACAAGGCCTGCATTTTCCCACCCATTCTGTGACATCTTGGTCAAGTTGTGGCCATCACACATAACTCCTAGCCACACTCTTCATTCTGACTATACCAGGGTGCCCCTCATGTAGTAACTCTAACACCCGATGCCTTAACTGGGAGGGGATAACCACCCTTTCGCCCCACAATAAACAACCCCCCAGCATAGACAACTCATTCTTTTTGTTAAAGAACACTTGAAAATCCCCACTGTCCACCTTAGTCGGCCAACCCCTCATGACCCAGCCCATGACAGTTCGTAAAACAGTGTCCTTGGCAGATGCCCTCGCCACCTCGCCAGACAAGAGTGGCCCCAGGGATACAACATTGAGCAAAAATACCGGGGCTTCCGGAGTCGGGTTTTCCAACAAATCGGGCAAGGGGCATCGGCTGAGGGCATCAGCATGGTCCAGAGTCCGGCCCGGATGGTGGATTAGTCTATACAAATAAGCAGCCAGGAAAATAGACCACCTGGTCATCCAGGGGGATAGAGCGGTTGGGGTTGGTTTGTCGCCAGCCAAAAGTTCCAACAACAGCTGATGGTCTGTAATAAGTTCAAAAGTTCGGCCAAACAAATTCTCAGACCACTCAACAGTCCTGGTTGCCCAATGAATGACTGCAGTCGGGTATGCTCCATAGCAGGATCAAGGTTTATTTCGTGCTCTAGGCTGTCGCAGACATTGCTGAGTTCAACCAAGATAACATAAAGCCAGCATCAGTGGTTCCTGCTTCCCACCCCCTTTTTAAAGTAATGCGCCGCAGCGTCCTCCTATCAGCGATGCTTCCGGGTTTGCTCCTGGCGTTTATTATATATATATGACGTCACCCACCAAGTCTAGACTCCGCCCTATCCCGGCCGCAGTATGACCATCCGCCTAAACCCTGCCTAACACCCCCACCACTGTGAGTATCCCCTCCTTCCATAGTAGCGTCTTCGTTTCTTGTTGGTTGCCCCCTTTCAGCTCGTAACGTGCTTCTATGCTTTTCCCCCCCATTCTGGTATACAGCCGTTTTTCCCCCTGAAGTGTCGAGCCGGGTGGGTCTCGACAGGCGGCTCCCCCTACCAGGCCTCTTCCTAGAAGAGAGAAAGACACGGTTATACCCAGACATAGAGCTTTTTCACAACGTTATACTTTCCCATTTCCCCCTGGCTTTTGAGGATATTCTCTATGGAATCTGCGCCGTAGCCGCTCGGCGTTCATGTTGGTAACTGGTACCCAGGATGCCTCTTCTATTAGATATCCCTTCCATTGGACAAGATAGTGTAGTGTCCCTCTGCATACCTTTGAGTCCAATATTTTCTCCACTTCATAGGAGTGTCCGTGTATTGGTCCGGGATATGTCAAGGGGTCTCGTAGCACCTCCACTGGTTTGAGAAGGCTACTGTGGAATACGGGATGGAGTTTGCCTAACAAAGGGGGGAGTTTTTAACGCAACGGTTACGGGGTTTATTACCTTTGTGATCTCAAAGGGACCAAGATATTTCGGTCCCAATTTTTTGCTAGGTATCTTGAGCTTCATGTATTTTGTCGATACATATACCCGGTCGCCCACCCGGAAAGGTTTCTGTCCCGCTCTTTTCCTATTAGCGTATGTTTTGTATTCTTCAGAGGCCTTGTGTAAGGCATCTCTGATCCTGGGTCATGTCTGCCCGATCCGAACGCCCCATTCTCTGGGCATTACCTGGTCCTGCTGGACAACGTCCAGTTCAGGGATGGCTGTAAACTCTTGTCCTGACACTACCTGAAAAGGGGTAAGTCCTGTACTGCGGTGCACTGTGTTGTTATATGCTACTTCCGCGAATGGTAAAAGGGTTGGCCAGTCGGTCTGCTGATATGAGACGTAACACCGTAAGTACCGTTCTACCATGGCGTTAACCCTTTCAGCTGTGCCATTAGTGCTTGGATGATACGATGAACTCAACCCTTGTGAGGACCCAATTAAGGTGGTAAAGTCCCGCCAAAACCGTGCAGGAAATTGTACTCCTCTATCGGAGATGATTCATTTAGGCACTCCATGTAGATGGTAAACATGTTGTATAAATAAATGTGCTAACTTCTGTGCAGACGGTAACCCTTTACAAGCAACAAAATGCGCTTGTTTTGAGAATAGATCTACTACTGTCCATATCACTGTGTACCCCTTACTCTCGGGAAGGTCAACGATAAAATCCATCCCGATTTCTTCCCATGGTCTACTGGGCTCTGCTACTGTTTGTAACAGTCCTGGTGGCTTCCCGGTTCTTGCTTTTGCTGTCATGCATACTTTACAACTTTTTACATATTGTTCCACCTCCTTACGTAAACGAGGCCACCAAAACTGCCTACGTACTAGATGCAAAGTCTTCAGGAACCCGAAGTGACCGGCTGTCTTTGCATCATGACACCAGGCCAGGACTGCTCCCCGCAGGGGTTGTGGGATGTACAACTTTGACCCCATCCATGCTAAGCCATCTCTCATAGTTACTGTTGTTCGGTGTTCAGGAATCCATGGATCTCGACTGACCTCTTCTCTCACAGCTTCTTTCCAGGTAGAGGCCGAGGTCTTGGTGGCGTACACGCAGGCTAAGTGTTGGGGTTTTGATATGATGGCCTGGATTACGTTGTCTCGCTTACTATTAAACTGAGGCATCCATGACAATGCATCTGCTAGAAAGTTCCTCCCCCCTGGCACATACTTTAATCGGAAGTTAAAGCGCTGGAAATATTGCGCCCAGCGGACCTGCTTTGGTGATAGCTTTCGAGGGATTTGGAGAGCCTCTAGATTCTTGTGATCTGTCCACACTTCAAATGCGTTTGGGCTCCCTTCCAACAAATGACGCCACGTGACCAATGCCCATCGAACGGCAAATGCCTCTTTTTCCCACACCGCCCAACCCCACTCTGTGGGGTTTAATTTACGAGAGGTGTATGCACAGGGATGTAACTGGCCATCCTGGTGTCGTTGCAATAACACCGCCCCAACCGCGACATCACTAGTGTCTGCCTGCACGATAAACGGTAGTGTTGGGTCTGGGTGTTTGAGCACCGGTTCCTGAGCAAACAATGACTTTAGCAGCTCAAATGCTTGTTGGCATTCGGGGGTCCATTCCAACGGCTGACCGGGGCGTATTTTCCCTACTACATGTTTTGTTTTTAACAACTCGGTTAACAGGAGGGCCACCTGGGCAAATGCGGGGATGAATTGTCGGTAAAAGTTAGCAAAGCCGAGAAAACTTTGCAGTTGTTTTCTGGTTTTCGGTGCTTGCCATTCCATGACGGCAGCAACCTTCTTTGGATCCATCTCCACCCCATCGCCCGATATGCGGTACCCTAGATAATCCAGGCGAGTTCGATGGAACTCGCATTTTGACAATTTCACGAACAATTTGGCATGTAACAACTTGGTCAAAACCATTCGTACCAACTGTATATGTTCGTCTAGCGTCTGCGAATAAATGACAATGTCGTCCAAATAAACGAGCACCACTCAGTATAGATGCTCATGTAAGACTTCATTTATGAACTGCATAAAGACAGTGGGTGCACCTTGAAGCCCGAACGGCATGACACGGAACTTAAAGCTACCTAGAGGGCAATTAAAGGTTGTTTTCCACTAAATCTCCCGCACGAATATGCACTCTGTAATACGCCTCCCATAAATCTAACTTCGTGAATATTCTACCAGTGGACAATGTGACCAAAAAGTCTTTCATCAATGGTAGCGGGTACAAATGTTCTACGCATACGGCGTTCGGGCCTCTGAAATAGACACACAAATGAAGCCCACCATCTTTCTTCTCCCGGAAAAGAACGGGTGCAGCTATGCGCGCTTGACTAGGTTGGATAAAGCCTCTGGCCAAGTTTTTATCGATATAGCATCTAAGCTCTTCCAATTCGGGTTTTGTCATCACATACATGCGTGGTTTTGGATGTTTCGCCCCCGGTATTAACTCTATCGTGCAATTGGTCGCTCGATGCGGGGGTAACATATCACATTCTCCCTCAGCAAATACCACTTCTAGATCCTTATACACCGCTGGATATTGCAACTGTGGGGAATCATGCTTACTGTCTTGACCCCCTGCACAGGACTGTCCCTCCGGGTTGGATTCTTCATTCTCTGGCCCTGGTTCGGGGCTGATTTTCAGTCGCACTTTATGGAATCCACTCTCCCACCAGATTACAGGCTGCCGTTTATCTAACCACGCTAACCCTAAAATCAGGGGCTCAACCATATGATCCACTACGATAAAGCGAATCTGTTCCGTATGCTGTCCTATTTCCAACGACAGCAGTTCTGTAACCTCTGTGGCTGGCGATCCCCCCAACAACGACCCATCCATCTGTTCAAAGCAGATAGGTGTTTGCAAAACATAGAGACGCAGACCCAGTTTCTCCACCACATCTCTGCGAGCTAAAAACCGAGTACAACCCGAGTCCAACAATGCCCCATAACAGGCTTGAGCCCCTGTGCGTATGTTTTGCAGAGCGACAGGGATGATAAAAGGGTGTATGGGATCGCTTACCATGGGGTCCTCTGGAGCGCTTTCCTCACTGCCCTCGGACCGCTCCGATCTCCAGGACTCTGGTCCTCTGGTCCGATGGTTCTAGGCCCGCTGGCAGTTATGACCGTGGCTTGTTTAACCCGTTCAGTTGTGGATCGCACTTTCTCCTGCGCCTTGGCCCCTGGTGACTGGCCTTTCGTAGGGGTTGTTGGAGGTGCGGGCATCGGGCATTCAGAAGCTCTATGCCCCAGTTGACTACAATGGAAACAATGGAAGGGGGCCCCCCGCCCCCCAACCGGTGTCTGCCTACCACTAAACGGCCCTCCTTGGGCCGGTTCCTTCACACCTATCGGCCGCTACCCCTCCCCCCGCTGTGGTGGGGTGCTTCGTGGGTGGAATTCTCTTAAGCCCGCCTCTAACTCTACTGCTGCCCTATACCATTTGGCTAGGCGCGGTGGCAAGCCCCGATAAACACATGCCTGCCGCACTTCTCTGTCCAGCCCCGCACGAAATTGATGAACCAGCAACCGCTCCGGCCAGGAACGGAGCCTTCCTGCAAGTGTGCGGAACTCTTTGATATAATCTTTCACGGGACGGCCCCTCTGCTTTAAGGCTAATAGTTCACCTTCAGCCACTTGCACTCGTGTGCTATCTTCGAAGCGCACCCTAAGGCCTCCAAAAACAGGCCCACATCCGCTAGCTCCCTGGCATGTTCATTATGTAAATCTGTGACCCAATTGGCCGCCTCCCCATGTAGCACTGCCGTTATGGCAATAACCACAGCCCACTGTGATGGATATAGCTGCCCGTATAAATCCACATGGCTCAATATTTGACTTAAGAAAATGGACACCCTATCTGGGCTACCATCAAATGAAGCCTGTATGGGAGGAGGTCCCCACAGCTGCTGTTGTTGGTGAAGGCCCCCCCCCGGTGGCCATAGTGGCCCTAACCCCATGGTGCGCTCTGCCACCGACGCACACCCCTGTACTCTGCGTGCCTCTTGACGCCCGGCGGGATTAGTCTCAAGGGGAACTGCCAGGCGTGGGGGGTCCTGTGCTTCCCATCTGGGAGGGGCCCCGGGGGACCTGCGTAGTTCTGGAGTGCTGCGCTCCTGGGCTCCCCCCCCCCCCGTGCGAGCCCTGCTCCCCACTCACAATTTAGGGCTCGCCAGCCGGAAACGTGTATTGGAGCTGGACTTCCCTTTCCACGAGCTGCTAGTTTCTCCCTCCTCCATCCAGGGTTGCCACGATGCGGTGTCTCAGAAGCTGGCTTCGCCAAAACCCTCCTGTAACACCTCCAAAGTTGACACCCCCAGTCCTCCAATTGAGTATGACCACTCCCCGTCTTCGTCCTCCACCCACTTTCGCTCCCTCCAGCCCTGGAACGAGCCTTCTGAGGGATACAGCGTTGGGAGCTGCCTCGTCCCAGCGAGGGCGGGGCTGGTCCACCAGCCTCCCGACGAACTCTTCGCTAGGCTTCCCCCCTCTGGGCTCTGCTCCTCTGCTCTGCTTTCTGCTGCTGGTGGGAGACACGGTTCCTTCGGGCGAACCACCAACTCCTCCCCGGTGCCTGGTTCCTCCACAAAGGCTGTATTGGTGGGCGCCTCCTCCGCCCCCCCGGCTTCTGGCAACTCCTCTAGCATGCCCTCAGCCATTCTGTTCCACTCGCCGCCCGTGGATACTGCAAGGTAGAAGAGACGCCGGCTTTCTCTCAGACCGCTCAACAGTCCTCGTCGCCCAATGAATGACACTGCAGTCGGGTATGCTCCGTAGCAGGATCAAGGTTTATTTCATGCTCTAGGCTGTTGCAGACATCACTAAGTTCAACCAAGATAACATAAAGCCGGCGTCGGTGGTTCCTGCTTCCCACCCCCTTTTTAAAGTAATGCGCCGCAGCGTCCTCCTATCAGCGATGCTTCCGGGTTTGCTCCTGGCGTTTATTATATATATGACGTCATCCACCAAGTCTAGACTCCACCCTATCCCGGCCGCAGTATGACCATCCGCCTAAACCCTGCCTAACACCCCCACCACCGTGAGTATCCCCTCCTTCCATAGTAGCGTCTTCATTTCTTGCTGGTTGCCCCCTTTCAGCTCGTAACGTGCTTCTATGCTTTTCCCCCCCATTCTGGTATACAGCCATTTTTCCCCCTGAAGTGTCGAGCCGGGTGGGTCTCGACACAAATATTCATGAAATTTTTTGACCCCTGCCACAGCCGCTAAAGCTTCCCTGTCCAGTTGGCTATAATTTCATTCAGCACTGGACAGGGTACGAGAGTAATAGGCAATGGGTGCCTCTAGCCCATTTGGAAGTCTATGGCTCAACACAACGCCTTCTCCAAAAGGGGATGCATCGCAGACAAGCACAAGTGGCAATTCCGAGTTGTATTGAATAAGGAAGCTGTCTTCAGATAAAAGTTTTTTAACAGCCCGAAAAGCAGCCGCTTCAGTCTTTCCCCAGGCCCAAGGAACGTTTTTGCCTAGCAGTCTATGTAATGGTTCGACAATGGTAGCTTTGTCTTTGAGGAACATGGTATAAAAGTTTAGAAGTTCCAGGAAAGCCTGCAGTTCGGCTTTCGACTTTGGTGTGGGTGCATTTTGGATAGTCCTTACTTTGCTTTCCATGGGATGAATGCCTGTGCTGTCAATTCGGTAGCCCAGAAATTCTACTGAGGGAACCCCAATTTTACATTTGGACTTTTTGAGCTTAAGTCCTGCTTCTCTGAATCTGGTGAGCGATTGTCTAACATGTTCTCCCAGCTGTGCCTCATTCTGGCCACTAATGAGGACATCATCAAAATAGGGTACAATCCCTGGGAGTCCTTGTAGTAGGCGCTCCATAGTGCTTTGGAAAAGCCCTGGTGCAATGCTAACCCCAAACTGTAGCCTGGTGCATTTGAACGCACCTCTGTGCGTTACTATAGTTTGTGATTCTGCCACAGTGTCATCTACCAGCAGCTACCAGCAGTTGGTGGTATTGCCTGCACAAGGTCTAACTTAGCGAATAACTTGCCAGGGCCCAGGGAATGAAGTAAATGGTGAAGAATCGGGACTGGGTACGTGCTTTGCTGCAACGCCTTATTGAGCAAGCATTTATAATCAGCGCAGATTCTGATTGATCCATCAGCCTTAACTGGCGTTACTATTGGAGTTTCCCACTTAGCGTGGTCTACTGGCACTAGCACCCCTTGTTTGATCAGTTTATCAAGTTCTGCATCTATTTTTGGCTTTAGGGCAAATGGTACTCGTCTTGCCTTCAACCTAATCGGGGCTACATTAGGGTCCAAATTAAAAGAAATATGGGTCCCCACGTACTTGCCTAGAGTCTCTTCAAAAACGTCCCGGAACTCGTACAGGATGCTTTTCTTTAGGGACAGTCCTCCGAGGCTGTGGACACCCATGAAACCCATGCTGAGGGCTCGAAACCAAGTTAGGCCCAGGAGGCTTGGCAATGACTTGCTGATGATGGTCCGGGGAAGCTCTTTCTGGAACTCGCCATAGGTGACCCGGAACATTCCCAAGCCTTCCACTGGAACTCAGTTTCCTTGGTAGTCGAGGAGGCAAATTCGTTGTCATGACAGCTGGGTTTTCTGGAATTTCGGTAGAAGTGACTTGAGCATTGCCCAGGACATGATGGACAGGGCAGACCCAGTGTCGATTTCCATGTTGCATGGTCTCCCTTCAATTTCTACTTTCGTGTACTTTTTCTTCTACAGATGTGCTGGCTTGGCCGATTCTCGTGCTGTAGGTGTCTTGCTTTTGATTCTCGTGCCGTTTTCTTGTGCTGCCATCTCTGGTTGGCTGGTTTGAGCGCGTCAGTTCTGATTGGTCATTGTGGTCACATGACTTGTTATGTCTGGGAAATGGAGCTCTACAGACTCTATCCAAATGGCCCTTCTTATCATAGCGCCTGCAAACTGCGTCTCAGTATTTGCAGGACTGTCTCTTGTGGTTTCCATCGCAACTCTAGCAGTTTTCACGGTGACGACTTTGCTCGCCCTTCTTCTTGTCAGTATGGAAGACGTCCTTGTCTGACTCTTCCTCTGTACTGGTCTGCGCGTCCTCTCAATGGACAGGTTCTGACTTGGAGCCTTCTTTACCCAGCAGTGGACGTTGTAGCACTTCGGAAGCCTTAGTTGATGCTTCGTGTGCTCTTGCTTCGTCAAGCGCACTGGCTAATGTCAAATCTGGCTTTGCGAGCAAGTGCCTCTGTAAATGAGTGTCTCTAACTCCACAAATCAACTGCTCAAGGAGTGCGTCGTCTAGATCCCTGTATTCGCAATGCATTGCGGCTTTTCGAAATGCGGCCACATATCCGCTGATTGGTTCTCCTTCTCTTTGTACTTGTTGCCGGAGCTCATAGCGTTGCACAAACTTTGAAGGAACGGGAGCGTAGTGGGCTCTCAGGTTTGCTTGCAGGACGTCCCAAGGGACCGTCTGAACCGGAGTTGGTTTGCAGAGAGATTCAGCCATCTCAAAAACATCTGGCCCGCAGTGGCTTAGGAAGAGCGCTCTTTTCCGATTTGCCGAGAGGCCTTGCATGTCACTTGCTTCCAGGGAACACTTGAACCTGGTTAGATATGACCCCCATTTCTCTCGGGTGGCATCGAAGGGTTTTGGCAGAACGTAGGCAGACATTGCCATAAGTCTCCATAGTTCGCTTGTCACCCTGGCTGAAACTCAAAGCACTTTTTGCTTTGCTTTTTGTGGCCTCGATCCCATCCTCGTTGCCAATGTTGTAGCATGGGAATAACGAGAGGCACAAGCAAGCTAGTGACAACAGCTCTTTATTTCAGGGTGAGACTTCAGCAACCAAACACAGGCAACAGCCCTCCTTATATACAGTTCTGAAATAACCAGTAACCAATCACAGACATTCTTGTATTTGAATTTCCCGCTCAAAATAGATACAACATAACAGAATTTCTTCTTCATATATTATAAATAATGATTAAGAGTGATTTTCTTCTCCCACTGTATATAGTTGCTAAGCAGTGAAAACAGTTTAATGGAAAATTATCAATCAATGTCTGCATAATTGTTATTATAATCAGTCATATTCAAAAATAATCAAATCAGAGCATATTAACCATCCCACTGTCCATTTACCATATTTTTAGGAGTATAAAACATACTTCTCCCCCTAGAAAGAGGGTGGAAATGTTGATGCATCTTATACACTGACTACAACCATTTTTTGCCTCCTGAAACCCCTCCCTGCTCGTCCCATTTTTGTAAAAAATGAGACCATAAAAACAGGGTGCGCAGGGGGTTTGGGACAGTAGTGGATTTCAAATCCCGGCGCTACCGATTCACTATCAGTAGCGTGTGGGTGCACATGCTCGGTTTGTGAGCATGCAGTGCTTCTGCACATGTGCAGAGTGTTTTTGATGATGTCTGGATGGGTGGGGCTGAGCCTCCCAATCACCACCACCGTTACTGGTTCACCTGAACCAGGGCAAACTGGGAGCAACCCACCACTGGTTTGGGATGCCTGCAGAGTGCTCCTGGGGGCTGGGGAGGGCAAAAATGCCCCCATTTTGCAAAAAAGGGGGCATTTCTGTCCTTCCCCCAGCCCCCAGGAGCAATCTGCAGGTCTCTCAAACCCTCTGTGTGCCCTGGTTTTTTGCAAAATTGGGCCTGTTTTTTGCCAATTTTTCACCAAAATGGGGGCATTTTTGCCTTCCCCCAGCCCCCAGGAACACTCTGCAGGCCTTCCAAACTCTCTGTGCACCCCGTTTTTTGCAAAAATGGGCAAAAAATGGGCCTGTTTTTTAATAAAACTGGGCACGCAGAGGGTTTGGGAGACCTGCAGAGTGCTCCTGGAGGCCAGGGAGAGTGAAAACCCTTTTTCTTACTTACCTCTTCAAAATCTTGCCGTGTCTTATACACCAGTGTGTCTTATAGTCCAAAAAATGCAGTAATTCTTGTAATATTTGTTTGCAAAAATATTGTGAGAATATGAGAATTATTCCTGTAAATGTGTAACCTGAGTGACATCATTTTAAGTGTCTTATTTTACCTTGTGTAACATGATTATATAACTGGACAAAAAGGAACACAATAAGGTTTTTCTGAAATGATTACCTTATGGGAAATATGTATTATGTAGTTGTTTTGACGGAAATCGATGTTCTGGGAAAAGTACTGAAATGAGGTTGTTTGGGGCCTGTCTGTCTGTTCCAGAAGGGGAAGTATGCAAGTGATGTTTTTATGGAATATTTCTGTTGAGAATTGGGGAATTTCCAGGGTGGAACCTGTACTACATACGTTATATAAGATCTGAAACTGATTCCCAAGGGACATTACTTATATGTATTCTGATGTATTTTGAAGACTGTATATAACCCATGTAAATTGCTTTCTTTCCATCTTTCCTCTCCTCCAGAGAGAGAAAGGCCCTTTGCAACGTTAATAAACTCTGTCTTTGGCTTATCCAGTCTCTGTTTACTCTCTAAAATGGTAATGAGGCTTTCCTGTTTCTCACAATTGGTGCGCGAACAGGGACTTGAAAACTTTCCATCTGGTAAGGAAATCCTTACATGCGCACACACTGATTTCAAAAGGGGTTATTTCTTTTCTAGTCAGAATTGCTTTTCTATGTACCCTGAGGCAGAGACGTGAATGCCTGGACAGAGAGTAACGTTCCTGAAGACCATGGTGCACTAGGAGTGAGTATATGTTTTCTCTTTTTGGTGGTTTGGATTTGTGTATGTTTGTGTATGTATGGCCTGAATGATTTGTGTGTATAATTAGTGTAATACAGGCTAGGGACAGTATGTGGCTTTTACTAGGGGAAAGTGCTGCTGAGACTGAAATACCCTCCATCCCCCCATATCTCCATTAGGGAAATTGTTAACACGGTAGTCAGAGGATTGGTTGAAAGTTTATACAAAGATGTTAGATAAGGTGACTATGATTAATTATTGTACAAGGTTTGGCCGATGTTTGTGTTGATACAGCCTAATTATAGGCGGAGTAAGTTTGGGGAGTCAGACTCACATTGGATAAATGCTGGATAATTGCTTTGAAGAAGTTTTTGATGAAAAAGAAGTTGAAAGCTCAATTGTTATATGTGGAACCTTGGTTTCATGTTCAGGGGTCTGATCCTTTTTCCTCCGAGAGGTTTTAGGGTTTTCTTTGGGAAGGATACAAAAGGATCCTTTAGCTTATGCCACATGTCTACTTCCCCACCTCCTTATAATGTAAACGGAGCAGGAGCTGTGGGTGGAATTGAAGTTGCTGCTGGGAGCAGTGAAGTAGAGATTTCAACAGAGCGTTGATTTGGCCACATGCTGTCTTTACAGGCAGATCCGATTGAGTTGTCTGAGTTGATCTGTTCCTGGGATCCAATCTGTATACCCTTGTAGAGTTGCAGTATATATTGGGTGACTTGTTCTCCCCAGAGGAGAGGTTGGCAGCTATGGTGTTTTGGGGATAAAACCCAAGTGGGGGCTGCTAAGCCCATTGCTGCCGATGTTAAGTTTCCATTAGCTGATCCTGGTTGGAATAAATAATAATGTTACTGACCGGGAGCAAATGGAAGTCCTGAAGCAGGTTAGTCTTCAGGGAGTTGAGACAGCTGTACCTCAAGGGACAAAATTAACAAAAGCCTTTGTGGTAAGAACAGCTGTGGGAAGAAACACCGTCTGTGTTTCTGGAATGTTTTAAGGACACTTTAAATAAGTACTCTGGTCTTTCTCCTAAAACACCAGCTTATGAGTCCTTAATGACAATACAATTTGTGATGACGGCATGGCCAGATATTAAAAAGAAGAATGAGGATTGAGTTGTTTCTGATATTATTGCTCTGTTGAATGAAGTCCAAAAAAGTTTATGTGAATAAAGACTAGGTAGAGAAGTCAAATGCTGGTGTTTGCATTAAGAGGACTAGGCTTTGTGAAACTTTGGTTGCAATGAGGCAAAAGCATCCTGGAATTGGGAGAGGATTATTTTAATGCAATAAGCCTAGCGTTGGTGGAATGGAAAGCAGAAAGTGCTTTGTGTGTGGTAAGGAGGGGTATTATGCTAGAACCTGTTCTGTTCAGAGAGTGGAACAGCGCCTCTATACCCTTATGGGAGAAGAAGATGATTAGTGGTGTCAGGGGCTTTTGAAAGAGCCCTTGATAAATTTATTAGTGGGACCAGAAGAGGAGGGTTCATGTGTTTCTCATAGATACAGTTGCGACTAGCACCTCTATTTGTGCGACTGTTGAAGAATATGAAATTGAGTTGTGGAAAGTGTATTATACATTTGCATGTGATATTTGTTCTAGAAGCAGGTATTAATCTGCTTGGGAGGAATGTATTGTCTCTTCTGGGATGTGAGCTTAAGTTTTATAATGCGGATATGAACTGAAGGACAGGAAAGGAAAATTGACCCGATAGTTGATGTTGCCCCTATCCCTCTTATTAAGAGATAAGAAATATCCGGAGGGATGATTTTGCTTCAGCCTGTTATGGGTGGAAGAAGTAGAAATACCGTAGTAGTATACAGATCTTTCTCATTCATGGATGAGGCAGAAAACTCTGTAAGAATGAGGGTAAAGAAGGAAAGGTTTATTGTCTACCTGAGATTGAATGCGAATAATTTATCTTTGATTAATGTGCTGTGATAGTGATATGTGTGTGCCGGTGAATTAAGTGACCTTCTTGGCTTGAGCTTGGAGCTGTGGAAAGCAGGTGGTGGTTAGGGCCCGAAATCAAGTTTTTGATTAAAAACCACATCCTAAAGTTTTCCACTGCTTGAGAAATAAGCTACAAGATGTCAGAGATAGAACCTTTTCAGGTTTTATTCCAGGTTTGCAAATGTTGTTAAATGGTATGTATGTGTGAAGGCATCTATGTGTAATGAGAGTTGTTTAGGCAATAGAGCTCATTGTCTTGTAAAATACTAATAATATTGAGAATAATAATAAAGCTCCCTGAAATATTTATGCTGACTAATTGGCAGGGAGTAAGTATGTGTGTGTTGGAGTACACTGAAAGTTCTGGTTGCAGAATAAATATGAGTGTGTGTTGAACCCATCTGGAAATATCATTTTGTATAATGAAATATGAAGGTAATATCAAGTGTCTGAATGAGAAAGAAAGAGGGGAGAGAGATCCTCTGGAAAAGTGGGATTAGAAGAAGGTATTTACAGGAGTAGTATTTTTCCTCCCTATATTTCCCCTTCCTTTTTGTTCTGAACAGGAGAAGAGGGAAGCTGGGGGGGGGGGGGGAGGTGCGGTTTGTTTTCCCTTTTACACATTTTTTTTCCTTTGCTGAGTTTGAGAAAAAGGAGGGGTGAATGGGTGATCCTGCAGCATTGTTTCTGACTGCATATGGCAACTACGCAGATATATTTCCTGTCCTGCTTGGAGTTTTGATTTCATTTTTGTTTGTGAAACATTTGAGGTGTTTAAATAAATTTATATAATAGAGGAGTGATATTGGAAGTTTGAAACAAATACTTTTTCAGAGTAGAGAACTGGAGTACCTCTATTAGGTTATTTTCTTTTGCTTTTAGAAGTTTTTGTTAAGTATCTATGTTTGTGCATTTTGAGTGATTTTGAATGATTTTGAATGCTGAGAAGTTAAGGAGATTTCTAGGAGAGCCTGGATATTGAATAGCCTAGGGAGTAGTTGACTATGTTATTTTAGCTTAGTGTTGTCCAGATAAGGGATGTTCCTTGAGGGGAGAGTTACTTATTGGTAAAAGGTAAAGATGGACTTTTGGTCTAGCTAGCTAGGAAGTTACCTGTAAGTTAGTCTGTATAGACTTGTGGTTTAGACTTGTGAATTTAGATCAAGCTTTGCATTTCTTTGAAGCTTGTGGAAATAGTTTAGTTAACCTGTGATAGAGGTGTGGTGTGATTCCTCTGAAGTGGGGAGAGTTGAGTATTTATGGATGAAAAGTTATAGGAAGTTATTTGGAAGAAAGGTTTGAAGAGTTGAAGAGAGTTATAATATAGTGTTACTTCAGTGTTACGTTTGCCTGGTTTAAGGAAGAAAGTTTGCACTTGTCTGTAGTAGTGGAAGATGGTATAGCCAAAGGCGTGTTGGTTTGCATGTCGGCTATGAAGAAGAGATCTGTAATATTTTTGTCATAATTGATGGATCTTGTGGTGTAAGGTTAGCCCTTGTGTATACAAGCTGAAGCTGCAATTGCACCTTCAGTGGAGAAGAGTAGAAAATTAACCTTTCGTGGGGCATTGGTGGTGAGTTGTTCACATCAGTACAATTCTGTATGGTATGTTTTTGAAATATGGGATTATTTTATTGTCTCAAGAGAGTTTGGTTCTCTTGACTAATAGGAATTTAAATTTAGCTGAATTCCTGTCAGGGGTTGAGAATGGGAAGAGAATGAATAGTTATGCAGTTGTGAATGGAGGCACTATTGAGATTTTGGAAGCTGGAAAGTTACCGTCTGAATGGTCATCACAGACATGTGAGGTTTTTGTTTTATTGCAAGTATTGCATATATTAACTAATGAGGTAGGGAATATTTATACTGATTTAAAGTATGCTTATGGTATCTTACATACTTTTGGGATAATCTTGATATTTGGTAAAGGGAAGGAATTGAAATAGGTGGATCTTATAACAGCAGTTTTGAAGGCAGCTGAGGGTCCTACTAAATTTGCTATTATACAAATGATGGATGAGGGCTGTGTAGGTGAATGGGAAATGGATGACAAAAGATGGAGTGCAAATTCTTAATAAAGCTGTGATGTGGAATGTGATTGAATGAGTGTATAAGGGAACCAATTGCGAATGCAAGCACTCATTGATTTTATTAAACGTATATATGCATATATGTGTGTAGGGGTATGTATACAATAGCTATACAAATGGTACGGAAATTAATACATTGTGTATGTGCAAAACATGTAAAGTTTTGACCATTTGGCCTTTTTAATGAATCTAAGTAGATTACATTGGAATGTGGGTGGTGTGACTATTGACATATGAAATAATAATAGTGAATTATCTTATTGGATGGTTTGAAGTCTTTCTTTGTGCAAAGACAGGTGCTCAGAGGATTGTTAAATCATATTGGAGTGATACGGAGTCAAATATGTATTAGTTGATCTTATTGATAGTGATAGGGACATTTCATTGTTCAGATGATAGTGTTTATAGGACAATTAGGAATTGATTGGCAAATACATTTATCGTTCATGCTAAGTTCTATAGGGTGTTGTGAATGTGCTAATCAGACAATTAAATTTACGTTAAAAAAATTAAATTTAAGTTAGAGCTTCAACTACCTTGGATGAAGTGTTTGCCTTTAGCTCTGTTAAGAGTAAGAACTAGTCCTAGGAAAGAACTGGGGATATCTCTGTATGAAATGATGTTTGGATTGCCATATACGGGGAAAGTTGTGATGCCTAGGATAGAATTGAAAGATGTTTTGTTTGAGAAAATATATTCAGGGACTGTCCCAGTGTTTTTCTCATTTAAGCTCCAAAGGACAATTGGCACAGACTCCACTTCTTGATTTCCAAGTTCATGAGTACGATAACGGAGACTAGGTCCTGATTAAAGCCATAATTGAGTCTATTTCCAATAATGCGTTGTACAACCTTTTAATATGCATTTGACTTTGATCTCTAATCTGTTTTACCAAATTTTCCTCATTTTGCATAATACCATTTTTTTGGTCTTCCCTCCATCTAGCTTGAAGTTGACCATACTGAAACCAAGTGTAAATTATCCCTTCTTTCAATACATTTAAAGATTTCAATTGCAATTTACCCCTTTCCATAAAAAGAAGCTCTTTATAAGTAATCACCTCCTGTTTTTGTTCTATACTTATATTTTCTATTGCATGTCTGGATTTGCCCATATAAGTATCTTGTAACTTAACTTATATTGATACTTTTTCCAAAGCCTCAAAAAAGCATTTCTAAGTATGTGACCTTTAAATACCTTATCCATTTTTTTTCGTATAACAAGTAAGCATGTCATCCATATAAAAAATCATAACCTTCTATATTTAACATTCTGTCTTGAGTTAAATTAAACCAGTCACTAATTTGTGATAAAACAGATGGAAAAAGACTAAGATGATAGTTAAAAATATGTTGGAACCACAAAAGAGTGAACTGGAAAGGTTGGCAGGTTTTGAAATAGTTTCAAAGGTAAAATATCTAGGAGTCCAGGTTGCAGCTTCTAATGTAAAACTTTTTCAAAACAACTATGAAGTTTTGTGGCGTAAGATTCAAAAAGATTTGGAAATTTGGAAAAAACTGCAACTATCTTTACTTGGCAGAAAGCAGCAGTTAAGATGAACGTTCTACGTAGATTTCTGTTTTTGTTTCAAATGATTCCGGTGCTTAAAAGCGACAAAATCTTGGCTGAATGGCAATCAGGACTAAATAAATTTATCTGGAATGAGAAAAAACCAAGAGTTAAACTCAAAATAATCCAAGATGTTCGTGAAAGAGGTGGCCTTAAAGTTCCAAACTTACGTTTATATTATGAAGCAGCAAGTGAGTGATTGGTTTGGAACAACAAAGACTGAAATTTTGAATATAGAAGGCCATGATTTGGACTTTGGTTGGCATGCATGCTTATTTTATGAAGATAAGTTGGATAACGTATTTAAAAGTCATATATTGAGACATGTGTTGATGAGAGTTTGGAAGAAGCACCAACTCAAATTGGATTACAAAATACCTTTGTGGTTGGATCTTGGGCAAACTATGTGGAATATAAAGTCACTCAGGGGGATTTTATATAAAGAGATGCTTTTCAATGATGGGGGAAGCTGGAGTCTGAAAACTCTGTTGGAAGAAGGGACTAATTTAACTTGGTTGCAGTATACTCAACTTCAATCGAGATGGAGAGAAGATCAAAAAATTGGTTTAATGCTGCATGAAGAAGATTTGGTGACACAAATAAAACGGAAAGGGCCGATGCATATTAAGAGGGTGTACAATTTATTGCTAGAAAGAGATTCAGAGAGTGAATTAGTTAAAGATTGTATGATAAAGTGGGCACAAAACTTTGCAGAACCAGTTATGTTGGAGACATGGGAAAAGATTTGGGTCCAGAATGTTAAATTTACTCAAGCACAGAATTTGCGGGAAAATTTTTATAAAATGTTTTATAGATGGCATTTGGACCCCAAAAAATTGTCATGTATGTATCCAAATGTTCAACCTAAATGTTGGAGGTGTGATTGTTTGGATGCTACATATTTTCATATTTGGTGGACTTGTAGAAAAGTGAAAGCTTTCTGGATTAAACTCTGGTGGGTTACGCAGAATGTTCTAAAAAAGAAGCTTCAATTTTTCCCGCAATTGTTTTTGTTGGGTATAGTTAAGGATTGCTCACCGAGTGAAACGAGACATATTTTTAGTTATCATCTTTGTCTTATGTTGATTTACTTTAAATCCAGATACCTTTCCATATTGATCTATTAAATCCAGCATATATGGTGCCAATTCTATAGGTTGTGATAACGTAACAACCAGGTCATCTGCAAATGCTCTTAGTCTATAATCTTGCTGTCTAATTACAATTCCTCTTATTTCCTCAGAATCACAGTATCTTATTCAACAACATAAGATCACAGTATCTTATTCAACAACACTTCTAAAGTTAAAATAAACAACAGTGGAGACAAAGGGCAACCCTGCCTTGTTCCTTTCTCGATTTTAAAAACATCTGTTAAACCTCCATTAACTATTATTTGTGCTGTTTGTTCCTGATATATTGCTCTGATTGATTGTATAAAATACTCTCCAAAATGCATTTTTCTATTATCTTCAAGAGTAATTGCCAATTCAACTGATCAAATGCCTTCTCCGCATCCAGAAATATGAGCGCTGCTGGGACCTGGTTGTTTTTTTCCAAATATTCCAGTAAATTTATAATTTGTCTCACATTATATTTCATTTGTCTCCCTTTTATAAACCCTAATTGGTCATTATGAACTGTTTGTTGCATAACTGGCATTAATCTATTCGCCAATATCTTGGCAAAAACTTTATAATCAGTATTCAAAAGTGAGATTGGCCTAAAATTTCCAGGTTTAGTACAATTTTGATCTTCCTTCGGAATCAGTGAAACAAAAGCTGTTCTCCAAGAAGGTGGGACTCCTCCCTAGTAGTAATAATTTTTGTTGTGTTTTTAGATTGTATTGAGGAAGGATACTATTGATTGATGTAAATCTATGCTTTGGTATTCAGTGGATGTAAGTTCCCCTCAATTGATTGACGAATTGGAGGTAAGATAATAACCTTTTATCTCTTTGGAAGATGGGGGGGGCTAGTTCACTAGGAATGATGGGGTTTCTTGTGGTAGCATTTGTTATCCTACTGGTGCGGATAGGGATGGGGATTTTGGCTGTTGCCTATTTACCCTGGTAGCAGCTATGTTTCCATACTGAACTTGAGCACTGTTATTCTCTTATAGAAGCACCACTAATCCTAATAGACACCACTGAGGAGGCTGAGGATATGTATTAAGTCATCTTTTGGAGATGGTGTATGCCAAGTGCAACCATACATATTAGATAGTTCCTCAATATATTGATTTTGCAAATAGAATGGAATTTTTATATAAGTAATGCACCGAGCTATATAGTAATTATACACCTTCGTACAAGAAGTTTCAGATTTAGAGAAGGAGTTACATTTTCCATATCTAAAGATACACGCTTCCTCCAAGTTAATGTTCTTATGTGGTAACATGGCATTGCCCAAATTACCTATTGTATGGAGAGGGGTTTCTCTATTGTTACAGGATATTTATAATTTACAGGAATAAACTTGTGAAGTGGAGAATTGGGGATTGTGAGAATATGAGAATTATTCCTGTAAAAGTGTAACCTGAGTGATGCCATTTTAAGTGTCTTATTTTACCTTGTATAACCTGATTATATAACTGGACAAAAAGGAACACAATAAGGTTTTTCTGAAATGATTACCTTATGGGAAATATGTATTATGTAGTTGTTTTGACGGAAATCGATGTTCTGGGAAAAGTACTGAAATGAGGTTGTTTGGGGCCTGTCTGTCTTTTCCAGAAGGGGAAGTACGCAAGTGATGTTTTTGTGGAATATTTCTGTTGAGAATTGGGGAATTTCCAGGGTGGAACCTGTACTACATATGTTATGTAAGATCTGAAACTGATTCCCAAGGGACATTACTTACATGTATTCTGATGTATTTTGAAGACTGTATGTAACCCATGTAAATTCCTTTCTTTCCATCTTTCCTCTCCTCCAGAGAGAGAAAGGCCCTTTGCAAAGTTAATAAACTCTGTCCTTAGCTTATCCAGTCTCTGTTTACTCTCTAAAACGGTAATGAGGCTTTCCTGTTTCTCACATATGTCTTTAAAGCTTGCATTTTTATTGGCATCACTTGGGCACTAATCTCAGAATACTGAAATGCACATTATTAATTATGCACATTATTAATTTGTCAAACCACTTTTGAGTAACTGAAAAAACTCCAATGCCTAAATTAATGACCATCCCTTCTTTCATATTGTTGCCCAAGATGGTAACAAAGTTGAGTGAGGGCTTCTAATTATCTTAAATCCCTCCCCCCTTCATTTCCAATCTAGGACAATCAGTAATTAACTACTTAACAATTAAATAGATCTGAGAAGGGGTAGGATAAATGTACAATCAAATCCTTGGAGAAAATCTAAGCTCACAAAGGACTAGATTTGCTAAGGGAATTATTCTGCACACTTCAGATAAATTCACTGTGAAATATTTATTGGACACAAAAAGAATATACACAAAGAGAAAAGAGGCATGAATATTGAATTAATCATGGCCCTTATTTAACTAATTTAAGCAAGTGGCAGCTATATTGGTGAACTTTCTAAATGTGAATTCCACCAAGAGAAGATTGACTATTTGGGGTACTGCATTTCACACTAGGATGTAGAAATGGATCCTCTAAAAGTGCAGGCTGTACTTGATTGGGAACCCCCATGTGCGCATAAACAATTACAAAGCTTCCTAGGTTTTGCCAGTTTATCCCTGCTTTCTCTCAGATTGCCCTCCCCATCACCAAGCTTGATGAGGAGCACCTTGAATTGGTAGCATCTGAGGGGGGTATTAAATATCATTTCCAATTGATTTTTGGGTTCCATTTCTTCAGCCATGCAAGGCCCAAAACTAATGGCCATTCCATGCCAGGTGCCACTATAAATGTAAGCATTTCCTTGTGGCTTCCGATGCCTATATGTAGAGGCTCAGTGGCAAAAGAAGCTGGCTACCCACCTTCTATTGACCTATCTAGTTGGCAGAAAGTGATGGGGTTTTTCAGCTTTCTTACGTTAATCCCCCACTTCCTTACTACGGTTGGGCTGATCAAACAACGAGTACACCCTGAGTCCACTAGAACAGAGATATTTATCTCCCTGTCCTGGTTTGAGATAAATAGTCTTAAGGGGAGGGTAAGTGGTTTAATTGGTTTGCTTACCAGTGGTTCATCTTCTGGATCGCTTCCGAATGAGTGTGATTCCTTCTGCTGAGATGCCAGGGTTTCCTCCCCAAAGTGGGGGATGAAACTTCTACAGTCTCCCTGCTCCTCAGGGCAGTCTCCTTCCCACACCAGCCCGGTTTTGCAAGGTTCTCCCCTGGTGGG
The DNA here is from genome assembly GCA_030761175.1 of Masticophis lateralis. Taxonomy (NCBI): domain Eukaryota; kingdom Metazoa; phylum Chordata; class Lepidosauria; order Squamata; family Colubridae; genus Masticophis; species Masticophis lateralis. The sequence continues at coordinate 71,939,069 of JAUDYJ010000004.1, read as the reverse complement.
TGGTTCCAGGTAGGGGTTTGCAAATGACACTCTGCAGCTCGGTGGCCCTCTTTTCCACACTTGAAACAGGCTAAGGATTTCAGAGAGAATGTGGTTTGTGGTTTGAGGGGTCCTTGCTTCCATTGGGGTGGGGATTTCTTCCATGCTCACCCCGCTCGGTACTGGTTTCTGGCCATATCGATCTCTGCTTCTTCGGCAGTGATGTACCACTCATGTAGGTGATTCGGAGCACCTCAGGCCACACAGGCATTGTATAGATCATCACTCAGCCCATCCTTGAAACAACTCACCAAAATATCTTCTGGCCAGTTCACCCAACACACGAGGTCCTGGAATTCTTCAGTATACTCTACTATGGCCATCGCCCCTGCCTCACCACGTTAATGTGGCCACGTGCTTTGTGATCTGCTAATGGGTCTTCAAACAGTCGTCACAGGGCCATCATGAAACAGTCAAAATCCTGCAGTTCTGGTGCATCTGCGTTATGCAGGGTCACCATCCACCTAGCAGTAGCATCCTCTAGGGCTAGGGTCACAAATCACACTCGGGTTTGGAATTCACACCCAAACTCTTGCATGTAGGTGAGCACATGTGTCACAAAGAATCCTAATTGCTGCAGATTCTCATCAAACTTCACCCCAAGGGAGGGAGTTTCTCTTTCCAGTTGTGGGACTCAGAGCTGGTTGGGAATGGGCGCTGGTGTGCATGCTGCCTGGGGGGGGGGAGATTTGATGAGTCTTCTCCCATTGCTGCTGCACCATCTGCTCAATAGGCAGGCTCCAGAAGGGGGGTGCCTCCCGTGGCATCATCCACGACTGCTGCCCTATCAGTGTTCTTTGGTTGTTGTTCTGGCTTCCCTCGGACATTGAGATTTTCCAAAGTTTCCATCACCAATTAGGTTATATGCCTCTTCAGATAATACTCCCTCAGTGGTGCTTTGGTTAGACCCCCTGGTCAGCAAGGGCTTCTAGTTCCAGGTTCCATCCCGGTTTTTGGTTGCCACAGCTGATGGTGACTCCTCTGGTTCTCTCATTCCAGCTATCTTTCTTCCCGATGCCAATTGACCAGTGGGGCTTTTCAGGATTCTTCAGGGTTACCTCATCCTCTCGATGGGGTGTACGAAACAGGCATCAGATTGGGTGGCAGTTGATGTCTCCCCCCAACATTTGGCTTCTCCCAGTTCTCTGCTTCGTTCAGACATAGTTTGCAAGGTCCCCTCAGTAGACTGAAGATTGCTTCTCTGGGTTGACCATTTTGCAGATCTTGCTTTCTGTAAGGATCGCCTCTCCTTCCAACTTAAGAAAGTAAGAACTCTTGAAACGTGGTTGTTCAAAGGGATTCTTTTATTAAGATGATCTGGGCTAATTTCTGCGCATGCCCAAGATGGCGGCCGCATCCAGGGCACCCTGAGGGAATGGATTTTTGGCTGGCTGTTTAGAGGGTCCGTGGGGGTTGCAGCCCATCGGCAACCCCCCGCCCAGCCAGCGGAGTATATGGCCATCACGCTGGTGGCGTTGCAGCCCCCAGCGTGTCTTCCAGAGGCTCCCGCCGATCAGAACAGCTGAGAGGCGCTGCGAGGCAGCGCGGCGTGGGCGGGAGCGACGAGGAGATGGCGGCGTGTTTGAGCTGCGAGCGGGGAGCGGCGGCGGTGGTGAGAGGATGCCCAACGGCCGCTTTGCAAGGGGGCGCTTAGCATGAGACTCTGCTTGGTCGGGGAGGCGCTGGAGACGCTGGCTGCGCTGGTCACTGGGGCGGCTCTGTGTTGGTTTTCGGGCGCTCTAGTGGCAGGAGAGTGCCTGAAGACAGAGGAGACGGAGGAGATCACGATGAGAGACGGCGCTGATGGCTCCAGCGGCCTGTAGGCGACGCCGACGGCTCCGGCGGCCCCCCGGCTGGTTAGCGGACCCATTGGGGGCTGTTTATTGTTGGAGGGCTTTCTATGAGGAGTGGAAGACCCAAATGGGTCCAACGGGGTTGCCCCCTCGTGGCTACTGTTTGTGGGTGAAAATTCTCCCACCAGCAGTTTGTACTCATAATCTGGGGGCTACCCCCCCCTTTTTTACAGGAAGAGCTGCCCTCCTCTCCGCCCCCCCCCCAATCCCACTTGTCCTCCGCTGGCCCTCGAACTATTTCTGCTCCCCTGCTATTTGCCTGCTGTTCTCTGGAGCTGTGACTTTGAACTTGGCTTTATTCATCATCCCGCTGGCTGGCTGGCTATTCTGGAGAACAGGCCAGCTTCGGGAGGACTTATGGAGCCAGTTCTCTTCGACCTACCCTGAGGGATGTCACACCGGCAGGATGAACTTGCCTGGGCCACTGTGAGAGAGTGGCCTGGGACTTTCCAACTCTCCTGTCCCTTATGGGAACCACCGTGAGAGGGTGGTCAGGACATCCTCTCAGTTGGATAAAATATAGAGACTCCCAGCCACTACAGTGAGAGGGTAGCGGCGTTTCTCCAGTCTGACCTGGTTCTCCTTTGGAACATCTTTATGGACCTTAGCCAAGCCTTCCATTCTCTTGCCCATGTTTTGGATGAGATGTATTCTCGGTCTGCGTTGCTTGCCCTGCGAGATTCCCCCCTCTCGTGGGCATGGCCCTCTATGTTATCGAGGGCCTACCTTAATGACGGGTTTTGGGACCCCGAGAGGTGGCATGTTGCAAAGAGGGGCTTGAGGGGTTTTTTAAGTTCTTTTTTAATTAGAGTTTTAGGGGGTTCCAGGGTGGGGGTGGGTGCGGGTTTGGGGGGGAACCCGCAGGGGAGAGGGACAGGCCCGGCTGCTTACGGTGCCATAGGGGGTGTAGTTTCTGGAGGCAAGAGGGCTCTTGTGGAGCCCTCTATTGAGGGTGGCGCTATAAATGTGCTGTGTGGGAGGGGCAGATATGGCGTGAGCAGGGGACCATATCATGTGACGGGGGCACGCACTCGCTGTCTTCAAGCGATTGCGTGCCCCGGTCCCCCGAGCCATTCCCGTTCCCCGGGTTGTTTAGAGTCTCAGGACCCGAAGCTCCGGCTGCTGTTATGCAACGCAAGGTCCGTTGTCAATAAGGCCCCCCTCATATGTGAGCTCCTTCAAGAGGGGGGTGCGGACCTTGCCGGGATTACCGAGACCTGGTTGGGCCACGAGGGGGGGTTCCCCTCGTGGAGATGTGCCCACCAGGTTTCCTTGCATTCCATCAGCCGAGAGCTCAGGGCAGGGGTGGGGGAGTAGCGGTCATTATCAAGGAAGGTCTGGATCCGAGGGAGACCACTGTACCTCAGATAGCCGGGTGTGAGTCCATCTTTGTGAGGTGGGGTCGTGGTGGGCAGATGGGTCTGTTAGTCACGTACCTGGCTCCCTGCCACGTGGCAACGACCCTGCCCGAGCTTCTCAATGTTGTAGCCGAGGTGGCGGTTGATACCCCCAGGCTTATGGTCATGGGGGATTTCAACCTGCCATCTATCGGTGAAACATCTGAGATAGCCCGGGAGTTCATGGCTTCCATGACGGCCATGGACCTGACCCAGGTAATTCAGGGCCCGACTCATATCGGTGGACACACCCTGGATCTAGTTTTTGTCTCTGGTCAGTGGTTGAGTGGTCTTGATATTGGGGATATAAGTATGGAACCCTTGTCATGGACTGACCACTCGCTCCTTCGACTCGACTTTCTGACCGCTGCACCTCACCGCAGGGAGGCGGAACCGACCAGGTGGTTCCGCCCCAGGCGCCTGATGGATCCTGATAGGTTCCAGACGGAGCTTGGGCCATTTCCTGAGACACGGACACGCGATTCGGCTGAGGACCTGGTGGCGGCCTGGGATAGGGCGGCCAGTGGGGCCTTGGACCGCATCGTGCCTTTGCGGCCTCTGACCCGGCGTCGAACTCACTTATCTCCTTGGTTTACCGAGGAGCTGAGGGAGATGAAACGCCGGAAAAGACGCCTAGAGAGCGGTTGGAGGGCCAGTCGCTCTGAATCTGACTTGACACTAGTAAGAGCTCATATTAAGACTTACTTAGTGGCGATAAAAGCGGCGAAATCCAACTATTTTGCCACTCTTATCGCGTCATCAGATAATCGCCCAGCCGCCCTGTTTAGGGTGACCCGCTCCCTCCTTCATCTGGGAGCGCGGGAGGATCCCTTACAGGGTCGTGCTGAGGACTTTGTTCAATATCTGGATGATAAAATAACTCAGATTCGGGATGATTTGGCCGCTGACTGGGTTGGTTCAGGCGGGGCGACTGAGGCAGGTCTTGAGAGTGTTATCTGGGCTGAGTTCGATCCTGTGGCTCCCGAGGACGTGGACAGGACTCTGGGAAGACTGAACGCAACCACATGTTTATTGGACCCGTGTCCCTCCTGGTTGGTGCTGGCCTCCCGGGAGGTTACACGAGGCTGGCTCCAGGAGATTATAAATGCTTCTTTGAGTGAGGGTGCCCTACCGCCTGCCTTGAAGGAGGCGGTGGTGAGGCCCCTCCTCAAGAAGCCCTCCTTGGACCCAGCTATTTTGGCTAATTATCGTCCAGTCTCCAACCTTCCCTTTTTGGCGAAGGTTGTTGAGAGTGTGGTTGCGTGGCAGCTCCCTCGGTACCTGGATGAAGCTGTCTATTTAGACCCGCTCCAGTCCGGCTTCAGGTCTGGATACAGCACCGAAACGGCATTGGTCGCGTTGGTGGATGATCTCTGGAGGGCCCGGGGTAGGGGGTACTCCTCTATCCTGGTGCTGTTAGACCTCTCAGCGGCTTTTGATACCATCGACCATGGTATCATGTTGCGCCGGTTGGAGGGACTGGGGGTGGGGGGCACCGTTTTACGGTGGTTCTCCTCCTACCTCTCCGACCGGTCGCAATCAGTGTTGACAGGGGGGCAGCGGTCGACCCCGAGGCGCCTAGTGTGTGGGGTGCCGCAAGGGTCGGTCCTCTCGCCCCTCCTGTTCAACATTTATGTGAAGCCGCTGGGTGAGATCATCCGTGGTTTTGGGGTGGAGTTCCATCAGTACGCTGACGATACTCAGCTGTACATCTCCACCCCAGACCACCCCAACGATGCCGTGGAAGTGATGTCCCAGTGCCTTGAAGCCGTGCGGGTCTGGATGGGGAGAAACAGGCTTCGTCTCAACCCCTCCAAGACCGAGTGGCTGTGGCTGCCGGCGTCCCGATATAGCCAGCTGACACCATCGCTGGTCATTGGGGGCGAATCATTGGCCCCCACGGAAAGGGTGCGCAACTTGGGCGTCCTCCTGGACCCACGGCTGTCCTTGGAGGATCATACGACAGCTGTGGCCAGGGGGGCTTTCTATCAGGTTCGCCTGATACGCCAGTTGCGGCCCTTTCTAGATCGGGACTCCCTGCGCACAGTCACTCAGGCACTCGTCACCTCTCGCCTGGATTACTGCAATGCTCTCTACATGGGGCTCCCCTTGGGGTGCACCCGGAGGCTCCAACTGGTACAGAATGCGGCCGCGCGGGGAATTATGGGAGCATCGGGGCGCTCCCACGTTACACCTCTCCTGCGCGAGCTGCATTGGTTGCCGGTGGAGTTCCGGGTGCGTTTCAAGGTGTTGGTAATGACCTTTAAAGCGCTCCATGGCTTAGGACCAGGGTACTTACGGGACCGCCTTCTGCCGCCAATTGCCTCCCACCGGCCGGTTCGCTCCCACAGAGTGGGCCTCCTCAGGGTGCCGTCAGCCAGACAATGCCGGCTGGCGACCCCCAGGGGGAGAGCCTTCTCTGTGGCAGCCCCCACCCTCTGGAACGATCTTCCTCCAGAATTGAGAATTATCTCCGACCTCCGGACGTTTCGTCGGGCCCTGAAGACGCATCTTTTTCAACTTGCCGGTTTAGCCTGATCCCTGCCGCAATTTTTAGAATTTTTAAAATTTTAAAATTTTTAATGTTTGTAGCGTTGCCGCATTTTAATATTTATTTGGTTTTAATTCTCAGCCTAACGTATATGTGTTTTAATTTTTAACTTTTATGTATTGAATTTTTATTTCGGCTGTTCACCGCCCTGAGTCCGTAAGGAGAAGGGCGGTATACAAATCTAATAAATAAATAAATAAATAAATACTCTTAGGCAAGACAAGTAGGATTAAAGCAGTAGGGGCCCCTCCCTTTAAGTCAGAATGCAGATTTTAGCCAATACACAAGTGTGAAGATGTTTTCTTTACTAGTTTCCCTGAGAACCTGAACAACCATGCATTCACACTGTTATCTTTTAAAGTGAAACAACCCACATGGCTATCATAAACATTCCTCCACATTAAGAGGATATCAGGGCTCTTTGGCACCAGGATATGGGTTGTAAAATATCTGTTGACACAGGCAATGCTAGTAAATCGAATCCAAGCCTCACCTTCTCCAAATTGATTGGCAGTATTACTCTTAGGGGTCAGACAATATACTTCAGTATTGCATCACATCTGCATCACATCTAATGCATAACTAAATGGCAGACTGTTAGGGAATACAGATGTTCCCTAACAATAGTTCCCTGATAATTCTATTTCAATAATAAATTATATTTTGTAAATACTTAAAGCTAAAACGATTCCATTGCAAACTGGTAGTAAAGGTAAGTAGAACCCACCCCTGGGTCTAAAATTGACAATAAATAGCTGGACAATGAGAGTTGCCATTTCATTAACCTCTATCAGAACTCAGGGTAGCAAAGCTAACATTATTTTTAATTTCTCAATTTTTGGAATGTAGCAAGATATAAACCAAACTTTGCCCTCTCTTTTGCTAATGTCATACTATTGTGTTGTCTTTGCTAATTTACCTAGGAGCTCAACTGTCAGAATTCTCAATATAGATTCATGTGTGTCTTTATATTTTGCACATTTGGGATTGGTATAAACCCTTGACAATGTGTTAGTGCCAGACAAATCCTTATAAGCATGGGCCCAAGAATTTAACAAAAATAGAAGTGATGTAACTCTGCTACTTTAATGCCACATTAGAAAATTCAGTGTATAAGCAGCAAAATACAGGCCTCTGACACCCTAGAGAAAGTTGAATAAATAAGATAATGGTTGTCATTGTTACTTGTTTAATTTTTAAAAAAATCTATGTATGTTTAGAAGTTTGAATATTTAAAGTATAACTCTTAAGTTTATACTGCCAACTTCTTTTCTACAAAGCTGGAAAGCAGGATGCTTCAATCTTGCTTTCTTTGTCCTAAAGGTAATATAAGGGAACATTTCAAAAGAAAAGAAAATGTGGTAAAATCCTTAAGATATCTAGCTGTAAGTTTTAAACTTTACAGCACTCTATAGGTTCTACTATTATTTTCCCCAAACACATACCATACTGACATAAATAAGGCAACTTCAGATGTTTTGAAATTTTCATGTAAAATAGAGGAGGAAGAGGATTTGTCTTGAACATAAAATTACTTTGTAGTTATTACATTACTAATCTCTAATCTTATAATAAAATTAAATAGTGCTGTTTTTGAATATCAAATCTCCACTGGAATCCATGTCAATAATCCCTAGTAGGGATTCATTTAATTTAATTTATCGCATTTATATGCCGCCCAACTCCCAAGGGACTCATTATCTTCATTATCATCTATCTATCAATCTGTAAGGTCCTGCCTCTCCCTCCTGTTAAAGAAAGCATGGATTCTCAAAACTTTAGCATTTCAAAAGGGAACTTTTATTGAAAGGAAGTGAATGAAAGACAATGCAAAGCAGGGTCTCAGTTCCCCCCAGGCAATTCCATTAGGATAAAGTGGTTAGAAACCCCTCTCCTCAGTTTGATGTTGAATGAGCCAATCTAGAGGTGTGAAGATGTGGAAATCCTGAGAAAGAGATAAGGAGTTGTTCCCATGCGCTTCTTCTGTGAGGTTTCCAAACTTGAAAGAAAACAGATGGCCCTTCCCCCTTGTACATTCCCCAAGGTAAAACAAAGCACAGGGCAGAATAGGTGACAGGGCAAAAGTTATAAACTAGGAAATTACAGGATACATAGGAAAACAGGATGAGAGCAATGTGAGTAAAAGCATCCGGTGTCCCCTACCCATGATAGGAATCTGACACTCTCTCTCTCTCTCTTTCTCTCTCTTATCATCTGTCTATATCAGGGGTGTCAAACTCAATTTCATTGAGGACCACATCAGGGTTTTGTTTGACCTCGGGGGGGGGGGCAAGGCTGGGGTGGGCTTGGCCAGGGTGGGTGTAACCAGCTCAACATCACTTGTCGAGACATTGTGTTCAGCAGCTACAGACTTCTGCAGCCCCTCTGCCAGCAAAAACTGAGCCTGGAGGACACGCACGTCCTCCCCGAGCTTTTGCTGGCAGAAGGCTGCAGGAGCTGCACAGCTGAAAATGGAGCCTGGAGGGCCATGTACAGCCCTCCCAAGCTGTTTTTGCTGGCAGTGGCATCGTGGGGTACTCCTTTGCTGTTTCCAGGGTGGCCCCGCAGACCAGAGCTAAGCACCCCACAGGCCTTGAGTTTGACACCCCTGGTCTATAGCTATCATCTGTTATCTTTCTCTTTCTATCTCTACCTATCTATCATCTAGCTATCATCTATCATGTTCTTTGTATTATTTCATGTGTGAGTGTGTATGCATGCAAATAGGTGCATATATAGCCACTGTTTCTTCCAAAGCCAGTGCAATCTCTAAGTAGCAATGAGTATTGCATTAGTAAATGTAACATTTTTTTTTATTTTTACAGTTTTTAGAAGTTAATGGTTATTGCTACTTTTTAACATAGGAGGATTGTATGGACAGAATTCACCTATTGCCATTTACTATTTGCTTTCCTGAGTTTATATGTTTAAAGCTTCCATATAGAAATAACTCCATGCTTCCTCAGATTGATTTACTATATCGTTCCTACCTAATAAGCCACAATAAGATACATTAATAAAAACATCAATGGAATGCTGTGCTATATACAGTACATGAACTTATTCAAGATGTCCAATGTTTTCTTTTTGTTTCAAAGTATCCCAGATAACAATTCACTTTTTAAAGATGTATTTTAACCTCTGGTAGTGATAAACATCATTTCATAGAACTTTTCTATCATATTTCATTTGCACTAAATTACCAATATAAATTCTGATTCTGAGTTTTTGTTATTCTTGTAACAAATCTATATGGCCAGATAACATTTTCTTTTGTTACAAAGGAAAATTGATTGATCGAGTAGCTTTTGATCTTACATATATGTCAATAATAAATTTTGAAAATGTACAAGGAAACAGAAAGGAAATTAAAGTTTGGGTGTGCTCTGATTCTAAAATTAGTTTTAGAAGCTGTCTTCCATAACTCATATTAGAGAGAAGGGAAGGGAAGGGTTGGGAAGGGAGGAGAGGAGAGGAGAGGAGAGGAGAGGAGAGGAGAGGAGAGGAGAGGAGAGGAGAGGAGAAGAGAAGAGAAGAGAAGAGAAGAGAAGAGAAGAGAAGAGAAGAGAAGAGAAGAGAAGAGAAGAGAAGAGAAGAGGATATTTTCACATTTCTTCTAAATATTGATTTAATGTGAATGACTTGATACTGTAATTGTGAATGGAACACTGAAGCAGGAGCACTTTCAAAAACCATCAGCCTGGAATCCCAAAAAGTAGCCCTCCTCATGTTCCTGCTATATCTCCTTCTACATGTCACTGTTGGGATGGTCCTACCCATTTCCTGGTTCTCTTGTCTAGCCCCTCTCTCAAATTGGATTTCTCTCTTAGACCCAGAGAGAAACAATCATCCCATTCTCTTCAGCATATCATGCAAATATATGAACAATATAAAGCAACAAATGCTAAAGCTTCCCCGTTGTAACAAGAAGCCCGAGTTTTGTGATTTTTGACTGGTGCCAAATGCAGTTGTTGTGAAGGGTGGGTTGGCCCTTCCATCTAAAGGAGAGAATTGAGAAGCAATCTCTAGGACAGATTTGGGAAGTGGGGAAGGAGAAACGCAAAGAAAGAAATGACTTTGAACAAATGGTAAAATAATGTTACTAAAAGTGGATAAATTCATTCCAGCCATCCTTTAGGACTGAATTGGCTACTTTTTGGGATTCCAGGCTGATGGTTTGAAAATGCTCCTGCTAGCTTGCCTTCAGCCTCCAACCACAATACCTAACAATCAGATCCTTAGTGACCCTGGACTTCAGCTGCTTCGAATGTCAGGACAGTGTTTAACAAAGCTGCCCTCATCCATGATCTTACCTTGGTCAAGGGTGACAGCCAGTGGTGGGTTGTCCCCGGTTCGCACCGGTTCTATAGAACCGGTAGTAAAACCAGCGGGAGCAGGGGTAAAATGCTCCCTGTTCAGACCAGATCGCCTAATCCGATAACGATGGAGGCACATAGTTTGGAGAACCGGTAGCAAAAACCCCTGCCCCCCAACCATGCCTAGCTGAGCAGCACAATCATCAGAGGCTTTTTTTTAACTTTTAAAAGCATTTTTTCTACAACCTCTTTGGCTGAAAAAATGCTTTTAAAAGTAAAAAAAAGCCTCTGATGATCGCACAGCTCAGCTGGGATCATCAAAGGCTTTTATTTATTTGTTTGTTTGTTTGTTTGTTTCAATTTATAAACCAAACAGCCAAAATAAAACATGGTATACAAAAATTAAAACAATTTAAAAATATTAAATATTTTCGGCCAACAATTAAAACAGTCCAATTAAAATCAGTTTCAATTTAAAACAGAGGATGGGATCAAGCCAGCCCAGCTAGATGAAACAAGTGGGTTTTAAGGGCCTGACGAAAAGTCCGGAGGTCTGATATCCTGCGAATCTCCGGGGGTAGGTCATTCCAGAGGGCTGGTGCCGCCACAGAGAAGGCTCTCCCCCTGGGGGTCACCAGCCAACATTGTCTGGCCGACGGCACCCTGAGGAGGCCCTCTCTGTGTGAGCGTACTGGCCGGTGGGAGGCTATTGGTGGCAGAATGCGGTCTCACAAACATCCTGGCCCTAAGCCATGGGGAGCTTTAAAGGTGGTCACCAACACCTTGAAGTGCACCCGGAAGACCACCTTTAAAAGAAACCCCCCCCTTTTATCTTTTAAATACCTCTGATGATCTAAGCTGAGTTGCCTGATCATCAGAGGCATTTAAAAGAAAAAAAGTCTCTGCTGATCAGGCAACTCAGCTGGGATCGTCAGAGCCTTTTGAAAGCATTTTTTTACAACCTCTTCACTGAAGAGGTTGTAGAAAAAATGGTTTTAAAAGTAAAAAAAAAATTGACCACGCCCACCCAGTCACGTTACCCACCACCACCACCACCAAGCCATGCCCACAGAACTGGTAGTAACAAATTTTAGATTTCACCCCTGGGCAGGATGCTCCGTCCACTGACCCTGATGTCATCAAAATACTTCTGTGCACACACAGTAGCTTCTGCACTTGCACAGAAGAGTGCATGCATGTGTGAGCGAAGCGAGTGCAAGTACACAGCCCCATTGTGAACCAGTAGTAAAGGTAAGTAGACCCCTCCCCTGGTGACAACATGGCATGCACTACCAAAACTTGGTTGAGTGAAAGGGGTTTCCTCCTCTCAGAAATATGCTTACTTGCATTTTGATTTCTGCACAATGTGAGATCCTCAGGGAAGAGCTTTGTTATACACAAGTGGTACAGGCTTTCAGGCTCTCTGTTCTTCACATAACTGGATCAGTCCAGAAATTGGGCTTTTAGGAACAATTGGAATTTTTGCTGATATGCCACTCTTCCAGCTGCCCAATGGCATCATTACCTGAGCTTCTAGATTCCATTATCTTGGACTCAATTTCTTTTTTTTTTTTTTTTAATATTTTATTGATTTTCAACAATTAAAATACAAAAACAAGAAAGTTTGTGCTTAACTGTGACCATTTACATGACATATTACTATATTTCACTTATACTCTATACATTCTAACTAAATTCAATCCTACTTTATCTAATTTTTTTTTCTATTCTCAATCCATTTATACCACTTCTCCCATATTATATAATATTCCAAATCCATCAATATTTTTAGCTGAAGTGTCATCTTGTCCATTTCAGCGCAGTCCAAAACTTTTTTAATTATTAAGTCTTCCGAGGGTATATTTGTGTTTCTCCAGCACTGTGCAAAGGCTAGTCTTGCCACTGTTGTTATATGTAGAATAATGTATGTTGTTTTTTTGCCGTATTTCTTTTTCATTATCCCCAGAAGAAACAGTTTCAGACTGTATTCTATTTGGATGCCAGTTAATTCCTGTAACCAGTTTTGTATTTTTTTTCCAATATTTTTTTGATTCTGGCCATAGCCACCATGCATGAAAGAAAGTACTCTGCTTTTCTCCAAATTTCCAACAATTTGGGGTTAAATTTGGATATATCTTTGCCAATCTTGAAGGTGCCAAATACCAATGATAAAACATTTTGTATTGATTTTCTTTATATTTTACTGATTTTGTTGTTTTATAATTTCTGTTCCAAATTGTTTCCCAATCCTCTAATTAGATGTTATGTTCTACATTTTTTGCCCAAGCTATCATCGCTCCTTTTACTATGTCCTTGGCTCTGTCAAATTCCAATAAATAATTATAAAATTTAATTATCAATTTTTTATCCAGGCCAATCAATAATTTGTCTAATTGTTGTGGGAACAATTCAATTTCACATTCTTTATCTTTTAAGTAACGCGACTTTAATTGCAAATAAGGCCACCAATCTATATTTATTCCTGTTTTTCTAAATCTTGTCTATTTTTTAAATTTCCTTGACAATCTAAAATTTCTTTGTATTTGGCCATTTTATTTATATCCATAGTGTTGGGATGTATCATCGCCTTCATTGTTGACACCCATTCAGGCATTTTCATATAATGTTTTTTCTTGATTTCTTACCATATTTGCATTAATACTTCTCGTACCTTATGATGCAAAAAATATGAATGTGTTTTATTTTCATTATCCGATAGGAAGGCATGACACCCTTTTTGTAAATCATATCATTTCCAATGTGAGTAATCTTTTATTTCTCAAATTAATCCACTCCTTAACCCAGGCTAAGATTGCTGCTTTATAATAGAATCACCAATCTGGAAGCCCAAGGCCACCTCTGCTTCTGCTCTCCTGAAGGTCTGTTAGTTTTATTCTCACTTTTTTGCCTGTCCATATAAATTTTGTTGTAATTTGGTTCAAATTTGTGAAAAATTTCTTATCTAGTTTTATGGGTATGGTTTGAAAGAGGTAAAGCAATTTCGGGAGAATATTGATTTTAATAGTAGCAATTCAGCCTAATATAGATAATTGTAATGTACCCCATCTTTCCAAGTCTAATTTTATTTATTGCACTAATTTTACATAATTGTCTTCTTTAATCGAGGAACACCTCACTGTCAACCATATTCCTAAATATTTAATTTTTTTCATGCTCTGTAGTCCCAATTCTTCCTCTAATTCTTTTTCTTGCTGTGGTATCATATTTTTGACTATCATTTTTGTTTTTGTTTTGTTAATTTTAAGACCTGACACTTCTCCAAATTTTTCTATCTCCCTTATTAAAATATGTGCTGTCTCTTTTGGGTCTTCGATAAAAAACACCACATTGTTCTGCACTTTTTTCTTGATCTAAGGCTTTGGAAATACATGGATATCACATCTTGACATTTTCTTCTATCTTAAACAACCACTTTGCTTGCATAGCAATCCTCTGCAATCCTATTTCTTTTTCAAGAGTTAACTGGAAGGATCCATTACCAGCAGTGCATTTGAAAGACTAATAAAAAAGTGTATCTCTTCAATGGTATATTGTGTCATGTTTACCTCGACAAGATACGGTACTTCTGTAAACTAATAATATTTTTTTTAAAAAAAATCACAGTCCTTTTGCTCTGTCCAACCTTTTCTTTTATAATTACTGAAAGGAAAGAAAGAGAAAAAAGCCTTAGCCTAAAAGTGCACAATCAAGCAATTTTGCAGTAGTTTGCAGATCTGATATCATAGCATGTAGCCTGAGACTCTATTCACACTTCCTTGAACTCCGGGAGGAAAGAATGGCAGCTTCCAAATATGAACAGCTGTTTCTCCATAGGTTCATAGGTTTCTCCATAGGTTCATAGGTTTCTCCATAAGAGCCTGTTTTCAGGTATATATCCATGGAAAATATCAGCTGCAAATCTCATTTCCAAGGAAACAGAAATAACTATGCCATACAGACTGCAAAAATAACTACTTTTAATATGCCATCACATGCTTCCATTTTACAGCATATTGAAATACCAAGAGAATTCAGTATGCTCCAACAGCTTTAAAGAAAACCCTTAAATTTCGAACACATTAGAACCAAGAAATATAAAGAGCAACTTGTGCAGAAATATAAGTAATTTTTATAAAACTTTTATCTTTGCTTTTTCAATTATAAATGGGAAGACTCTAATATGAGGGATAGAGTGGGGTGGGTGGGATAAACCAGTCCTTGGAACAACCAGTTCAGCAAACCATATTAAAATTAACATCTGGTTCATCCAAACTGGTCTGAACCACCCCTGCTGCAGTCAATACATGTAGAATCAAATATACATTCCCTTTATTGTACTTGTCTGGTAAAATGTCCAACAAAAATGTTTCTGGTTTCAATATGCTGTTTTATCATTTTCCACCCATGTATCTTTGTCCAATATTTATTTTATTTTATTTTATTTTATTTTTATTTTATTTTATTTTTTGCTTTTTGTCATGTTTACCACATATGATAGTATGATGCCACCAGACATATAATGTCTGGTGGCATTTCGAACATTTTGCTGATTTATCCTTGAACATCTTTGCTAACCTTGGGGGTGGAAAATGCCATCCATAAAACATTTTATAAAGATTTTCTTTGTATGCAGTAGACATTGTTAATTTATAATTTCTATCCCAGTTTCTGCCATTTATCTAACTCAATTGGATAGCCACAAATTTTAGCCCATACTATCATTGTCTCTTTTACTTGTTCATCTTTCATCTTAATACTTAACAAATAGCTATTTATTTTCTTTATTCATTTTTCATCTCTCCCTGTTAATATCTGATCTAATTCTGTTAATTCTTTATATAAACCATACATTTTAACATCCTTCTCATATCTAGATTGCATCTGCACAATCTAGTTCTTGCTTAGTTATAAGTTCCCCTTTTCATTTAAAATATCTTTATATCTTTATATCTGGTAAAATTCTCTATATTATGGGTCCTCAAACTACGGCCTGTGGGCTGCATGTGGCATGAGACCACGAGACTGCCCTTCCCACATCACCCCACCTACCCTTCATCCAAGCACAGGACTTATCTTCTCGAGCTCTGCAGGCTGGAATTGAAACAAATTAAATGAAAATATAAAGATATGATAGAAATATAGTAAGAGAATGATGGAGAAGGAAATAGAGGAAACAAAACTGTTAAGAGGTGGATCTAACCCAGTAACTCACAAGTAAAATTATTGATCTTCAATAATCATTTATTGTAGACCTGTATAAGTTCTAGGCCTTCTTCTGTGTACAGCATTAACAAACCTCTATCCTTCTATTACAGATCCACATGAGGAACTGCTGGATGACCTCGTGGTGATCCCTTTTATACTCAAGGGGAGGAGTCTCAGGTAAGATGGGATTATGGGTATGTGATCTTGTTAACCCTTGCATGACTGTGTGGGGAGAGGTTTGTGTGCATGTTAGACATTTCACCTGACAAAACCCCCTCTAAATGTCTAACAGGTGACAAGAGTTGATAAGGAGATTAACAATCATAATAATATACATTTTACATATAAACACATAATTTTGACATAAGATATACATGCTGTTTGTGAGGAAGATGCTTAGTAAGAATGTCTGCAGTTTGTTCTTCTGTGTCGCAATGTATAGCTTTTATAAATCTGATTTCAGAAAATGGTCTAACGTGTTTGTATTTTATATCGATGTGTCTTGACCTTTGACCGACAGACCTTTGATATTTCAATGGCTGCCTTATTGTCCTCGTGAATTATTATTGGGTATGATGGTTCTGCCCAGATGTCGCTAATTAGATCATCAAGCCAGATTAAGTTGTTTGCAGCCTTGGATAAACAGATGAATTCTGCTTCGGTTGTCGATGTGGCTACGAGTTTTTGTTTCCCGGTGTACCAGTGGATCGGACTGTCATTAAGAAATAATACATATCCAGAAGTGCTTTTCCTGCTCTTGATGTCTCCAGCCCAATTAGCATCGGCGTAACATGAAAGTCTTGGTTTGCTGGATAGGTCTGATTCGAGGCATAATTGGGCATCGATGCTGTACTTTAGGTACCTGAGCAGTTTTTTCACGGCATCCCAATGGAAGGTTGTTGGTTTGCTCATGTGTCTGGACAGCAGGTTGACAGCTAAGGCAATGTCTGGTCTGGTCCAATTTGCTATGTACAGTAAGGACCCTATCATGGATCTATACAACTTGTTTTCTGGGAATGGTTCAGCTTCATTGTACATATTTTTTTAAAAATCTGTTTGTATCGGTGTCTCACTGGGTTTTGCATCTGATATATTACACTTTAGTAGTAGGTCTGTGATTTTCTCCTTTTGTGACAGCCTGAAACCCATGTCAGTTTTGGTCACTTGGACCCCTAAGTATTTGTCTATGTTTCCTAGCGATTTCAATGAGAAATGTTTTCCTAGTTCGGTGGTGAATATGTCACACTTGGCCTTTTGTTTGCCTATGTATATAGAATGTCATCCACGTAGATGAGTATGCATTCGAATGAATCCTTTTCTCTCTTTATAAAAAAACACTTGTCAGCCGAGGTGGCGGTGAAGTCCATGGAGTTGAGAGCCTTGGTTAAGCACTCGTACCATCTTTTGCCTGACTGCTTGAGTCTATAAAGACTCTTGTTTAGACGCCAGGTGACATTCTCCCCTTCATTGTATCCTGGTGGTGCTTTGACATAGATTTCTTTGTCCAGGTCAGCATGTAAGTATGCTGTCTGCACGTCAAATTGGAAAACTTTAAGTCCTAGGATGGTAGCCATCACTAGAGCGCTCTTGACGCTCTCAGCCCTGACCGTGGGTGAATAGGTATCCATATAGTCCTCAGTATTTTTGAGCAAACCCTTGTGCGACAAATCTTGCTTTGTATAATGTTTTGTTGTTCTCCAGGGTTTTAATTCAAAAATTAACTCAAAAAATTTACTTAATTTTTGAGCATTTACAAACAGCACACTCTAAATAATTTTTACAGTTTTTTACTTTCAACCCTTCAGTACATTCCAACACCTTTTTTACATCAGAGAAACTGACATGTCCCAGCCTCCTATGGAGAAGGAGGGCACACTCATCATATATTGGTTTATCCATGGATACCTTATTTTTAGTTGTTGATTTACAATCTTCTGCCCCTTGGTATGTTACCCTTATGTCTGTGTTCATTTTTTCTGTTTGTGTATATGCTCCCTTCACTGCTCTCGCTTGGTGTATAAGAAGTACTCTTCTTGTACTTAATAGAGGGTTTCATTGGTCCTACTAAGTCCATGTGAACTAATTGAAAGACCGAATTGGTGGTGCAAGAGACCTTTTTTGGTCTAGATTTTGTTTTGAGTTTAGAGCATTTGGACACAGAACACTCCAGATAATTGTTACAGTTCTTTACTGGTAAGCCATTTGAACATTCAGTTATTTTTTGTGCAATTGGGAAACTGGTGTGGCCCAACTTTCTATGAAGTAGATGGGCACACTCATCATGGATAGGTTTGCCAATGTGTGGTTTCCCTTTGTGTGCTGTGCTCGGGGTGTGTTTGCCATCAGTGATGTGTTCTACCTCATCTCCCTTAGTCTCCCAGGGGGTACTTGACTTTCCTTCCCTGTTTCCTAATGTTGTGTTTGTGCCTGGGTAGTCTTGGGGTTGTAAGTATGTGAGTCCCCCTTCTATGAAGATTTTGCCTATGCTCTTGTCTCCTTTTGTCATGTATGCTTTCCCTTCTTTGAAGGTTGTCTCAATGCCCAAGTCTTTACTAAGCTTAAGGGTAGCCAATATATTGTGGGGTATCTCAGGTATGAGTAGTACCCCCTCTATCTTCCCTATTCCATCTATGTGTGCGCTCCCTTCTCCTGTCACCAATACCTTGTCTTGATTAGCTACCTTGATGTGGTACCTATTGGGTGTGAACAATATTAGTATGTCCCTGTTGCTGGTGGTGTGATTGGTGGCTCCAGAATCAATGAGCCACGTGTTTCCTTTTTCTGGCTCGGTGCATGTGGGTTGGTGGTCCCCAAGGCCACACAGTGATCCTGGCTGACTGTCCGTGGAGCTATCCCTATATCCCCTCCTGTCCCTGGGGTTGGGGGAATCCTTGCACCTGAACCTGCTTTCTAGTGAGCATCTGTCTGTGGGCCCTGACTTCCAGCCTTGCCTTTCTCTGCGGTGGCTGTAGTCCTTGTCCCTTTGGTTCCTTGGGCAATCTCTCTTATAATGATTTCTAGAGCCGCAGGTAAAGCATTCGGGTGTGTTGTGGTCCCTAGTTTGAAAGCCTACCCTTTTTATTGGTCTACTCTCCCTACGGATCGAGGAGCGATCCCTTCTCAGACTATCCTCCACTATCAGCCTGTTGGTCAGTTTTGTCGGTTGTTTTCTGGGCGCGTTGTCTCTCGTAGTGTCAGGTGGGTTGCTGCATGGGTTCCGGTGGTCACCCTGTTGTTCCTTTGGCTTTGTTGTGCCTCGGGTTGTTTCTTTGTAGGTGTGGGAGGCTTGAGTGCGGAGCCGAGTGCTGCCGCAAGAGTCTCGATCGCTTTTTCTACTTCGGGCTCGGTAGGTGAGCCCTCGCAGGCTTGGGATCTTGCTTTGGTGCGGTTTTCGGGTTCTTCCCCATTGGTGTGGGGTCCTCATTGTTTCGTGCCATTCCATCTGAATCTCGGCCTCCCATTGGTTGTTGGCCATTCCAAGATGACTGCCAAGAGTGTGGTGCAGAAATGAAATCGTCTATCTCCGGAGCTTCGGCTTGAGGATACCTTTTCCTTGCCGGGCTGGTGATTTCATTACTTTGTTGCTGGGTGCCCATCGCTGCTCCATGGCTCTCTAGGAGTCCATGAAGTTTGTGATGAGTTCCTCTTTGTTGGCGGTCGCTTCCATTATCTCCAGAATGGTTGATCGGAAGTCGTCGTTGCTTGGTGGCTCTGTCCATCTGTATTGGTGGGTTTCTTCTCTTGGCTCATCGTGGCTTCACTCATTCTCAGTCATGGCAATTCTCACCATGGCGCCCTCGAGGGTCTGCAGTTCTTCCATCTGCTTCGTGTATGCTCTGGTGAACATCCTGTTTTCTGCTTTGGATTGGATTCCTGATTCTGCCATTTCTGTGAGTTGTGGGTCAACCATCCTCTGCTACCAATTTGTTGCTTGTTTTCTAGGATCTTACCCAATAACTCCAGTACAAAATACAGTTGATTCAGATTGCTTTATTGATCAAGTGTTTCTATTACAGGTATACGTCTGGAAGTGACTCTGGACCTCTGGACCACATCTTATATACTTGAGAGGCTGAGTCAAGGTAAGGAGGGACCAGAGGAGGGTCTGGCTAGGTAGGTGGGGGTAACCCTTGCTATGTCAGGGGGAACAACTCTAGGTATTTACATGTAAGAGTATGCAATCCTGAACAGATTCATTTATGAGTAAATAATATTTGTGTACAACAGGTAGCAGCACATTGCAAAAAAGCTAAGCAAGGTCAATCATTGTGGATACATGGATGGGAAATAACGAAACTATGAAATTGAGTGAAAAGTGAAAAAACTTTCCTGAAATAAAGTTAGTAAAAGATGAGTTATCTACTGTTGTCAATAAAACAGTAACAGTGAGTCCAATAAATCACCTTAGGAGTCATGTTATCAGTGACACTGTTGAGAATATAAAATATGAGAAACTATTAATTATGAAAAAAATAAACAATGCCTAAGAAAGAGAGGCAAGCTTCAAACTAGGGTTTTGACATGAATATGTGATGTTCCACTGTTCATTTGGTTTTCTACTTAGCACCTAGCTTTCTGCTAAACAAGTAGTGATGTTGTAGCAATAATGAAAGTACAGAATATGAAATTAAAAAACAAAAGAAGAAGAGCATCAATTGTAATTAATAAAAACATTAATTAGCAGTTAAAATACAATTCCTGAGGAAATGCAATCCCTAGCTGGGAGTAATATGGAAAAAAGACCCTCCTTCTTGCTAGAAAGTAAAGATTTTGTCAGCAGAGTATCATACCAGCCA